>OY728153.1:1414044411-1414669411 GCA_963277665.1 Viscum album | reverse complement strand
AAATGGTTAAATATCCTAAAGGGGGAAGAATGTAACAACCCCATGTTTTATCAATGGAATTACTTTTTTAGAATTATTCTTTATAATATAATAAAATTTGAGAGAACAATTAAATATAATGATACAAAATAATATGTTACCATTAAACATAATTTTTCCACTTCTATGTTTTAAATTTCGAAAATCTTACATACACGGTGGCGATCAATAAGATGCTTGGATCCTAATTGGACAATATTAATTCTTGGGGAATAGTAACCTAAACATAGGAGTCATAACCTACCCAGATGAATATTAGTATGATCCTTATTAATAGTAAAACATCCAATATAATAGTAACCTTACCCATTAATTATTAAATAAAAAAAAGGAATCTTATAAGAGACAAGTTGACCATAGTAAAAAAATATATTTTTTGTAAGTAATAAATAAATAATTATAAATAATTAATTCAAAATAAAATTTATTTTAATAATTTTTTTTCATTAATTTACAATTTTATGTCTTATGGTTTTAATAAAATTTTACAAGTCCTTATATATTTTTTGAATGAATTATAAAATCATTTTTAATTTTAAAAACTGTATTTTTCAAGTAAATCAGGATTTTAATTAAAAATTAAATTAATAATATATTGAAAAATATTTTGTAAAAATTGTGATTATTTTAGGATTATACAAATTGTAAAATGGTTAGGGTGAATTTTTGGGATTTTTCTGAAATACTTGATTTTTTGGTGAATAGAAAGATACATTAATTTTCCAAATAATTACATTATAATTTAAATAAACTATTTAAAACCTCATAAGGTATATAAGAACCCAAATAATGAACTAAAATTCTGTTATTAATATTCTTTTTCATCAAATCCCAACTATTTCATATCTTGGTGGGAATTAGTAAACTAATGATTAATATATTAAGAAAACCCCACATCCCTCCACTATAAATACTACCCTTCACAACCTCATTTACTAACACCTCTCAAGCTTCAATCCATGACTAAAATATACTGAAACATCATCTATATACCCTCCCCCGTGTCTAAGATATTTTGGTCTCATTAAATGTCCAATCCATGGTTCATTAAGGAGGAACTCGAGGGGAGGATTCAAGATGTAGTTCCTCTCTCCCATTTCATTCAATTTCATTTCAAATGTTATTTCTTTTCTTTTCTTATCCTCAAATTAACTCATCCAAACATCATGATAAATCAAGTATGATTCATATAGTTTTATTATATCATGTTAATGGATGATTATTCATTACACTTCTCCCTCCTAGTCTTTGTTAATAAAAATAATATCGTTTCCTGTGATATGATAATTTACCTACATCAATGGTGATGACATTCCATTATCCTTCAACTCCTATAGGTATGTAAATAAAACCATAAAATGGTTGAGTAATAATTTTAATGTTTATTTTTATCCCTTATTATTTTATTCAACTATCTTTTTTACATCACACTATGTGGTAAAATAAAACATGTTTACTGTGATAGAAAGTCCATCCAAATTAAACAAAATTGTTCATCATTAAACATAATCTAATGATTCATCCCCATGGTACATAATACAATTCATTATAATATAATTTATATCTTTTTAGATTCAATAATATTATATATTAAAAAATCTGTATGTATAACCAAATTTTAAATGAACTTCCATTATTGAATACAATTGAACCGTTCCTGAAAATTATAAAAACGAACAATCCAGAACAACGAATTTAAACTCAATAACTCATCCAAAGGCACATAAAAGAACATAATGAGACTATAATGAACCATTTACATGTATTAAAGGTTATATATTTGTTATTTAAGGATTATAATTTCATTATACGTGTCATTAATGTGAATAAAGCATTTGGTACAGGGTAAGGGGAAATTCACGAACCCAACATTCTTTTTTTTGGGTTCTCCATAATTCACTCCATGTTTGATATGGTTTATTCATAAAAAAAATATATTCATCATTATATTTAATTTTAACGGATATAAATGTTGCCAAAATTATTTAAACAAAAATCCAATGTTTTCCAAAAGAAATATTCTTTCAAATAAGCACATTATTTTTTAGTTCTAGAATATTGTTTTACTCTTCACTCTAGGTTAGTGGATTCATGTCAATAATAACATTCCATATTTATTTAGGGGGGAAATGGTTATGAGTGTATGATTTATTATATGTGAAATAAATTTATTTCTATGGGTTATGTTATTTTCATGTCTTACATATTTTAAATGTGGCACTTTTGAAAATATAAATATTATGATGTGATAGGTGAGCCCACAGTTATATCACATAGTATGAATGATTGAATGTGATGGGTGAAACTAGAATAATATGAAGCTTTAATGCATTTGATAAAGTGATGAACTTCATGAGTTAATGGTAAATGATGTGTGAATATTATTATAGCATTGTTCACAATTATGTGTGGAAGTTGAGCACGAAGACATGATGTTTTATTTTAATGCATTACCAAATTTCATATATTTTATATCCGATTCCTCACATATTGATGATTTTTTTCCTATGTTGTGATTGTACTCACACGTTGCTAAATTGTTCATATCTATCCCTTTACTGGGATTTTAGCTCACCTAATTTTGATTTATATCCTCAAGTGACTATATGTACTGAGGAGAGGTTAAGATCCAATAAGAAGCTATAGAAGAAAGAAGTAAATAAATGTTTATTCTTAATGGTGTAAATATTATTTTTGGTCATATTTTTCCCTAAGAACTAAAACATTTCATCATCAATGGGTAATACTATTATGTTCTTATTATTATAATGGTGAAATAGTAACGTAAGAAATGTTGGGTCACTATAATCATGACATCTCACCTATGGGATCTATAGTAAAAGAAGGTGAGATAAGATACTTACGAGATATAAAATACTTTTATACAAATATGATTCAATATTATACTCTATATATGAATCATGTAGTAAACAAAAATTATACATTGAACCCATATACATATTATAGATTAAAATACCATATGGCTTGTGTACAGATATCATACATTCATTTCTGCCAATGACCTTCTCGAATAATATTATAAATTCTAATATGAGCTATAATGAGAATAATATTTAAAAAATTAATAATTTGATGATACATGTGGAAATGTTCATTGGGAATTAAGAACCCATAGTCTATATGGTGAATAAGTAATATAAGAACAAGGAAAAGGGTTTTAAGTATTATAATCAGTCTAAAGATCTCGAGCTCAATCCTTATAAGAAGAAGAAGAACCCGAGGATGGGAAAGGAAAAGGAGGATGTAGGTTTTTAATGTGTTATGCAAGGACATTGGAAGAAGATAAAAAACAAGAGCCTAGTAGAAGATAATGGAGCATATTTCATCGAGTTTAGACATTTAATATCTACACATTTTGTAACGTACCATCCAAGATTTCCAGAAAACCAATAGTAGGACCACTGGGTCACATGACCTAGAGCCCATCTCCCAGAATTCCAGAGGTTGTCAAATATCAGACAGGACTTTGGTGTGTCTATAGGGGATACTATTCCTTAATATATCATTTTTTTATAGAAATTACCTATATATAATATATATAATGAGAATAAAAAAAGACACCAAAATAATAATAAATAATTGTAAAAGTTATAAATAATTGACAATGTAATAGAAGATATATTTGAGATAACTGAACCATAGTGGAAAATTCCTGTTTATTTAAAAAGATGAATGCATGACATGGTAGTGATACATGATTAAAAGAAGTAAACAATACAACATGATTTACAATAAAATATTATAATAAATAAAAGAAAGAAAATACCCACTATTGATCTCTATGAGCATCATGATCTCCATCTCAGTCCTTTTCTCCAAACTCCTAGTTAAAATTAATACAACAATCAACAAGATCCAATAAATATATGGTCTACTCAGGTAACAAGGGTTCCCGAGTAAGGTTATATATATATTTCTTAGTATCCTATCACCCAAGGTTTCTAGCCCAATCTTGACAATGCAATATAAATTAATAAAATTGACATATATAATAAATGATGAAAGATGATATATTAAATATTAGAAACATTGTACTAGTTCTTAAATGGACTCCAATCCCATAAATCCTACTTTGGTGTAAGCAAGAATTCTTAGGCATATAGTTGATTTAGGAAGAGTATATATATATGGTCCAATAGTTTCATGGAAAACCAAGGAATCCATATCCCCAAGCATGTTAAATAACATGGGGTCTAAATATCATGTCATCACATAAGTAAACAAGTAATGTAATGGAAACATATCAAGTTAAATAACAGTCCATGATAATAATAAGGATACAACTCAATAATTTACATTTAAACCCTTCAATTTAATAGGGGAGCCCAAGCCCATCCCCAAGGTATCTCTATAGTACATCAATTAAAAATATCCAATTCCACTAATCCTATCCAAGTAGATCCTTTATAAAGTCAATATATCAGTATTTGTATTGTAACTAAGAGTTTATCCTTGGTATTTATTGAATGTAATAGAGTATAAATTGATACTTGGTGATTCCATAATGCCAATAGGTCCAACCTTGGTTTCCCAATAAAGAACTAATATCACCCAATAGTAAAACAGAATGCTAGGAGATGCCCTTTCCTATAGATTATAAAATATCGCTTACCTGACTTGTCATGTTGTAACCTATCGAGTATTGGGACACCAATTATGGGTTCTTATATTGGGACCCATGTTCATTCCCAGACCTAATTTCCTTTAAAGCAACAAAGAAGAAGATGTTTTTTATTGGATTAAAAAGACAAAAACATAAAAAGAACCATGCTGCCATCAAGGAGGTTGAAAATGATGAAGGACAAGGTCATCCCCCTGCACAATACTCTTAAACTCAATAGGAAGTTAGTCTAGACTATTGTAAACCACCAAATCATCTTCCGATCTACCCATGTGATCCACTGCATCTGCAGTGAAGTTCGCCTCCCTCCATATATGATGTATCATTATCCCTTGGTTGGATTCCATAATGAATCTGAGAATAAGGTAGGTCAACTCCCATGGAATAAAATGTCGCCCTTGAATAGCCTTTAAAAGAACTTCGGAATCTGATTCAATATATGTCTCCGGGAATCCCATCCTTCTACAGACCCTCAAACAGGAAAAAATCTCCTGAACATCCACACAGAGAAAGTTTCTAGTACCATAAAGGAATTGAATCCCCATAAAATAGAGCCCCCAAAGTCTCTTACAACTCCACCACCCCTCATGATTCTTTCGGCACAAGAACCATCCACATTGAGTTTGAGACTATTGAGTGGAGGCTATCATTTAACCCACTGTCCGCATACCGTATTCTATGTGGGAGGAGTGATCACATGATTTCTGATCGAGATAGATGTTTGGAACTCATTTAAAATTCATACCAAATCTACAACGAGGGACCGAGACCGCATCTGTATGAATAATAATGAGCGATGGGAGCCAAGAAAGACATGGTTGCGAGCCTCCCATATAGTTCATCATTTCGAGGATAAGATAATGATTTGCTACTTGTGCTCCATGATTCTGCTTTTAGATCCTTTAAAAAGAGATTCCAAGAAAACCTACAAGTAGACAGGGTCGCCATCCATTCATGGGTGAGGGGAGAAGGCTTTCCAAAGATGTTCATCCTAATAGCTCTGAAAAAATATGTGATGAATTGTCTCCACATTTCTACTATCACAACAGAAGAATCAAAATGCCATTGAGATTCCCTTCCTTTGGATATTATCATCAGTCGAAATTGCCTTGTTTTTGATTCTCCAAATCAGTATATTCATACTAGTAGTTATCTCAGTGCACTAGGCCACCAGAGGCCCATCATCTGAAGTAGATGCATTATAGAGGAGACCCCTATAATCCCTCAAGTAATACCTACCCGAACATGACCTGTTGAAACAGATTTTATCGGTGGTATTGTTCATCACCACACTTTCAAAAACCTCCATATGAGTAGGGTTTAACGTCGTTTGTATGAGGCCATAGTGTTCTATAGCTTCGTTGAAGGTAATGTTCAGAGAGGGGTATCCGAGAAGGAACAACTTCTCACCCAACCAATTTACATCCTAGAAGTTGATATGCCCTTTACCGACGATCCATCGCGTGTGATTTTTAAGACACTCCATGTGAGAAAACATGCATCACGCCAGGTCCGATAAATAATGGTATGAGGCTTATGATACTTGGAGTAAGCGTATAATAGTTTCATGTCAACACATGAAACTCAATATAACAAGCTTCTAATGTTAACAAGACATTTCATATAGGTTAGTAAACTTACATGGGTATTATAAATAAATAAACATGCTTAAATAAGGAATTTTTAAAAAGGCATTTAGAATCAACATTCCCCATACCAAGGTATTTTCAATGAAATTTTATTCTATCAAGTTATGAAGCCCGAAAAATTGTCACAAATCCAACCAATCTATTTTAATTGGTCATGCAAGGAGAACAAAAAAAGGAGTTCACTAATAGGAAATATACTATTCTAACTTGAAATGAGTAAATTTTCATGTATGGAATATTGAATTCAAATAAATATCAAGCAAGGAATATGTAGGAGGCACCACAATATGGGTAAAATATTATGTTCAATATGAGTAACTATTAGGAGTGACCAGATTCTTAATTAATTTCTCATTAGTCAATTTATGGCATTGTTATGGTGTTACGCACAACCTGTGAAAATTTTCCACATTCTATATAATAGTGACATAGGACATTTATGATGGATCACCCAATGGGGTGGGCGAGAGGGAAGGAGAACGTGCCCAAATGGTTTTTTCCATAAGGCAAGGTTACAATGGACACAATAGAAAAAACAAAAATAATAATAAATGATAACATGGAATACTATTCACCTTGACTGAGAGATTTATTCATGAAATTCCATTTGAAATGAGTCATTCTACTCAATGTAATCTCAACCAGTTTTCCCAAACATGGAAAAAGGTTATAAAGGGTTCTAGTTTCAAGGTTATACCTTCTATTAGATGACACTATCACATTTAAGTCATCCCATACAAACTCATTCTATCTTAACAAAAACCTATTATTAATTAAGTCATGGTAACATCTCAAATTACTATCTGGGAAACTCCATGTTTAAAAAGTACAAACACCCATTGGGTGTCCTGGGATAAATAAATTATACAAGGGATATGTTCCACTTAATCTAGAAAGGAATTTCATTCCATTATTAAATTAGGATGTGGTCCTAAACATGTATTTTACAATACACAATATAAAACCATATGCCAAAAAAAGAATCAAACCATGAAAAAACCAAAATCAACAATCTACGTTTCATATTAGCAAGAATCTCATGTCTATTATAGGGGTTTCATTACAAAAATATGACATAGTTAGAAAAAAATAATTTATCACCTTTAATAACCTTATTCACTTTATTAAAGTAATCTCTTGATAAATAAACTATAAAAATAATAATTAATTAAATAAAGGTATGACCCAAGAAATTAAATATTTAATTATTTATTAAATAAACATGGAAAGGAAGGAGATCTTACCTCAAAGGAACCACGCCAACACCTAGAACATGACATATTTATAAGCAAAGACCATAAACAGTGCCACACACAAGCACATACCTGCATATATATATCCCTTCATCCAATACTTATGTTCCCCATTCCAAGAGGGAACACATAAATGGAAGATATATATATTTATATATATTCATACCTGAGTATATTAATGTTCCCCTTCCAAATTGTCCAATACCCTCTACATAAATTTATAGGACATCAAAATTTATTTTGGAAGGACCAAACCACCTCAAAATAAATGCTAGGGTGTGAAAAAATATGGCCCTAAAATAATTGGGAAATACTATGAAAAAGAATGAAACCACACTTTAGATGTCATTAGTGTCTTGAATAGAAATGTATCGCTTCCGCTTCAGTAGATGTTACTAGAACACACATAAACAGGTCCCAAGAGACCATTAAAACAACCCTGAAATAGTTGAAATGAAATTAGAGTAAACCTTTGACCAAAGGATTCGACTAAACCTCACCCACTGTTGAAGCAGAAGAAAAATTCTAAAGAAATAGAGTTCATGTCAAAAGATAAATTTTCCTCTAGTAATCAAAGGGAAAATTCGAAGAAATCCATGCAAATTGATGGTCAAAGAGGGAACTATACGAGGGGGTTATGCCGCATGCTACCTGGGAAGAGGGGGGGTGCTGGTGTGCAATTTTTGTAAGTATAGGGTGAGAGATGTGTGCGGAGTTAAAAAACTAAATAATAACAATAATAATAATCCTAATTTTTATTATGATTATTATTATTATCATTATATTATTATGAAAATATTTCCATATTAAATTTACATTAATTAAAATGTCTGATTAATTTTTTTAATTTTTTTTAGAAAAAAATTCATGGTGTTAATTCTTAAATACAAAATATTTTCTGATTGTCGTTTCTAATGGTGGCCCACCCTTTAAATGGAAAAAAATAATTTCCCTTATTTTTTTGGTTATAATAAAATAAATAATTACCTTCCAAAGTTAGAATTTATCCTCCTAAGAAGCCTCATAGAACAAATTAAACATCACCATAGAAACAAGGGCCTAGAGATTCATTCAAATGTAAACATTACATCACCAAATGTTTAGCACCTTTAAAAGAATCCATTTTTTCAGGTGGCACTTAATCTATTGAAAACAATATCCAACACTTTTCATCCCACTAAATCATCGAAACAACTCTTACCCGATCATGTTGACATACAGACGTGATCTCATAATTTTCCCTTGAATAATGTTTTTAAAGGTACCTTACACCTTAAGATTTAATGATAATAGGCGAATTAAAAACCAACATTAAGACCACCATTTGAAATTTTTTTTAAATCACACCCTCATGTGTTTTGATGATGCCATTAAAACGATTTCCGAAATGGTTAAAATGATCAATCTTCATTGACCTCAGAGACCAATTCAAGCTAAGTGTTCATAAAAACCAACAAATGCCATAAGACACACTCTACTTTACCTAAATTGTTTCTGATAATATTCCTTCAACAAACATAAATATTTATAAAAAAGGAAAATAGTCAAGCCACTTGGAAAACTAATAGAAGAATACTACTGGCTTATATGACAAGAGATTTATAAGTCGATCAACAATGACTTCTCCTAAGGAATCTATCATTTACGACATACATGCAAACTAAAGTCCATACCTACCCTATAGTTATGTTTATTGATAAAAACATAAAGGAAAGAAAACATCTACTATACAACACCAAAAGAGAACCACCATACAAGATCAACTCCATTTAAATCATTCAGTGAAACATATGACCAAGGATCACCTAGTGAATATTGGATGAAGACAATATAGGTCACATGCTTATATCTCATGGAATATTTCACTAAGAAGAATTAAAATATTACCTAAATGAAAATAGATTAACCACTACTAGTTGATATATTATAAGAATCTCGTCTTCACCTACCAACACACCGTCATTACCCAATCACCGAGTCTTTACCAACTTTGGAATCCCTCAATAATACAAGCATAATCACTGAAGTCCACACTTTACCAACAATGTTTCTATAGGGTCTAATACATTTCCATCCACACCAATTTCATTCTTCCATGAAATCATTAACATGATTTCATGTCCACAAGCCTCATGGTAATTTATGTATGACTAAAAATCCTACTATTTCCCACATTAGTTTTGTTCCCCACTACATGGAAGAACTCATATTCAATAGAACGGACATGAAACTTCCCAACTTTGGTGAATATTAGGGATGATAAAATGACCTCTCACTGTTATGCTAAATCAAAACCACCTTAAATGTACATGTTAATTTACCCATGTGATACTCACAAACATTAAGTCACTTGGAAATAAAAACAAAATATAATTTATTGGCATGTCAAATCAAATGAGTCTCAATAATGTCTTACTGATCATTGTTATAACTATAATTATTTAACGCAGAGGTCACTATACTCCATATATGACCTGAGAACAACTCAAAAACAAAAAGATGTCCATAATAGGGGAAGAAGATATATTTAAGCATCCTATGAAACACATAACCATGACTGTGGCATTCCTGACTAGTTTGAAATGAACATTACTCAATTAGTACACCTATATAAATGGCCAAGAACGATATGACCACCCGTCTAAATAATGGATTCTTTTTAAAACAAAGGGGGTGCCACTAGAGAAGACAATACCATATAAAAGAAATCTCAATATTATTTGAATGGATTTTATGTTCTAAGGGTTCTAACCAAGATGGGATAGCCCCATAGGAAGACCAAGCATTGACCCTAACACCAGGTCTTGAAAAAACGAAGTCACTAGGATCAAACACCATTCATCTAAGTCATTGCTAATGAAAATTTGTCCTATGTAAAATGGTCGTCCATTTATTCCATGGAAAATCAAAATGATTTCTCTACACATACATGAGGGTCCTAAACATAGTACATAACTATAGGTCCTATTTCTATCCCAGCACATTTGAACCCATTTCATAATACAAGATGAAAATGTCAATAGTCCAGTCATATGTGCGTCCGTATACCAATACATAAAATTCCCATACACTTTATAGGTGGAATATATCTCCCATTTAATTTCTACCAATCCATTAATCCCATAAAATTAATTACAAAAAATCAAAAATACCATGTCATAACAAGTAGATCTCATATGGATGAAATTATATAGGCATAGAATCATGTAATATTAACTCATATGAATGTTTTACCAAAATGAATTTTAATAAACAAAAAAACATGGAATGAAATTCAATTAAATCAATAATATAAGCAAGAAACCAATGAATGCAGCTACATGGCATGACATATTCATGATATTTGAATCCCAATCTACCTATTATGATGGATGCAATGCTTCGTCCATTCCCTAACATGTAATGGGTAAAATACCATAACATCCACAAATCCATTAGAAGTGGAAATTACACAAATCACTCAAGGTGAAATACTATCAACTTATATAAAGAAATTCATGAACATAAATTACCTTCTTTGGCTACCTGGTCATTCCCCATATGTGGGGTGATCAGTACATGGATAAACTATTAATCAAGTGAAAAAACATTCGTAGTATCTTATCTACCAACCGAAAATAGTAAGACAATGGAAAATACCACTCTTTTTAAGACCTTAAAATTACATGACCCGGCATACTATAAAACCGGTAACTAGATAGGTGGGTCACATGACATCAAGTGTTGTCCCTAAATTCTAGGGGATATTGACAAGAATATAGGACCTAGGGTGTGTCTGTGGGGAGAATATTCCTCTATATATAAGTGTATGGAAAATTATTAAAAATATATTATTGATAGAGGATGAATAACTATATCAGAATGATACAAATACATTAATAACTAATTTATTAACTAACAAATGATAGATTTGACATAACTGAAAAAAGTGACCAACACCAGTTTATAAAACAGATGAATTCATGACAAGGTAATGATATATGAAGGAAATATGTAAACAATAAAAAATATTTTAGAATACATTTATATAATAAAGAAAAGTCCTAAAATCCCCACGGGAGATCTCCATGAGAATTCGGAGCTCTAACAAAGTCTTTTTCTCTTATCTTATAGGTATAAGCAGTTCCGTAAACAACTTAGATCCTGTAAATATAAGGTCTACTCATGTACCAAGGTTACCTGAACAACGTTTGAGATATAAATCTCATTATACCGAAACCAACCCATTATATCACAGTATATACAAGGAAATATAAATTATAAAGTGTTCCATATAAAATAAATGTAGAATGATGATAAATTTAATAATAGAAACTTAGGACAATATCCTAAATAGACACCCATCCCATACAACCTACTTAATCCTAATTTGAATGTTTGAAGAGTATATTTGTGTAAGGAATAATATTTAAACACTAACCAATAGTAACATGGAAACCCAAGGAAACCATATCCTTAAGCTTGTTCTTTAACTTGGGGTATAAATCTCCTATCACCACAAAAGTAAACTAGTTACGTATTTGAAAAATATCAAGTGAAATAAAAACAAATAATATTAAATAATGATGTATATCAAGAATTTATAATAAAAACAACCTATTTAAGTGGTGGAGTATGTGATCATACCAAATGTATCACTATGGTACATACTTTCAAAATATCTAATTCCATTTAGGTCATCCAAGATGATACTTTTCAATGTACACGTATCACTCATGGTCTGGTATATATGAGTCCATCTTGGGTATTTCAGTTAAGGGACCAAGTTTCAACTAAGGATTGGTGTAGCCATCTTTCCAATGGGTCCATCCTTGGTTACCCCTAAAGTGAACTAGTTTCATGAAATAATATTATAAAAATCCCAAAGGAGACATTGCCTAGAGATCCTAAAAAATCACTTCCCTGATGCATCGTTTTGTAATGTATCATGCATAGAGAGTCTGATTGTGGGTTCTCAATACATGAACCACATTATCTCTATATCACAATTTCATTAATAATAATAATAAATGCATATCTCATAGCGTTAACAAGGTAGTAAGCATATGCGACATGGAATAAACCATAATCAATTTAATGTAAATACATAAAAATAAATTCCGCATGCTAGGAAGGGTAATAATGCATTTTGTACTGTATAATCCACTAATAATGGAAAAAGAAAAAAAGAAACATTCATAATAAAGGAATTATAAACAAGGCATGTGACATCACCATAACTCTTACCAATATTTTATTAATGTAATTTCATGATCCCAAGCAATCTATCTTGATCGAGTGTCACAATCCATCCAAACCATTTTAATGGCTCAAACATGGAGAAACAGAGAACCCATAAGGAGTTCATTAATAGGATATAAACACTTATAACATGAAATGAGAAAGTTTTCATTTAAGTTATATTGAATTCAAATAAACATATTGTATTTCATAAGTATGTGTCTCCACAAATGGGATAAAATATTATGTTTAGGGATATGAATTATCAAGGGGCACCCAATTCATTAAAAAATGAACTTTATTAATTTTAAAGAATTGCCTTGGTTCAATTCAAAAGCCGTGGACATTTTACATATTTTTTATAAAGGGAACATATTCCATTTAGGATAGCTCACTAAAAGGGAAATACAACATGCACAATAAAAAAAGTTCAAATGGTATTCAACATAAGAGATGGTTACAATAGACAAAATAGAACAATCCAAACAATTTATTAAATGATAACAAGGGAACCAATTCATCATGAATAATCCATTCATTATTGGCATTCCATTTGTTATGAGACATCCAACTCATGGTCATCTCACCCAATTCACCCAAACATGGAAAATGGGGTTTAATGGTTAAAGTACCAAGGTCACTCCATCTAATAAATGGAACTATCTCATTAAATTCATCCCATAAAAACCCTTTTTCTAAATCAAAACATATTATTCATTAATTCACATTGTCGTATCAAATTCTAGTATATGTAACATCATGCCTAAAATTTCAAAACACCCATGGGGTGTCTTGGGTAATATAAATTGAACAATGGAAAAGAGTAATTTTTTCTAGAAATGCACATAATTATGTAATTAAAATATGACAATATCTTAAAAATGCCTTTTAACATCCACAACTTCAAAGCGTAAGCAACAAAAATTTTGAAAACTAAGAAAACAATAAAAGTCTACTTTTTTAGCATTAGTTTGATGGCAGCACACCTCTATTAGATGGGTTTTATTACAAAAACATTACCTTGTTGGAAAACACCTCAATTATCACCTTTAATAATAATATTCTCAATATTAATGAAATCATTTTTTTAATAAACTACAAATCCATGAAATAATTAAATAATGGCTCGATACTAGGAAATTAATTATTTAGAATTCTCTAAAATTAATTTGGTATGGGAAAATATCATACTGAAAAACCATTCCCATAACATTCACTTGATATATTTTTCAATGATAAATCAGAATTTCTTAACACCCATGCACATACCACAAAATATGAAAATATATATCCCTTAATCCAAAGCACGTGTTCCCTACCCCATGATGGAACATGTGCAAGGAAGATATATATATTTATATATATTCAGACGTTATTATATTTGCGTACTCCCTAATATTTTTTCAAAACCTACTATACACATAAATAGGATCTCGAAATTAATTCATTGTGGACCATAACACCTCAAAATAATTTCCAGGGACTTGAAAATACATTTATGTCCCCGAATTGACTAACCAAGACAATGATAAAAGAATAAAACCACATATCAAATGGTGAATGTGGCCAAAATCAATGCGAACCACTTCACCTTGAGTGCTGGTTGCAAGAAGATTCATGAATAGGTCCCGTCAGACCATTATCACAACCCTAAAATATAATAAAACCTAAATTATGGTTATGCCAGAACCTAGGGTTTTATCCAAACCTCACTAGGTACAAAAAAGGGATGAAAACGTTTAAATAGATGGAGGAGATGTGATCATATGAACTTAAATCAAGGAATATAAGGGGTATTTGATGAAATACAGTTAGATAAAAGGTTATTGGGGGGACGTAATATGGAATGTGTTGAACGATACATGTGAGGAGGGCAGTGCAGGTGTGAGATCTGCAAGGAGAGGGGGATAGGTGTGCATGGAGTTAAAAACATAAACAAAATAATAATAAACTATATAATTATAATAGTAATAACTATATGATGATTATTATTGAAATAGTAATCATTAAATTTTATTCTATCTAAATTTTTAATAAACTTAATTCAATATATTTAAAAAGATAATCACAGTGTCAATTCATTGAAAGAATGAGTTCTGATCCTCGGTTTTAATGAAGGCCCACCCAATAATAGAAATAAATTTTATTTCCTTCACTTTTTCATCTAGATCAAAACAAAGGATATTACACATTGGGTATTAGATAGAACATGGGGTGATCACATCTATTTCCAAATGTTGAAATCAAGTAGATTAAAAAATATTTCTAGAAGATAGGTGGATCTCAGTGCTGCTAGTGGTGTGATGATGGCTACTGAGGACAATGGGGACTACCAACTCTCATTCCAAAAGGGAATGATTTTGGTTTTGAAAAATTTTTAATATCTACCTAAAGTTATGAAAAATATTACATTTATATCATTCCTAGATACAGATGATTTTATTATCAAATTTTCAAAATTTTATTCTTTTATAAGGAAAAAATATGTTCTCGTATGCCCCATTTATATAATTGTCTTTATATACAAAATTATTAATACGAGGTGTTGGAAATTGATAATTTATAAAATTAAAAATATTCAAATAACACAAATTTTTGGAATCACTGTCATGGGCATATAAACCAAATTAGTTTGACAAAGCTCAATAAATAAGAATATTTAGACTCCTTTGAGCTAATACCCCATGAAAGATGACATTCTTGTTTACAATGAAGACTGACCAGACCACTATTTAGTGGATAGTGTGAAAGGTCCCAAGAGCCTCAAGGATTTGTACACAATGATATGTGTGAACCATTTTTAGTTGAATCTAGAGATGTATATTCTTACATCATAAAATCTTCTTATGAATTGAGAATATATGTCTATATCCTCAAAATGAAATATATGCCTGAGTCTTTAATGAAATTCATGGAAATAATAAATTATGTAGAGAATCAAATTCTTATAAAAATATATAATCTTTAATCAGATTGAGGGGGTGAATATCTTAACCATGAATTCATAGGTCTTTTATGGGAGTTTTTTATTCTATCACTACTCATTCCACCTTAGAAACCATATTGGAATTATGTTTGTGAAGGGAGTAAACTTATCCTAGTAGACATGGTATGTTTGATGAGGATTCATCTAGATATTCCATTTTCTTTATTAGGATATCCATTTCAAACTTTGTAATATCTATTAAATAATGTTTGAACTAAATGAGAAAATGGAATTCACTTAGAGGTATTGTGTGTAATGATATTCTTTTTGATTCACACATGTGTATTGTATTGTGTGGCATTTGTTAAGGCCTTTTTGGGAAACAAACGAGTTCCTTGGGGCATAAAGTGTATCTTTAAAGGGTATCCCAAGGGAAAAAATGGGATACTTCCTATAAAACCCCTCAAATAATAATATTTTTGTACCCAGAAAAACAATCCACAATGATACTGATAACATCAATACGAAGAAGATTGGTAGAATGATTAACATTCATGATGTTGATGCTCAGGATACCCAATAGTTTGAAGATAAATTGTTTCCATAGGACCTCATGGAATAAGTACTTCGTAAATTATGAGTAGTAAAAAAGAGTTTATGTGAGGTAAGAGATCCATATAGATATGGTTTTCTTGTCACTAATAATGGTGATTCATTGTTGGTTGAAAATGATGAACTTCTATCCTACAAGGTGGAATTAGAAAGCTTAGAAGCTGAATGATGGAATGATTCCATGAATTAAAAAATAGTTTCCACATATCATAACCATGTTTGGGTTATGATAAATTGTTCTAGTTGAAGTAAATACTATTGAATACAAATGGGTATTAAATAGGGAAATGGATATGGTAGGTAAAATACATACCTATAAATAAAGGATTGTGGCTGAAGGGTTTAAGCCGCATCAAGGGATTGACAATTAATAAAACTATTACCCATGTTCAATGTTTAAATTCATTATAATTATACTTGTTATATCATCATACCATGACTATAATATTTTGAATAATGATATGAAAATTGTATTACTGTAGTAGTGTATTGTAGCAGCACTGTAGTAGGTCACTGTAGCAGTACTGTACCAGCGGCAGACTGTAGCAGCGGCAACACTGTACTGGCATAGAGACTATTGTAGGGTATTGTAGCGGTGGAGGTACTATAGAAGGAACTCTAGCTGTGCAAGTACTGTAGTAGTACTGTTCAACGGGGGGTCCTTTGGGCCAAAAAATGGGCATTCTAGCCCTGTATGCAGGCCACTTGGCCTTGGGCCTTCGGGCTATGTAATGGGTCACCCTCTACCTAGTCTAAAGAGGAATTTTCTTTAATAATAAATTGAGTCTTCGACCCCAAACTTAAAAAAAATATAATAGAATTTAGATGGTTAGATATCTATTTATGGATTGAAAAAAGCATCTAGGTCATGGAACTTTAAATTTAGTGAATAAATAAAAAAATATGGTTTCATAAAGAATAAATATGAGATATGTGTTTACCAAAGGTTTATTAGACATGTGTTTGTAATCATAAAATAATATTTGGATAGTGTGTTTCTTATTGGAAATGAAATAACATACTTACATTCTATTAATGACTGGTTAAACATGTGTTTTCACATGAATTACATAGTAGAACGATCCCATTTTATAGGTATCATGATCATCCATGATAGATCATAGAGACTGCTTGGACTATCTAATGTAAAAATATTGACTTCACACTAATGAGATATTGTATGGAACAATACAAGAGGGAATTGGTTCTAGTTTCACATAGATTACATATTCGTACAAAAATGTGACCTTATATTAAAAATGAGGGAGAGAGAATGAGTTATATCTGATATTCATTTGCCAAAGGATCAATAATGTTTGAAGTTTTATGTAAAAGACATGATGTTTCATATGCACTGGGCATGTTTGTCAGATGCTATAAATATCTAGGAGAACATCATTGCACTATTTTTAATGGAGTCCTTTTTTATCATAGTGGATCTAATTATATGTTTCTTGTTTATGGAGGATATGGTTATTCGATTGTTAGTGGTTATACTGATGCTAGTTTTTTAACAGACTAGAATGATATGAAGTCACAATAATGTTATGTTTTGTGTCTCAATAGAGGAACTATAATCTTAAAGAGGTAAAAAAATCAAGTTGATTCTAATTAATAAATGGATTTGAATTATATAGAGGCTTATGATACAGCTAAGGATGATATTTAAATTCCAATATTTTTCGAAGAGCATGATTTGACATCTTGCTGTAAATATCCCATCACATTGTGTTATAATAATATTACAACTGTGGATCTTGTAAAAGAGACAAGGTTGCACCAACAAAAAAGTATATATTATTTATGTATTACCTCTCAATGGATTTTTATTAGAGTTGTAATTTTTTATTAAGAAGAGTTATCATGGAAGTGAACATGGTTGATCCATTAAAAAATGTCTTATCTCAGCAGAACCATGGGTATAATGTTAGAGTTAGAGAACATAAATTTGTGAGCGGTTGGATCTAGAGAAAGTGGTTGTCTGTTAGATTTGTTTCTTTAGAACCAACTTATATTTACATTATTAAAACATTTATTAATTATTATTATTAATAATAAACAACTTATCATAGCATAATTACTCTTATTTATGATATAGTATGTTATAATGTCCAAATATTTGTTTATCACACTAAATGGTCGTAGCAGTTCCCCGCTGTAATAAAAATCCAAAAGTTAAAATAAACAATTCTTGAATATATGTCATATAGATTAATGATATAATTTTAGGGACATATATAATACATTCTATTATGGTTGGAAAATCATAAGACATTTAGGAACCTTCTCATGGTGTACACACATGGAATGTTTTTGTAGAATATTTTGAGAATGTGAACAGTGAGTAGGAAATTGACATTTATATGTGTCCTTGGATATTACTATATGGGGATGTGTGTATCTGTACTTATAAATTATGATTTTTTAATCTGTATTATGATTTTTTCACTTATATGTATAGATAAAAACTATGATGACATATGTTCACGGTGAAATAGGATATGTTGGGTGTGTCAATAGTAATATTCCATTAATTAATAATGTGATAAAGGATTTTTTCCTTATACTTATTAATGGAATTTTATATATTTGGCCCATTGATGGAAATGATATAGCCTAGATAAATCCATATCCATGGTGTTATAAAAGAAATGTCAATTTTTGGGAAGTCAATTATATATATATCAAGCACATACGTTAACAGAACCACAATAGATTCTTTCTGATTAGAGATATCAATTTATAGTGATTATATTTCAAAATAAGCATACATATTATTTGACATTTCATTGAAATGTATATTCTTTTCTATATTGGTTCCTTGGCATGTTCCTAGGACTATCCTTGGAAAATTGGATGCTTTACTAAATTCAAGTGAAAAACGGCATATAGTGTCATACATTATGTGTATCCCAAATCCTATTAAAATAATATCTTTTTATTTTTGATTTAACAGATTGAATAAATAATATTCTTATTTGTGTTTAAATAATCATTGATATATTCTTGATTCAGTATAAAAATTTAATTTCTATTTAATGAATATAATATTTACATATTTATTGGTGATGAATTAATTGATCATTATTTAGTAAATAGATTGAAAATATCAAAGGCCTGATAAATTTTCTGTAGGAATGGTGGACTAGGTTTATTGGTAATGTGATAAATAATAAAATCATAATATTATTTAACTAAAAATTATTTAATTTTAATTCACTACCTTAGTGCATGTCTAGAAATTATTTTATTATTAATATTTTTTGACATTTTTTTTCAACAACTAAAGAAATTATTAACGGAACTTGTGAAATAATATTTTTAAGCCTATTAATATAAAAACAAATTTACATTATTTTATCAAGGGAGAAAATTTATTTGTCTTGGTTGTGCACAATATATTCGGAGAATCCTCTCAAGCATTAGTAGATCCATTCTGCAAGAAAAATCATGTTAATAGAGAGAAATCCCCCTCCACTTGATCAATTAGAATATATTAGAAGTAGTTCTCAAAACGATATGAGGAAAATGATGCAGGAGTAGTGATATTCTATTCTATAACCCAATGTTTCCTTTAGCGACATCTAGATATTATTGGAAAAAGTATGGATCACTACCTAAAGAAATCTATACATGGTTTCAACAACACAACGATGGTGGACCCCCGATCTATCACCAAATTCATGAAAGAAGAAATACTTCCAAAAAATTTAAATCACTATTTGAATTAATTATTTATAAATAAAATTTGATGATCTTGTATCTTAGTTGTTGTATAATTACCCATTATCTATTTCTTTGATAAATTCTGTGGATCACGACAGTCATCATCCTATAAATATAAGATTGATCATCGGTTATGGAAGGAAGGTATGTGAGAACCATCCATCACCTGGTTCCATTTTCCCCAGAACATACAATGTTGATCAATGTATAGTGTGTGGAATGGTTCAAGGTAAAATAGGATGGAATTGTGTGAAAACTTGTTCCATACATAGTTAAGTTGTGTGTCTATTATAAATTATTTCATATATAAATAGAACCTCAACATGGGCTCTTTAGAAGACCAAGAAATTATCCCATGGGTGAAAATACCTATATTCCATGATAACGAAAAAACAAAAACAATATACCCTTATAGTTGGAGAACAAAAATACATTCATCTTTTGGTCCCAATCATGACTTTACCTTTGATTGATTGATCCACGTACAATGCCTTCAAAGGTTGATTGGGTTCTCACACGTGATTTTGCTTTCCCAAAACACCTATATGTGTACAACTCAATATCTTTCACATAGCTATTCCCCTTGAATCAATGTGATTTACATGTTATATATCCTTTTTCTCACACGACTATAATGAAACAATATTCAATAATATTGAAATCAACAACTTTATATACACAAACCTGAAGTCTCCTCTCAATCTAGTGCATCCCTTATCCAACTTTTATCGTCTAATAATTATTATCCTAATATAAAAAATATCATTATAATAGGTATCTAAAC
This sequence comes from Viscum album, assembly GCA_963277665.1. Lineage (NCBI taxonomy): Eukaryota > Viridiplantae > Streptophyta > Magnoliopsida > Santalales > Viscaceae > Viscum > Viscum album. Next base: position 1,414,648,560 of record OY728153.1, on the reverse strand, counting down.
ATTATCCCTCAAGAATTATACTCCTAAAAGATAATTCCATCACTATACCTTCCTAGAGGCGCATGAGCGGCAGCCACGTAAGTCCAATACATAGAATTTTTGATAAAAAATGTTATCGTATATCTACAGTGATTATGTGTGATGAATATATTCATTACATGATATAGAACCCCAATCAATAGGTACACGAAATCCACTTATAATCATTATGATGTAAAATTTCCTACCTCTATGAACATGTTATATGAGGTTAAACAGCATGAAAACGTCTACAAAAAGGTTATAAAACTGTAGTGATACATAGAATGATGGACACATAACTACTAATGTATAATCATCATTGGTTGAATCCATCTTCCCCACCATGGAGTTTTACTCTTTATGTGGGAAGTTTGTCACCTAATCCCCACACCATCCCAAATTGAAACTCTTTCCACAAAAGGGGATCCTTACCACATGCTTTTAAACTGCATAGATAGGTCTTGTCACAAAAAACTGAACATCAACATCAAAATAAATTGGTTTTGATCTCTGTCTCTCAAATAGGGTATTAATTGTTCCTCATTGAGGTTCAATCCAAATAACTATGAATCCAAATTTGAAATATCTCCCCTTCAGGGGACACATTACATCATCCTATTGTCAAACTATCACACTTGGGGGGGGGGTACTCCATCACACATGTGTGAAATCATATCTCTTAGAGATACACATCAATATCCATATAAATAATAAAATAATCTCATTACCTGATAACAACTCCCATCCTCATGCAATAGAAATGGTATTCTTGATGTAAACAATACTTGAAGGAATCGTGATCCCATAGTTGATAACCATGAGCTCGACATAATATTCCTTGAGCTTCTCACCTAATATGACTCATACTTGAGATTAACTAAAAATATGATCAGTTTATAAGTTCCAAATACACCAAATTTCGAGAAATTATCAAATGTGTGTACATGAATACTCCCATGACCAAAGGATTCAACACTTCTGAGAGATAAGAAGTGTAATTAATCGAGACCCACCTTAGGATGACACTAAAAATGAGTTTCACAAACATGACATAAATCTATTTGGGCTACCCCATATTAGGTGACAAGTGTCAAGGATTAATGAATGGATGGTGGAATGAACATCCCATCAAGAAATTTCATCAATGAATTAGATATCAGTGATTAATGTCATGAAATTCTCATACCTTTAGAATATTCGATATTGGGGAAACAATCCCACGTGACACATGTTCCGAGAAAAAACTGTCAAAGAAATTATCCAAAATATTTTTCATCATTTTAAAAGAACTATAAATATAAATTTAATGATATAAATTTTCATTGATAATATCATCTAATAAAAAACATTGTTTTTAATCAAAATAAGTTTACCACATACACACTTTAAATTATTCACCCATTTTCAAAAACAATATTTGCATCCCTTTTCAAATAAGACACCGTTAGGTGTATTCATAATAAAAATAATAATAATATAATGAATAATAAAAGGTAAACTATATATTAAAGAAATTATGATATACTAGTCTACAAATTATCATATCGTTGATTCATTTCCACTCATAAATTTATTATAAATATTTATCTCTTATCCCAATATAATATATTATTGAATTTAAGTTGAATTATTTTTATTAAAATAATAATTTATAATAATTAATTATTATAGTATAGAATAATTGTTTATAAAAATATTTTTAAAATGACTATAGATGTATTCCATTTGGTATAAGTTGTCAATAGAAGTAAAACAATGCTTCAAACACCCAAAGATATCCTAAAATATGCCCTCACATTTTGACTAAGAATCTAGACCCTCAACAAGAATGAAAACACTACTAATTTCTTTCATGAATAATAAACATTGGATAAAGTCCCCAAAAATTATCACATCGTCTAAAAATTTTATGTTGCGTTTTGTACTTTCTTTTTTGATTAGCATGATAAAATGACTTTCTAGTGTAAGGGATTCTCATTCATTCAATGATTTGACTTGACACCCACAGTGATTTTATCATTTTTTTAGATAATAAAAAAAATCATAAATCACATTACTATTATAAATTATTCATGTCCTACATGGTACATCTATGATCATACTAACGTTTTGAGTTGTGGATTCATCATCCCAAATTTTTTGAAAAGGATTTTCCTAAATATTGGTTTAAGAGGACTACAATAATTTATTTAATGGTCTTTCTATGTCCAATGGTGTGTTATTTATTCCTTTGCAATTTTTTTCAATACATTTACCATTTTTCACCATATAAAATGGATCTACCAAGGTATATCACCTTATATGAACACCAAAAATTACACCTAGGTTTTCTATAACCTCATTATTTTAGATCTAATTTCTATTATTTATGATTCTAACTCAATGTACCACATATTTAATAAAAAAATAGGCATTGAAAAATGTTCCATATAATTATTCATAAAATAAAATTATAATTTTAGTAATTCTAAATATAATTGAATTATCAAATTTATACATTTTTATTGATATTTGGAAGGTCTCATAAATCAATATAATGATGTTGTTATTCTATAAATATTAAAACCAGACCTAAAAAAGTTTCTATATTTTTTTTTTCAAATCCATAAATAATATTTATATGATTATAATTTTATTGTAATCCTTTTATAATATATAATATATATATTTATGGTTTAATTTTTATTTTATCAAAAAAACGTGAAATAATGAATGTATTTTTGGGCCCTGAAAATGATCTTTGATATACATCATAATATATGAATTTAAAATCTATAATTATTGGATAATTTTAATAGTCAAGAGAATAATCACATCATATTTAATTTTATAGTTACATACATTATTATTGAAAATAAATAATTGAAATTTAACTAATAATAAGGGAATTGGATCAATAAACCACAACTTATTTATTTTGTGATTTGATATTTGACCATGATAACCCCTATAGTGAGCCACCTAAATGCGGGATAATTAGTTCCATAAACTATATAATACTTTAATTGTATTTTAATTTTTAAATTAATTAGATAGGTCGATGGGCCAACAATAAATGGCATATTTTATATCATAAATAAATCAAAAACATTTATCTCCTCTGTTGCATACCATGACAAAATTCATCAAAAATATCAAATTATTGTAATAGATTAAACATCATATTTATGATCCCATGGAATTTTTTTTCTTTTAAATTGAAACTGTAATGCCCCAAAATTTTGAAAATTATTTTTGTTCAATTAATGTAATCATTTTTTCAATTCACAAAATGCAGATTTTTTTTATATTAAATAACTATGTTTAGAATGTGTTATACCCAACAAAAAGATAATCATCTACTATAAAAAACATAAATTTTATATTTATCTACATGTAACAAAAATCTTAGCTTACGTTATATGCATCACTGAATTTCCTTGATTCCATACGTAATAAAAAAGTCTGAGTTTTACCGAACTATAATATATTGGTAAAATATTATCATTTAATACAATAAGATATAACCAAGCCATTAAGATAAAGGTTATAAAAAATATTAAATAATATATGAAAATATATTATTTAAAAATATATAATATTATTTCATTGGTTACCAATTTCGTAATAACGAAAATGGAAACTGATTGAATATAAAAGAAAATATTATTATTTTTGAGGTCACAAAGCTATTTATCATTAATAAGTTATGTTAATTTCAATAATTGAGTGATATTAATATAATATATATGTTATATATTCAAAAAAATATTTTTTATATTTATCCAATAATGTTGGTTTACATATGATAAGAACAAGCCCAATTTTATTTTTAAAAACTTATATTTTTGTAAATGCATTTTTATCTCCATTTAAGAGAGAACCCATTTAAAGTAAATTTTTTGGATCATTAATAGTTTAATACATGAAAATAATCATCATAAATGAAATTGGTACAAAATAAATATATTATGATAAATATTTGGATTTTGTCAAGATGTTTAATTTTTTAGTGAATAGTTGGAAATACAATATTTTAGTTCAAAACTACTTTTTCATCAAATTTATTTACTAGGATAAATTAAATGTAAAATTAATTTAAGAATTTAATAAGATAATTTTTTTAAATAATCCAAATTGTGTTCTTTTTAATCAATTTCACTTCGAAATTGTATATAAAAATAGAGAAAATTATTGGGATTTTTAGTGTAAAAATCCACATTGTCTACATGACTACGTGACTAAATTTATATTAATTTCATACACTTATGGTTTTGGAATATAGAAATATAGACATTTTATATGGAATCATAATATTTTATAATATCTAATATGGTTATCATATATTTTTACCGACAATATTATTGAATTTAATTAAAATTAATTACATCAATGGAGGTAAAATTAAACATAATTTAGGAATAATCCTTAAACATAAGGGCCTAAATGAACTAAAAACTTGTCAAAAATAATTTAATTCCATATTTAGACCCTATAATCAATTTATTATTCATTTTACCAGTATTTTACTTAGTTTACATGGGAAACACATGTATAGAATTTCTATTCCCAAATTTTATAAGACTGTCTCTCCTCATCCACTATAAAAATGCCTCATATCATCCCACTTACTCAAACATCTCAAGACACATTTTCTAAAAAATTATCTAACCATATAGATAGAAAAAATACTTATCCAAATGCTGGATTCCTACCTTTAGTAAATAACAATCCAAGTAATCCCTAAGGTGAAACCAAAAGGAGTTACACGAGTAGGAGGTTACATCCTTCCTCAATTTCATTTATGTTACTTCCAATATCATCCCCTAACCAGTTTTCATTCCAATCATATAAAAAAATTAGTATCCTTAATCTGATATGATTTATTAATGGTAATATTTCTACCTACACTTACACAAACTTCCATCTAATGTGTAATGATCATTTTGTATACATGTACGGAGAACTACCAGATCATGAAATGACGATTGATCATTTTTTTTACCGCATATCATGGTCGACATTATAATGGAAAATATATTTTTAACTGTTATTTATTATATATATTATTTATTTAAGTTAATTTAATCAATTTAAAAAACATATCTTTATACAATATATTTGGTGTAAATATTATAATTTATTTTGAGAAAGTGTGGACTACCATCCCCTCAAAGCAATGTGATTATTTCACACACAAAATGGAATGTATTAAGGATGTGTTTAGGGAACATATAAGATAAATATGACATAATAATACTATTTTAATGATATTATATACATATATATTTTTAAATATAATTCATTTACATTCATTATTTCGATTCATATATAATATGGAATCAACATTCTTGTGTACATTTGGCCTACCGTATCCACGAACGATGTATTAATTTCATAAAACTATTTTTTATTATAATTCCAAAATACCGAATACTAATTATATTTATATAAATATTAATATTTTTTAAATCATTATGTAAGTGTAAGGGGAAATTATATAACAAATTAAGACACATGTGAAAATCAATGCGAATATTACCCTAAGTGAAACCTTAATATAGAATCATTAACAATAGGGTAATATAAAGTCATAATAATAAAATATATGGAATAATATATAAGAATATATTTATGTAAATTATGTATAATAAAATTATATTTATTGTAGTGGTGGTTCTTAAGAGTAAAAAGTTATTCAAGACATGAGGAAATGATATTTAATCTCAATTTTTTTATTTCTGTGAGATACATGGTATATTCAAAACCCATTCCTTTTTCATAGTCTCTATACCTCCAATAGGTGAATTATATTATTGTTGTTTTTTAATATATGTATATTTACATATCCATTGGATTATAATTTATTTATGGGTCTTATGTTTCAAAAATTAAAAAATTTATAACCTAATTTTGTCTCGATTTTTCATCTTCAGAACACATGACTTGTTATGCACTTATATTCATCCATGAGGTGTATAAACTATATTTGAAATTTTATATATTCTAATATACATATTTTAAAGATATTTTTAGATTAATTTAATTTCATTTTCATAAATGGTATGTATGGTTCAATGTTAACAATTTGTATGACTGTATTGAATCAATCTCATCTCTTTTCGAGATTGTTTATGCTTATGCTTCCATTGATAAAATTTTATGATGAATATCTCATTAATAATCATTAATTTTATTCTCCGGTTTTTTATCATGATATAATCATATATATATACACATTTTAAACTCATTTTTATATAATATAGTAATGATATATTGTTTATGAATTCATAACATTAACAATCCCTCTGATAAAAAATATTTGTTATTTCAAACTATGATTTCTAATATATATATATATATATACATTTAAAAGAAAATGGTTTTGAAATAATATTCAATATTTTATATATGTTTTAAATTTATTTTCATTGAAATGGTTTTCAAAAAAATTTCAATAATATATTATACGTTTTCAAGGAAAACGTTTTTCAAAATGCATTCATGATTCTTTTATATGTTTTAAAGGAAAAAATGTTTTTAAATTGTTTTCCATATCTCTTTATATGATTTCCTAAAAAAAGTTTTAACCAAAAGTTATATCATTATTTATATGTTTTGAATATTATTTAAAATAAAGTATTTAAAAAGGATTGATATTAGAAAGAGATTTTTGAAAAGAATAAATGATATTTACCTCATGAATTTCTTTCAAAGCACCCATCCAATATATCTTAAATCTATGATATCCTCTTTTTATGTTAAAATATCTCTATTATTAAATGATCCACTGATGCTAGTAATATTTTTTTAATTCTTTATGTATAGATGGAATGATTCCTATGAAATCTATTTCTCTTATATAGGTTATATAATTTTGAATCCCGCTACATTTCTTGATTTACAATTAAATGAAATGATTCTAGAACATATATATTTTCCATAGTTAGTGATGTGAAGAATGGTTAATAATACACATGTCATTTATTAGGTTATGATTTTATGTCAATACATTCAATTTTTTATGGGTCAAAAAATAAGATTTATTATCTCTTTGCATAGGTATGTATGTGTTAATATTTGATGGTGTGAACTATATCACCCTCCAATGAATTGGGAAATGATAAGATGTATATGAACTCGAATGGTAAATGGGTAGTATCCCATGCCCAAAAAAATAGGGTACCTATCCTATCGCTAAAAGATTAAAAGTAAGAGAGTAAATGTTTTGTAGCCCACACCTAAAAAAATATTGTACATGGATTGTAGTTCTAGCCTAAAACTACAAGGTATGTGGTTGTACCCCAAGCCTAATAGTAAGTGGAAACATGTGTTTTTATCCCAATACTAATGTAGGTACAATACTCATATCATAAGTGTAAAATGTTATAAAGGACTTAGTAGGTATCCTTGAAATAATATTTTATATTGTTATATGTATTCCATAAATTCTATGGCTTATTTTGAAATTATTATTTAATGGATTTTGATATTTATTTCCTTATGATTAATGTCTTAAGAACATCCAATTTTAATTCCATTATTCATTTCTATGATCTTTGATATGTAGTGTATGATATTTTAATGTTATGAAAACATTATCATACCCATATGATCATGTTTAAAATTACATGTCTCCATTTTTTACCCTTAATGAGAATTTCATCCCACCCATCATTATTTCTCCATCACTTTGTTATGAATATATATTTTCGGTATGATATTTCCTAGAGTTTTGATAGTCTTGTAGAACCTATTGATAGATTATTTTACCAGCCTTTAGATGTACATGTTTCTAATGGTAGTATACCAATATGGTCTTTAGGATCCTCTTTATTTAATTTTTTAATTATTATGAAAATGTTAAGCAATGTTAATTTATGGAAAGGAAGGGTCAATATAGTTAGTAATAGGAAAAGGTTTAGTAAAAGATTATAATCTTGTATGAGGGATCTTTAGTTAGGTACCAATGTATATTTGTAAGGATATTTGTAGAGATGTCTCTAAGGATTAGTTAACCATTAAGAAAAATTCATATTATTTTGGTAAAGGATATTATGAGTGAATTTCTAAAAATAAATCCTAATCTATATATTAAAATAAGATATGTATCTTGGAAAGATAAGGGTATAAATTTTTACATGATGTCTTGGGACTGACACAGGGTAATCCAGTATTCAAAAATTGGCCCTGATAGACACCTAGTTTGAAAGAGATGTGTGATATGCTTTAGAAATTCAATACATAATCATGAACAACCAGGAATGATTTAAATGTATTTTGGTTATGAATATGATAGGACAAACATGTGGATTCATAGATTAATTATGTTTTCATTATTTAGAAATATTATACATTAATTTTTGTGACTATGTGGTTTCTCTTTGTGATAATTATTTATTACTCTATGATTACACATTTAGTCAATGGATGGAACACAAATTAACGACATTAATTATTATTTTGATTGAAAATAAAATTATTGTTCTCCAGAATAAATCACTTTTATGGGAGATAAAATTAAAAACATTTTTGATGATCACATAAAATACACCAGCTATAAGTCATGATGGCCTTCCAAATGAACAAAGGAGGGATAAATGTTTTTAATGAGTTCTTCATGAGGAATATTCCACCTTCATTCAGTAGGTATTTAGAACCACATGTTTCTATGCACTAGATCAGTACCACTAATAATATATTTTATATTATCTTGTGTTTGGACCCAGAATAAGTCATTATAGATATTTATCAATTAGAAGGTGAATTAGATCAGTGGTAGTACCCAATCAGAATACAAGGAAGAAAGATGAAATTGTATACATGGATTGGGACAATATCAAAATTATATTCTTCAATATGTGAATTTTTTGTGTTTTTTATGTCAATAAGGGAATGAAGTTCGTTGAGTTGAAGAAAAATAATGATGAATTCGTCAGTAAATATGTGGATAATTTTACAAGACATCTTATGGTAAACTTTTGAAATTATCATCCAACTAGAATTTATGGTTGATCGGGTCTTTAGTGGAATAATGCCATCTCTTAGAAGGGAATTATCTATAAGATATGTTAGTATATATGAAGAGATTATGTTTTGTGAAATCACTAATTAAATGGTTATTTTATTTATGTATAAAATTCATAATTAATAAAATTATAGGAATATGGTGTTCCATGTACAATCTATATTCCATATAGATAAGAAGACGATGCTTCATTTATGCTCTAAGTGTATAAAAAAGAACGGATATAATTGTATTAATTAGACTAGAAAATGTTTTAATTGGGGAAAGGATGGACATCAAGTTGATGAATGATGAATTTATTAGAAAATGTTATAGAATATTGAGAATAATGAGTAAACTCCACAGGTTGTACCTCCCACACATCAGTGTTTCAATTTTAGGTAGTTTTAGTACATCTCTAAAATGCGCACAAATATAATGGTTAATAATTGGGATCAGTGCCAACAACCATTTAAGATAAAGAAAAAATCATGATAAATATTAAATGAAAATAGATGAAGTGAGCCATGATAATTAGGTAACTCAATAGTGGGGAATTTCTTGTGGGATTTTATTAAATCAAGATCTATCAAAATATTGTATATCCTTTATGGGAACATTATATGAGTCTAATAATTGATTATCTCTATTTACATGAATTTTGGATTAATATAACAAGATTAATAATCTATATATTTATGGTTCAACCAAATTATCCTGTAGAATATTTTTAGGATAAGAACATATTTAAGGAAGACATGTTGAATTATCATTTGGAAGCATATATGTATTCAATTAGGATTTATGGAAATTCAGATTATGATCTATTTTATAGAAAATATATGATGAAAGTATTCACTGGTTTGGTACGTTATATCACATGGGGGATCAATTTTAAGTAAATTTCATTACCATTTTATTAATATTTAGAAATTTTGATCGTTCCCAATGGTAATATTGATAAACAACTATGCAAATTTTATGTTGAACTTTAGTTTAAATTTTGCGAGATTAACGTATTATCAAAACATGGAATTATACATGTTGTATAGACATCCTTAAAAACCTTGTTTTGATGGTAACTGAATATTTATGGGATTATTTATATATGATCTCATTAACTATTAATGATTTAGTAATTAAAAAATCAATTTACTTTTTGGAGAAAGGCGTGTAGTAAAAATTGTTCCTGACTTGAAAAAAGGTGATATTTTAGTAAGAAAACGCAAAAAAATCAATTAAGTATTATTTATCAAGAAAATTATTCATCTATATTTAAAAAATATTGAAACTGAAAGGGTTATCATAGTATATTATTTTCTGATATATCAAATATTCATGGAGATAATCACGAATATATAACATTGTGATTATTAATTTTTTCATATCAATGTTCTATATAACTCTACTACAAAAAATGATTAATTAACTTCCCTTCTATGTACATATTTTCACATGACACTTAATTTATCATACACTTAAACCTATTTCTATGTTAATATTAGTAACGGTTATGTACCAAACATTACATTTTTAATGTATATTTTTTATTCATTTATATGATGACAGTTTCTATGAAAGGAACATTGAATTGTTAAACAATTAGTACATCAAATTATGTTTTGGGGTGAAAGTTAATTTGAAGGGGGTATAATGTAACTCCCTGATACTTTTTTGGTTAATTTATTCAAATTAATTTAATCTTTTGTTTTTCATTTCATGCAACATGAAAAATTGATTATTTTATATTATACCACCATTTCTAGAATATTTAATACATAACGCCATGTTAATATTATAGTAAACAGAAGATACATTTTAGATTTATCTACATTTAACGATGATGTTATCTTATGCTACACGCAATACTGAGCTTCTTAGAAGGCTTGTGTTATATACAAGACTGAGTTTTATTGAAAGATTTTATATTATTAAAATGTTTTTATTATAATATAATAATTTGTAACCCAGCCTAAAATTTAAAGGTTATAAATACTATTATCTATTTTATGAAAATTTATAATTTAAACAAATATAATATAAATTTATAGGTTTCTAATTTATTTTAAATGAATATAAAAACCGATTGAATATAAAAGATAATAATAATATTATTATGATATGAAAGCTATTTTACACAATGAAATTAAATTAATTACAATTAGTTAGTGATATTATTGTAATATACATTCTATATAATCAATAAAACATTTTTATAATTCATATAATAGATTTTATAGACAACAGACAAGAATAAACACAATTTAATGTGTGTAACCTGAATTTTTTATAAGGCATTCTCCCACTTTTTGATGGAAATCCCATTTTCAATTTTTTTTTAAAATATATAGAATTAGTATGTAAAAAATAAACTTTTCCTTTGTTATAGTAAAATAATAATCAGGTTATAGATTTTTTTGTATGATTCTGTGATGTTTCATGTCTTAATGAATAGTGATAAATACTGAATTTTTTATTACAAATGCTTTTTCATCTAATTTATTTGTAAGGTTAAATTAAATTTTAATTTGGTTTTAATGTCAAATTAAATATTATTTTTAAAAATAACCCGAATTTAGATAATTTTAATCAATTTGACATTGAAATTGAATATAAAAAAATAGATATAATTTGAACGTTTTACCTTTAAAACCCCACATTGTTGATCCCACCGCTATATTAAATTTCAATTAAATTCTACCCTTTCTATTATTGTAATGTAAAACAATTGACTCCATGTTACTAAATATAACAATAATTAATGAATAATATATTAAAAATATTTCATTGCCAAAATTATTGGTGAAATTAATTAAAATTAATTACAACTGTTAAGGTTAAATTAAGAATAACTATGGGGAAATCCTTAATAATATGGGATTAAATGAACTATAAACATTGTTAAAATAAAAATTAGTGAAATATTTAGACCCTATAATCCCATGGTTCAACATTGGACAACAATTGCATCCATATTAAATGGTTAATATGTGGGTGGGATTCTAGTTCCAAATATTTACCATAGTGCCAGTCCACATCCACTATAAAAAGGAATCCTCCCATCCCACTTCCTCACACAAATCAATCCACTTTTTCATAAATATTTTTTTCCCATATGGATCCAATTAATTCCTTTCATGGTCCATCAGTCCTTCCCATGGGCCAAAATAAATCAGTAGAATCCCTTTGGTGTAAACCTAAAGGAGTTACCCAAAAATGAGGAAACATCAGTCCTAATGTTCTTCTATGATATATACATTATCAACCCCCTATAATATTCATATTATATGATTTTATAAAAAAAATATCCAAAATATTAACGTATTTTTTTATTCTAATGTTTCTACCTGTACTTACAAATATATTCATCTAATGGCTAACAAACAATATTTATTTATATTGGTCAAACAACCACCTCACAAAACGATGATTGATAAATATTCCATTATCTCTTCTCATAGTGTAAATTATAATGTAAACTATATTTATTTATGTTATAAATATTATTTATTATTTATTTAATTTTATGTAGTTATTTTATAAAAAATATCTTAAAAGAATAAATTTTGTGGAAATATGATAATTTCGTTTGAGGATGTGTGGACTGTCACCCCCTCAAAACGATGTGGTTACTTCACAGATTACATGGAATTTATTAAAGATGTGTTTAATGAACCTATATTATATATATGAAATATAAATTATAATATATCAATATTATATACATATATACATAAAAATATATTTCATTTAATTATTTTTCAATACAACAATAAAACAGAAGCAGTGTTTTAGCTTACGTGTGACCAAAAGTCTTTATGAACATTATATTACATTTAAAACTTCTATTGAAAAGTATAAAAAAATATACTTATTATTAATATTATTTATATCAGGTTTTAAAATATTTAAATCATTATATATGTATAATTAGTAATTATATAAAAACATGAATCATTGGAAAACATAGATAATTTTTCCAAAAGTGTAACATGAAAATTGAATTGTTATCAAGTGGGACATATAATGTCAAAATAAAACTCAATATATATATATATATAATAATATTGGTTTCAAAAATATGTATTATAAACTTATATTTATTATATAGTAGGTTATTAAGAGTAAAAAGAAATTCTAGGAAATTTTTTAGGAAATTCCGTCAATATTTTTTTATTCTTGTGATATAAATTCATCCACTCATTTTTTGAGATTTGAATATAGACTATGAATGAATTATATAATATTTGTAATTAAATTTATTGGTTTTTAAATATCAATTTATTGTTATTTATTTTATAGAATTTATGTTTCAAAAAATATGAAATCTATAAATTAATTTGTAACATTTTTCATTTATTGAGTCACATGCCATGTTATACACCTATATTTTCCATCAGGTGTGTATATTTCATTTTAAATGTTATATCATGAATATAATTACTTTAATTATATTTTAATATTCATGTAAATTTATTTTTCTTAAGTAGTTATTATCATTCAATGTTATGTTTTGGGAAGAGTTCATTGAAACTATCTCATCGATTTTTGAGATTGATTATGTTAATGCTCCCTTGGATTAAAAATTATGATCCAACTCTCATGAACAACCACAAATTTTATTATCCACTATTTATTCAGGATATATTCATGTATGTTTAATTTTTTTCACATGTTGGTAGATAAGATAGATAATAAATTGGTTTTTATAATTTTTAACATTACCTCTCTCTTCATCCCAAAATCTATGGTCCTTTAAAAACAATTTCTAAAAAGGTTTTAGTGATTTTTTTATATATTTATATTAATTTAAAATATTTTCAAGTAAACTTGATTATAAAAAATTTTCAATCGATCTGGATTTTATTTTGATATATTTTCTATAAAATGGGTTTTAAAACATTTCCATGAATTTTTTATGTTTTTATGGTAAATTTTTTTTAAATTGATTTCATTCTTCCATTATAAGTTATAATGGAAAAAGGGATTAAAAACATTTTCAATATCTATTTTTGTGCCTAAAATTAAATAGTATCCCATTATGGTTTCAAACCAATCTTTATATTTTTTATGTTTATTTTTATTTATTTTTTTTCAAAAAAATATTTTTTGTTTTATAGATACATTTTCAAAGAAAAAAATGATATTTACCTCTGGAAATACTTTCAATACATCATTACAATTTATTTTCCATCAATTATAACATCCATTAATTATACTCATTCCCTTATTCTAAATAATCTAATATTTATCCTAATATTATTTTTTGAATGGTTTATTTCTTTATAGAATGAGACTTATTACACTATTTTCTATTCCATGGGTTATATGATATTCAATACAATTTCATTTCAAGGAAAATAATTAAATTAAATGATGATGGAAACAATCACGTTTCTATATGTTATTATGTGATGAACTGTTAATGATACTAATTTCATTTAATTGGTTTTTATTTAATGTATATAGATCCCATAGTATTTATGGGTCAGGATTTATGATTTATTATGTACTTCCAAATGTAAGTATGAGTTATTATGTGACAAGTGTAACCTATATCTATCTCCAATTCATTGGGTAATGATAAGTTATTTATGCGCTCAAATGGTGTAGAGGTTGTAGCCCTATCCCAATAATAAGGTGGTATATGGTTAGTATCCCGAATCCTAAATGTATGAGGGTACACTGGTTGTATCCCAAGCTCAAAAAACAAGAAGGTATATGGGGTATATCCCATACCTAAATATAAAAATAAAATGTGTTATAAACCAAGAAGAAATTTAATATGGTACACCGGTTTTTATCCTAATACCAATGTAGTTACAACGGTTATACCAAAATACTAACATATTATAATTTTATTGGTATGATTCATTGAAATAAGATTTTATATTTTTATACGTATTCCAAAAATTACATGTTTTATTACTAAGTTTTTATTTAATAGATTTTTATATTTTTCCTTATAATTCATTTCTTATGAAAAGCCAATAACTATTATATAATTAATTTTTATGATCTTTGATATGAAAGTTATGATATTATATTCTTATGATCACATTCCCATATCCCTATGATCATATTTAAATGTACAAGTATCCCTTCTTACCCTTATATAAAATTTAATGACGTGCATTTTTTGGTTTCTTTCCCTAGGTTTTGAAGAAATATTTCATGTGTTAAATTTCTATGAGTGGTGGTAGTATAGGAGAACCTAATGAAATATAATATAGATCCCTTTTGTACAGGTATTTACATTTCAATGTTTCTTAATGAACAAAAATAATTTGATATTTGGATGTATGTTTGACTATTATTTTAATCATTCTTCAAAAATTTTATAATAATAATATATCAAAATATAGGGTCTCTATTAAAACCATTATACGGTTGAATTTTCAATTATAGTATTTCATTAAATGTTTTATATTTATTTTCAAAATCACCCATATTCGTCCAACAAAAACCCAAAATCACTCAATTAGAATAATGACTACTAATAAATTAATAAAAACTAAAATTAAAATTACATATAAATCATATAAAAAAACTATCATTGTAAAAAAACAATATTGTTATTTTTTTGAAGAAAAAAATAAAATTGAATAATTATGTTATGTGAAGGGAATATTATTGATTACTTATGTTAAATATGTCGAGTTCATTTTTTTAATATATTGATAATAATTTGGATAATAAAACTAAGTTAGGTATTATTTTGAAGTTTTATTTTAATGAGTTTCGTCTAAATATTTAAATGTAAGAGAATGAATATTTTAAATTCGGTAAAGGTTGGTCAAAATTAAAATGAAATATATTTTAAATAGAATTAATTTAAATAGTTATTGATATAACATAGGGAAGAAACAAAGGTCATTCTAACTAAAAATAAGTAAGCTAGTTTTAGAAAAAAAAAAGAAAAAATAATAATAATGATTATGAAACTACTCCAAAAATTCTATTGGTAGATAAATATTATCTGAAAAAGTTATTTTTTTCATCTAGAAAATTTTTCATGAGGTCAAAGAATTAAATGTATTATTTTTATTTAGGAAGCCAAAAAAATTTCTTATTTTTTTTCAACAAAAAATAACTCAAATAAATAGATCATGATATCCTGGTTACAAACATGATAAAGGTTATTTAGTGTGTATTTTAATATAAATTAAGAGACTATCAAAATAGAACATAATCCAAAAGTATATAAATTAAAAAATAATATTCATTTAGAAAAATATGATCTAAAAAATTATCAAAATAATAAAAGAATTATTATATTGTGTAGATAAATATTCATAGTGATTCCAATAATTATTGATTAAAAAAATTATTGAAATTATGATGCCAATGACCGACATATAATAGGTGATGTAGTATAAATAATAAGTTGGTTATGGTTGAAAATATCATTTTAGGGAAATATATGGCACAAAAGTGGTTTTGTAATTGTGAAAAAAATTATATAGGTATAACGAATGAAATTTATATAAATCTAGAATATCTAAAAACTATAATTTAAGGGTAATTATTAAAATTACATGTATCATTATCGACACATAATTACATTATTCTTGTAAAATATTTGTGTTTCTCACATTCCATTGATTTTTATGGTTATATTTTTTTGGAATTAATAAATTCACTACATTACCTAGAGAATAATGACACGAGATGTGCACATTTTCCAAAAAAATATGAATTTTATGTTTAGAGTCATTTTTCATTCAAGACATAATTGATTCATTCTATAGTTATTTCCTTTATTCTGAAATATACATTATTATAGTTCTGAGTCATAATTATAACAAATGGAAAATATGTGAAAACATATACTGTGTAAAAAATAATAGTAAGGGATATACAAAATTTAATATCATTTTTCTTAGCAATAAAATGTATACCAATTAAAATGTTTAGAGTTTCAATTGTATAACACTATTATTGTAAGTAAAACATATCCATAATTAAATTAATCAATTTCTCCATGAAACCAATTCAATTCAATTATAAATCATAAGAAAACCATGGATGTATCATGGAAAGTTAGAAGAATATGGAAAATCATTTAATTACAAAATAAAAAACTCCCTTTAAGATGTTCATAATAATTATCCACCACCTAAAATATATTTTTTGAATAAAAATGATGAAAAAATAAAATATGAATCCTGGTGAAATAATACATAATGTATGGAACGTTTTTTCAAAGTCTTCCATTATTAATTAATCCGATCATATTCATAAGGAGTTACTCTTTTTATATCAACCATTTATCACCTTCAATGGCTACTAATTGCTTGATTTATTAAAGAGAAATATCCGTCATACACATGATCAAGAGATTATATGTCTCACACAACATCATCTATAAATCTAAATTATTATACCATGATAAAAACGGTTGTAAAATTTCACTTTTTATCATATAACTATTAATAAATTCAATTAAACCCTTATGTAAATAACATCCCATTTATATATAAAATATATATAGATAACCATTTCATTAGAAATTTATTTAAACAAAATATTAAAAAATGAAATTTAAGATAATAAAATTTTAAAAATAATAAAAATTTAGTTAGGAATATTAAAAATGAATAAGTTCAATGATTTTTTGATAATTTTGTCCAACTATATTCATTAAAAACAATTTTTTTAAATATTTGGTAAAAAAACTACCCACATAAAAAATATAATAATATTCCATTTAAAATATTTTAAATAATTTTGGATGTATCTAAAACATAAAAGTTTTATTCTTTTTTATATAACTGTGAGCATAATTGGAAAATTATGATGTTTATGGACATAGAGGAAGGGTTGACAAGAATAAATTAAAAATTGTTTTTAATGGAAAATAATGCATGACATTCATAACATTTAAAACCATAGAAAATTGAAAGAGTTAAAATGAAAGGTATTTGTAATGAACTTTAATATAAAAAATAACAACATAATAAATATATATAGTAGTTTATACACCACATAAAAGAAAACACATGGTGAAGAATTCCTGATTTTCAAAGGATGGCATTTGACATGATAAATTTGTTACTTAATATAATTTATATCATTAAAGAACCCATTACTCCTACATAAAAAATTATACTAGTTATTTATTTCATAAATTATTAAATTTATATTCATTACATTATCATTAACCATTTATTTCATATTTTATCATCCTCTAATAAGGTACTTGTTCTATTAAGATTACATATTATGTTATAAGGATGTTCGATACATAGCCCCAAAACTGAAATATTTATTTTATTATTGTGAAAAAGTGGTCAATTCACCATAATATAAAAATATTTATATTTATATTTTTAGAATCATTAATAATTTAATAAAATTACAATAAAATCCATTTAAAATATACTTTAAAAATAAAATAAATATTTAATGGAAGTGATAGTCTGTAAGTACATAAGAGTGATGCTTCCACTTTTGTACAGAGTGTATATGAATAAATTAAAATATATTTAAATTTTATAGAATATTAATATTATTATATATGTAATATTTATAAATTAAATCCATATTTATAATAGTCAATTTTAAGAATTTAAATATGACTAATCACATCATAATTTCGGTCCACGTGTATACACGTGAGAAAAAATCATTTTCTAATATAAGAATATAAAGAGTGTATGAAATATATTATCATTCAAAAAAATTAATTATTTCATTAATATAATATATTTTTGTTTTATAGTTCAATTTAACCATCCAGGTTGGGATGTGATAATGAAACGAAATACATGTCGTGGTATAGATGTTAGTTTGTACGTATGCACAATCAATGATTTCATTTTACATTAGTTGGAAAAGAAGATGAAAAGGGGTGGTGACATGAATATTATAAAGATTAAATATATAAAGGATATTAATGTAATTATATCATCTGGGATTAAAATATTTTAATGAGGTTGAATAAGATATAATCATAAAAATCACTCAGTATGAGTTACACCTATTATTTGGAAAAACTCTTTTGGATTCAACATTAATCCTTTTAGGTTTGTAAATTTCGTACATATAAAATTGTTATGATGTTGTGAGTGTTTTCTTTGATATATTTGTGTATTTATTTTCACAACATCCTAAAATGAATCACATTGTCTAATAAGAAGTGTAACTTGAACAAATAAAGGAATACACATACCCACAAGGTTTTCAACTAGTGGAGAGGGTATGAGAGTGTAGTGAGGAAAAAATAACCTCTTTAATATTAGAAAAAATCATTATAATATATTAAATTATATACCAATTTCAAATTATATGTTTCATGTCATGTCAATAAATATATAACTAAATTGACACCAAATGTGGATGGTCAACATGTTCAATAACATAATTGGATATGATAATAAAATAATTTATTAGGGAAACCATTCATAATTTGTTCTCAAACTACATCCACTACCAAAATCTATTATACTGAAAAACCTACCAAATGTAAATTTACCATTTATGGATCCTCGATAATATAGTAGTCATTAACATGATGATTCTAGTGTAGGGTGTGAGTATATACCGACTTGTACACAAATAATAAATCCTTTAAAAAATGGCACATGTAGATAGGGGTGTATGAAATGATATAAAGGTAAATGATCATAAAAAAAATTCAATCATCCATTTACCTATAAAAAATTTACTGTGTAGGATAAAATTATCACTAACTATCAATATTTTATGGACATACTGGAATAATATAAAATGTATCAAATAAAAAGAATTAGATAATTTTTTTGATCCCTATCTACCATTAAGTAAAATACACAATCCACCATTATAAAAAAACTCACCCACCTTAAGGATAAATTCATTTATATTTCTTATAGTGGTTTAATTAACATCAATAATTCACATGATTTTTTCACCCCAATAATGGAACTCTACAGATGAATAAGGATATTCCTCAATAGTATATCATATTGGTATATATACCCTATTTAAAAGTTATATATCATTATCCTACCTTGTTAAAATCACTTTAAATTCTCAGGAACTAACCGTAATATGTGATTCAATTTCTATAGGGTCATAATTCTTAAACTCCCCCTCATAGGTGACAATATATTCTATTTGGGACATCTAAAAAATTGAACACTATGGAAAATTTAAAACAACTTTGGCAAAAATTAAAAGTAAGAATGAAATATTAAGGAAAATCATATCATAATAAATAATCCATTTATTATGAAAGATACATGACTAAGGAACATGATTTAAATGAATAAACATGACATATAAACCATTTCATAGATATGAAATATTATTTCTGTAATATATAAAATACCATGGAATCCTCAATATATAAAAATAAATATCTCATGGGATACCCTTACGTTATGAAATATCATGTCATTAAATTCACTCAAGGCTATAAACACCACATACATTTAGAATTTGAAATAACTCAATATAAATCCCCATGATTGAAATGACCTCCCACCCTTAGAAGAACAAAGATAATTCTATGACCATCTATGAAATGAAAACACGTCATTTTGACACACAATCATTCACAATATTATTATCTAATCCACAAACCTAAAATATATAGGTTAGGATTTATGTTATGGTAATATTTGATGGTGTAAAATCAAAATGAACTTAACAAAATGGATTCATCATGAAATATAAATATATGATCAATCAATTAATGTTCATGAAATTTAGATACCTAACAAAGACCATTAAATTAATCATAAATTATATACTATATCTAGTTGGATATTCACTTATATATCCAATATTTTTTAGATCTATGTTCATTTCCCAAGGAAGAAAATAGAATTAGTCCTAGAACACACACACACGTAGATATATATATATATATAACATCAATTGAAGCTCTATAATGATATACAATTCAAGATGCCAATAATATATGATGTAGAATCATAAAACACCAATAAAGATATCTCCTAGAGGATTCTTTTGTATTTGGGTCAGATTATGGTGAATGTTAATATAAAAATGGATTAAATAAAAAAAGATAGAAAATGACCCTAATGAATCCTAAATCATGAAACTACAATATACATGATGTTCTTGGATAGAATAAATTAATTTTTAATCATCCACTAGGGTTAGATGGATTTTCCCTAGCTCACTGTAATAATATCTATAATTATTGGAATTTTAATTAGATCAATTAGTTGAATTTCACACTCCACAAGCTATCTAGCTACATTATATTCTTCATCATGTATCCCAATAATCCTCAACAAGCTATACACTAACTATGAGACACCTTAACCATATAACAACATCGAATGGTGAAAATTGGATAAGAATAAATCAATTATTTTTTAAAAATGTACCTTAAAATCACTTGATGTTAAATTTCTCCCCTCTACTAAAATTTTATCCATTGGATGTTTCATCAGTGGTGTAGATCAATTGACATAAAAATTATGCCTTAGCATCATATTCAAACTCCCATGTCTTCTGTTATATAAAAACATTATTCCATATAACTCTGAAAATTGGAACTATATTTCATTCAATCACATTAGTTATTCGGTCAACAATCCACATGAGGTGTTCTATGTGTGGTGTCTTGAATTATGAAAAAGTTTCCCCCTAATAGATCATATATATATATGATCTAGAATGTACCTCATATGATAATGGAAGGGAAAAATACTAAAAACCATGATATAGTGGAGGAATATCAATACAATAAAACACTATCATAAAACACTTTAAAATCTGGAATTTTACAACAAACCACTTCATTCCTTATTTCTACGACCATTAATTCCCTAGTTGATTATTCAACTGAATTTCAGAAAGATTATCCAGATTAAAATCTATAGAACATGTCTTCTTATCATTATATGATTACTATACTATCTGAATTATTATTAAAAACACATGGATTACCTACACAGTCTTAGTGGTCTCCTATAGCAATATATAATCCAAAACTACTTCCTCACATGACTCATTCCAACAAAGTGTTGAACAATATAACTTTACATTAAGAGTTCTATAAGTTTCTATTAGAATTAAATCCTAGAATTTATCACCTCACATGATTTCAACCAAGGCTAAGTGGCTATACCAACCTATGATGTTATCCAAAAAACATGAACATAGTGTATTCTATAAAGATTGGGTTTTTTCACTGAATTTCCATCAGTCTATGGATCATAAGATATACCATTTCTCATATAGTGTACCTAAAGAAATATATAATGCCTTCTAAATTTATTAATAAAATGGAAATCCCTAAATCATATGATTATAAGAGGATGTTAATTTAATAATAAAATCCACAATAAATATATCTTCCCTAAAAAATCTGCTGAAAGTTTCTCCCAAGTAAGAATTAGGACGCATTCGTCAGAGAAACATCTATAACCCACATAACATCATGAATCATATAGATCAAAGGTATCTTAATCTCAAATACTATCATCAGAAAATATAACACATCCACATAAGCACTATAAGATTCAATTGAAAATACCTATGAATTGACACTATTATTTTATATATTAGAATGTAAATAATTTTGAAATAGGATTTCCAGTGTCCCTCTGCATTCATAACTTCAAAAATTGATATAAGATGTTTAGTATCATCTTTTTCAACCTCAGAATTAATTTTAATTTTGAATGAAAATATTTTATAATTCACTCCACCATAAAAGAAACTAGAACTGCTAACATATCATGAATTTAGATCACATCATCATAATTTAAGTTATATGTGGAATCTAAATCATCTCCATGTAATACTATAAAACTGCACACTCGTGATCTAACTACTAGAATAAAAAATAATTAATGTTTCACATATCGCACCTCTCTGATCATAAATTGCATACACTTTCAGCTCATCCATTAAACTCGTCAGACAAAATTACACCTATAAAGAATACTCTCCATGGTGATGTTCCACTAGTACTTTCCTATTCGGAGAATCTACTGAGAAATTTCTTTTCCGTTATTCATAGGCCTTCTCAAAATAAATATTCCATATAAACTAAAACCAATTTATGCAAATTAGATTGGGATCCCAATGAGAGAATATACATCACCATATCACGTTTTATATTTATGTGATAAAATTAAATCTAATGAGATAAAGTCACTAACACATTAGTGAATAGAACACAATATACATTAAAAACTTATTTTTTCAGGATATACCATCATCGAGTCACAAATAATATTACCCATAAGTGTGTTTTTGATACCTCTGCATCAAATAAAGACCCAATACAATACTGGGAAATCACAATAAAATATCTAACCAATATGAAACATTGTATGTTTAAAAACTAATATTATCATCAATTTCATAATAAATCCATGTAATTCATAACTAAAATGATTATATCACTCAAGAATCATTCGATTTTTTCATCATAGTCATTATCTCCACAAAATTAGTGATTCCCTAGATGAACCATCGATTGTACCCCACAATCCAATAAAAAATATTTATTTTCAACACATTCATGTGGTGAAACAAAAATACCCTATGCAATATATTATATCACTCCACTCAAATACCTATCTCAAAAATTTCATTATCAAAGAAACAAATCTCCAAAAATAATGATGTGAAAATTTAGAAACTTATCATAGAATTAATTTCCTAAAAGTTTACTGAATATAATCACATTGTTCCAATCATGAATTATGAGGTTCTATAATATATTAGGATATCTTCAATGAAAATAAAAATGAGAGAATAAATAGATAGATGAAAAATATTATTCATGTGAATCACGAACACTATTGGGCAATTTATCAAACAAAATGGCATGAATAGATAATGATATATTACATATCTACACATAAATGGTGACATGAGAATACCCAACTCTATTACCCACAACTAATGGATACCTGGATGATGATAGATAATGGAAAACACTGGTGTCCCCAATAATGATCAAACATATCATTAATACTAGGTAATATGTACCTCTTATTAATAATTATTAACATTAAATTCTTGGAATGTGCACTAATCTCTATACTAGAACCATCATTATTTGAAAAAATAGAGAAATACAACAATATGTTCATGGTCTTATAATTCCCTTCAATTTCAAATCCAAAAAATTCAGCTTTATCAATATGAAATCAACTATAGTCTTGCGATATAGAGGAACCAATCCTGGTTTTCCAAAAAGAAATATACTTATTATCAAACACAATTCCTTTAACCAATTTAAGTCCTGAGTATCCATCTGGGGGACTGTATATAATGATCCACTACATGAGGAAAACAATAAGGGATTATTTCTAATTACACTGTTAGATCTATGCAACTTACATGAACATTGAAATATATAAGAATTATTTAGTCCATTCCAATACAATAAACTCTAATATCCAACTGACCACCTATCACAAACAAATTTTCTCCAGTTTTAATGAAAAAAATGTTATTGGTAATGATTAATATGAGTTAGATAATTGGTCAAATATTCAATTATGAATATCACCTCCATACTAGTCATCTGATATATCATGACGTCCCACAAAAGTTCATTATTAGAAAAAACTATGGGACACTAAAAAAACTTCTTGTGGTGACTCATTTAGTTAACAAAGGATTTTCAAGATGAAGAAATTTAAATTATGACATTAAAAGTAGATATATGACATCAACAATGTGAGATGATATGAATGAATATAAATCTCATGTATTAATCCAAATTTTAGATAGAATAATGGTAACAAAAACTATACATTTATTTTTATATAGTTATACTATAAAGATAGTAATGTCCTCATATATCAAATACATTATATCTGACACATGTGCCTGAACATGCCTTTATGGTGCTTGACTCACCTAATCCACTAATGTTTGTGGTGAATGGATATTTTTTAGGACCTCTAACTCCTCCCTCAAAAATGAACACCTCAAATTTAGATGTAATATATTATAAAAAATAACTAGAGAAGACCCATTTTCCAAACTTAGTGATATTTCCATTGTAGATTTTCCCAACACATATTAAAATATCCCCAACATAAAAGGTTTTAGAACCTAGTGAATCCACATCCCACAGATGGTGTAAAATAATCCATACTCTATTCCACATATTTGACACCTGAATATATATCCACAAATTTTTCATTCCAATTATCTGATGGTTTGCTAGCTATACCATTGGAAAAAAATATCCTCGTAGCATGAAAATATATAACCAAACTAGAAATATTATCTTCATCTATCCCTTTCTAAAATTCTTGGGCCAAATAAAGAACCTTCATAAATTTCATCTAGATGAATCTCCTATCATAATTTTAAAGATTTAGATAAATTGAAATATAAAACTGAAAATACATATAAATATTTTTAACCATTGGCCGTGGAGTATATCCAATTACCTCTATGGAACATGATATGTAAGAATAAACTAAAAATATACCATATTTATACTCTATAAACTATGGACCTCATTTGACCATCAATATATTAGTGAATAATTATATAAGGAATTTAAATTTTAGATCCTTCCACATAAGAAAATAACACATTTCCACCTATTGTATAATACAACACCATATCATGGTGGGTCATTAAAGCTTAAATGAAACCATAATCATTGTTCTATCATTAGGATTATCAACAAGATCAATGATTCCATATATGATGTCAATTTCATCCTCTAAATATTAGGGTTTTCCAGTTTCATGAATTATATGGGATATAATTTTTAAATGCATTTGGAATATTTACTCATCCTCTTATATAAACCAACAACATAAGTTTGTTAAATCTATAACGAATAGGGTTGTGTAGGTGTTACCACCTAAACCATGAGTTGAGGTGGGAGAGTACACTATATTGAATACTTCTGTATATTCTATAATAAAATTGGTTCCACCTCATCAGTATGATAATTATTGTCTATCCAAGGTGTAATTTATATAAAATTTTATATACCTATTTATAAAGACTACAAAAAATGATTTCAATTCCACAATAAATAGTTATATTTAACACATAAGGTATTTCTATATGATGGCATATTTTTGGAGAAAATTACACACAATGTATAACAATCATTTATCTACCAATGGATCAAGACAATTACTTTATATTTTTACATACCCACTATAATATATAGATAAAACATAATAGTAACCACATATTCAACTAACTAATTCCAGAATAGATACATCACAATATTGATGAATACAAATATTTCATATAGCATAGAACAATTTAGGGAATTTAATTAATGTTCTATTATACAGTTTATAATAGTTATATATATAATATTTATTACATTGTGTCTATTTATTATTTTGGAATTGAACTGAATCCCATAGAAGTGTATCACTTATGTAAATAGTAGTACCACAGTGTTCCCTTATACATGAGTGTTCTAGGAACATGGAAAATCCCCTACCTGAGTGTCATAGATAATATCTTCTTTGTACAATATCAAAGTATTTCAATGAATAAAATAAATAAAAATCACCATTGACACTATTTTGAAACCCCATGATTCAAGTCATTAGGTCTGAATGAAATAGAATTATGACATCATGTACGATCCCCTATACAAAATCTGGTTCTAACTAGTGGATATGTTCTAGAAGATCCATGGTGACACCATGCACTAAAAAATATTTTCTACAATAAAAATAATGGTTAAATATACATAGAAAAATAAAATTCCAATTTATTACAATTTTATTCAGAAATAAGAAAATAACTCATGATGAGAAAGGTTGTGATGTGTGATTTGATATGATTATAAATAAATGTGTTGCATAAATATTCAAAAAACTATCATGATTCAACATCCATATCAAAACTCTAAGCTTCCCTAAAACCTACCCTTGGTCTCTATCCATTCAGTATATATTATATCATTAACTCTTCATATACACCATGATTCCCATATAGGGACTGAGTATAAACTATGTAAGACTCTCTTAATTTTTTTTTTATATATGTTAACTTGTATATACTGTTATGTGAAAATATAGAAATGTAAATCCAAAAATAATAATATTATCTATCATGTTATATGTAACGAATTCCTAATAATGTTACCATTAACTTCAACCATTCCTTCTTTGATTACATGTTCCAAAAGTATCACATGTAGTCAACCAGATGGAATAAATCATGCAATGTGGTATCACCCAACTTTAATGAAAATGCATGTCCAACCTTCTAAAAAGAATATTGTATCATCCTAAACCTTGTTAACTTATATGTTACATTATCTAGTAGTTCACATGTCCTCATCTAAAACACTCAATATGCTAGAGGCATCCGAATAAATTTGATGATCTATGATAGTACCACGGGGAGATTGTACCACTTTTTATTATAGTTGTAGGATAGTGTTATAATAAATTAATAAATAGATGAAACATAATAATTAAATCACTATGGATAAAAACATCTAGAACTAGTAAACAAACATAAATAATATTTATAATTTTTCTATAAATAATTATTTCAGGTTGGTTTGATACAAAAAAGTGTAAAACAACATAACCTAGCAGCCTGAATGTTCACCACGATCATAGAAAATTAAAAAATAAGAAAAACTATATTTGGTTGAATCCTGAGTATATTCTTAATCCTATTCTTTTTAACTCTTTCCTTGAATAGAAAATCATGCCTAAAATATGGGTTATTTCCCTTTTTGCTTACATGCACACCTGATGTATTTCTGGGTTCTCAATGGTGGCTCTAATTGGGTGTGAGAAAATTATTGTAGTCATCCAGCAATGAAATTCAACTCTATCCATCCTATGCATATATAACGATCAATGTTTTTCCATAATTAATAAGTGTAATAAATAAACCAGGTATGTCTGGGTATTCCATGGGACTCCCTTATGATGAAACATACTTCAACATATGATAGAATATATCATAAAAAGCGACATCCTAAAGATACATAAGAATGGGAGTAAGTAATAAAATTATTGGGAGCCATGTATTATATCTGATTCATTAGTAGAAAATAAACAGATTCAGAAGCTATGTGGTTCCTTGTAATTTAGGACTATAGGAGTAATGCAAATGTCTTAATTGGTATATAATTAGTGTGTCACCCAATGTTTTTATACTCAAGGAATAGGAAATAATTATAGGTTGTCACATGCTATGAGTAATAAAATACATACCATTTTAACTCATCTAGTAGTAAAATCAATATGTTTGCTACAAATTTTAGGATTTAGATCACAATTTATAAAGTCATAATTATGAAAAAAGAATATCTTGTAAAGTAATTGAAAACAATGAGAATAAACTACTTGTAAAATATCATATAAAAAAGAATTAAAACTCATTACGAATCATAAATTTCTTGTATATGTATCACTGATTCCATTAATACACAATAATGATTGGAATTGACATGTCAAATAAAATACATCTTGGGAAAGAAGATTCATTTCCAATAGTATAAATCAGGGAAAGGAAATATATTCTCCACAAAAACACAAAAAAGTGGAGGAAAAAATGTATAAACTCCCTTTAATATTTAAGGATTATCATATCTAGTATTATAACTTACAAAAAGTTTGAGATTTGAACAACATATCAAAAACATTCTAGTCAATAATAGAAATTCCTTGTCCAGTAAAAGAATCAAATATCAACAATAATATTTATAGGAATGATCACACATTATAATTATGTTTTGTATGGGTGACATGGTTTTACCATTAACCATCAATTAATCTATTTCATTTATGGAATGATCCTCACACAAATAATATAGTGGTTTAACTACAAGGCCAAGGAAATTGGGTAACTATAATATCAAACTATTTCATCAATTTAAATATAGTTATATAAATTTTAATAAATAATTAAAAAATTATATTTGGGCGTTGAAATACTAATTTTGGATTATAATTTAAATATATTTTGAATAGAACACCCTATGGGTTGTTTTATCTTGTGGTAGGAGACTACTGATGGTTAAAATAGTTCTAAAAACTATCTAATAACTGAAATTAAAAATGTATTTAAATAATTACAAAATTAATGGAGGACACATGGAAGGTCTCGTAGAATGAATAAAATCACCTATTATATTCAACATGATCCTTATTAAGAATCATGTGACCACCATCCATATAAAATTAAAATAATACGTATTCTATTAAGCCACTAATCCAGGATAAAATGGAGAAAATGAGAGAAATATATAAACACCCTGAAAATATAGCACGCTAGCAGACAAATATTTATAATAACATATGAGGTAATAAATGAAAAAAATTAATAGGTATCTTATAAATATGATTATCTATGAAATAACTCAAATTATTCTTGAATCTGATTCCGGATGAAGAAACTATGTTATAGCCAAAAATAATGGAGGAAGAGATATATCAAGTGGAGGAGGAGGATGTTGTTAGTGAATAAGGGAAAATAAATGGGGAATAAATTGTGAAATATTGAAGGTGAATATAACACCCCATATATTACATACATTTATATCACTTCAATTTGGAAGAATATTCATGACAAAATATATGATATCCACAAAATGACTGTATATGTATAGTGTCTTACGAAACTAGGAAATTTAAAAAACTGGTTCATAATACCTCTTCTTTAGCTCCAAATTATTTAATTATAACTAGACCGATTTTGAAATATCTGACATAATCAACTTCTTTAGGACCATGGGAAAAGAAAAATATAAATGGATGAGCTCAGATTCTATGTAAGGGTAAATAATATAAATATTGATCATATAATAAATATATTACATTTGAAGAGAACATTAGGAAATATTATCCTGCATATGAATTATCATGATATCATTCCATGGAATAATACAGAAAGGTATTTAAGAATCATTAAACATAATACCAAAATTCATAACATAATACATGATGATTTTTGGAATACACATAAACATAGAAAATCTTTTCATATTAGTTAAGGATCTTCCACAATACCATCAATGTAAACAATGTCAATGGCTAAATTTTTTTGGCTCCTCATTCCAGACTTGTCTAACTAAACCAAGAACATTTCCTATTGCAGACATATATATATATAATGATATATATATCAATACATAACTTATTATTTGGAGATGTAGGACCCACCCATCTCATAATGAAATCATTCTTATGTGTTCCATAATAACATAAATCATTAATCATAATTCAAGGAATAAAATGGTTTTTTTAAACATTGTTCCAAAATAACATTAAACAAATGGATTTGATTAATGTAATTCCATCATAAAAAAATAACAAAATAGTAATAATAGGGATAAAAACATAACCTTATAAAATAATGTCATCTTAGATGGAAAATAAGTTTGAGAAAACAAATTATATTAATTTTTTAGGAAAATATCCTTTCAACTTTAAAAACGTTTTCTTCCCTTAAAATGATCAATAATTTAAAAATAATATAGTTTATTTGAAAATAAAGAAGAAATAATGTAGTGAAATATTAGTGAAAATTGAAGATGTACAAATATTTTCATGTCATATATTATAAAAAACATTCTCCTTGTACTTTTGTAAGAAATGTAAATAAGTACCTCATATGGAATAATGATAAAATATTCCTTTAATACCTTTTACTTAAAAATTACCAATGGTTAAATATTAATTTAAACAATTTTATAAGATTAGATATAGTATTACATATTTAGGGAACAAGGATATGGATGACAAATATACCCCCGTAAATACTTACTAATAAAAAATCTTGGATTGTAATGAGATTTATAAATTATTATGTAACTTTGGTCTGATATTTTTGGGATGTATTTGATCCTATAATATCATTATTTCAATAATTTAATTGAATTATTCTAGAATCATATTCAGTTTTATGATATCATATATGATCTTGTTATAATAAATTTCATAAATAAATTTCATTATTACTTGTTATTTTGGTATGAACTACATCATTTGCTATGAATGTTTTGTTGAATATAGTATTTTTATCCTTTATAAATCATATTTATATTATTACAAAATGATATTAACATAATAAATATAATATTTATTCATTATATAAATTTATCAATCATGATTCAATTATGGTAATGTAGAATGAACCACAACACAT
Source organism: Viscum album (assembly GCA_963277665.1). Lineage (NCBI taxonomy): Eukaryota > Viridiplantae > Streptophyta > Magnoliopsida > Santalales > Viscaceae > Viscum > Viscum album. The sequence goes on along the minus strand of OY728153.1, from coordinate 1,414,617,458 downwards.
CGTGCAGACAGTAGGTCGTACATACTCATGAATGACTGTATCTTTACCATAATTGTTATATGGTATTGAAGTGGTTTTGTTATAATATTTTAGAATAAATATAATAATAATATATTTGTATATTATTGTTATTTACATCATTATACCCATCCCTGTAAGGCGGTGTTCATAAATAGATTACACCATGGTGCAGACATAGTAGGTCGTATATACACAAGCATGGTGATTTCATTTATCAAAGGATGGAAAAATGAATGAATATAGTTGTTTCATAATTATAATTACATCTTAGAATATAAGTGATACTATAGTTATAAAATTATAATGAAACTCCCCAGGAATTGGATATAGAATAAGAAATATGTCTGAATGAATCGGAAGAATAGATTACCTTTTCTTCAACGTGCTTCCTCTAAATCACAAAATAGAGAACATGAGATGCTATTTACAAATGACCAGAACATAATTATTATAACTTGGTAAGTTGATAAGGTAAATTGGAAGGTGATTACTGATTATAAAGGCCCAAAGTGATGTGAATATGTGAGGGAGGAGGTTCCCTTTTAAAATTGAGGGTAGGGGCACTTTTAGAATATCCAATAATATTAATTTATAAGTAAATATATCCATACCCCAAAACCAAAAAAATGTTCCAATTTTGAAAAATAGATTAAATTGCGTAGTAATATCATCAAAAAATTATTTTCCAACATTTCATTATGTAATTTTAAACATTATCATTTTAATTAAAAATAATTATTCTAGTTAAATTTATTTAACATAACAAATATTTCAATATTAAAAGGGTTAAATATTTACTTATCTCAAAACAAATAGACAATAAATAATTGAATTAGAAAATTTTATTCAATATTAGTATTATTATTTATTTTAAAAAATTCATTATTTACAATATTTTAATAATCATTATTTTGATAAATAACCCATAGTGTGAGATTTGACACTATTCAATTTTTTTATTTTTAAAATATTAATATAACAATACAAATTCGAACCAAAAAATATAATATATTCTTGTAAGGTAAAAATCATTTACAAAATTCAATATAAATATAGTATCCCAAATTATATTTAAAATAATTTTTTTTTAAAAAAATTATTTCTTATGTCTATTAATAAAATAAATACAATATCAATATTTTGTAATTATTTAGTGTACTTATTTGTTTAATAAATAATAAAAATAAAATTCCATTAGGAAAGTAATAACATAAGATTATATAAGGATACAAGCATTAAATTTTCTCTTCAGGAAAATAAAATATTTAAAATTTCATACTTAATAAATTATGAATATAACAACTTTAGAATCACATTAAATAAGATAATATAAGTGTAACATTATCTTATATAATTTTAATGTGGTTACTAACATGACCCTTTGTTTTTTATGGTCATAATATACTAGACCTATAATATTTTATCAATTTTTTTCATCCATTGATATTTATTATAATTTTAATGAATTCATTTTAAAGATTTCAAACCAATTAATCAATTTTTACATCCACTATGTATAAGTCATTATTGCCATTATTTATTTCCTAAAAATAAAAATAAAATACAATGATAATTAAAATAATTATTGATATAAATTGATTTTTTAATCTAAATTATATTTTTATAACCATATATTAAAAATTATTTATTTATAAAAATTTGAGGGAGACATATTACATTTTTCATAAAATAAAATAAAATAAATTTCCTAATCTCATCAAAGTGAATCCCAAAAGGACACCATTTCAACACAAGGATGATTAACGTTGAATAAAAATAAAAAAATATTAATACATGTGTTAGGGTGATTTTATAACATTATTTTTACCCCTAATTACCTGATTTATCGTTTTACCGTATTAAAAAAACTGAAGTTATTACTCATAATGCCCCAAAATAAATTATATCACATTAAATAACATGGAAATTATGATTCCAAATATGTAATATTTTTCAAAATTTAAAAAATTGATGTTCTATGAATTAATTTAAAATTATGCTTATTTTCGAAAAGAGGGAATGCGTTTTTAAAAGGTATAATATTGCCAAAGATTTAATTATTTTTAAATTTGAATTTAATGTAAAATTAATTCTAATGACATAAATTATATTGAATGGTAAAAATATATTATATTTATACTTTAAAAACATTTAGTATTATAATTTAACCATATAAATTATTTCACTAATAATAATTTGTTTTTAAGTAAAATTTACTGTGTTTTTACTATTCATAAAAATGTGAAATTTTCTGAGAAATATTAAAAAAATATTAAAGTGAATTTTTATAAACCTATTCCAAAGAAAATGTTTTTTTCTCATAATTTTTTTAATGTCTCAAAATGATAATTTTTAAAGGTTTATCCATTAAAAGGCAGTTAAATGTCCTATTAAAAACTATAGGTTTTTATACATCAAATTGGATTTATTCATACCATATGAAAAAAATATGTATTGGTTAAATACCATAAATATTTTTATAATTATATATATTTCATTAATTTAGTTTACAAGTTTTAATTCACTCAATTTTTTAAAATATAAAATACTCAAATATAGATGATTTATATTTTTCATAAATAATTGATAATGAATGACTTCACCATAAATTTTAATTTATTATATTTTATTTATTCCCAACAAGCTAATGGATGTTAAAATGGTCAATTTACACTAATGGAACCACTCGGTTTTTTAAACCCATAATTATGTGATATAGATGTTGATGAAGAATTAAATTTTTTTTGGGGAAAATATTTCATAAAAACATCCATGTGTTATATTCTACAAATATTAAATATATTTTCTCCAATGAAATTTGTCACTTGGATACAAACAGATGAGTAAATATATACCTCATCATGTCTTTTAGTTCTTATATAGCTTCCTCAAATTGGTGGTTCCTTTATAAAACATTAACAAAGGGAGTGATCTTGTTTCAAAAAACTTTTTCACTACGATATAGATTCTTTATCAATTATTATTTTTAAGAATTATCATTCTCTAGAGGTATGAAATATGAGTTTAAAACATGCGATGGTTCAGAAATATATTGTCTTAGGAGCGTTAAATGAAACACATCAGTAACTTGTGGGAGATTCGGTGGATGCACCACTCAAAAATCAACCTTCCCAATATAATCCAAAATTTCAAACAGAGAAATATATCTATGTCTTGAATGTTCATTTATCTAAATATAATTCTTATATTCCTGGGAGATATTCTTTGAAACACATTATCACCACTTCAAACTCTAGGTATATTCTTCTATTGTAAGCATAACTATTTTTGACACTAAGTTACTCTTTTGTATTATTGAATAAATTATAACTTTTCTTCCATATCATTGACAATATCAGGTATTAATATCATTATTTCCATAACTTCATCCCAGAATGTTATATTTCTAAACTTATTTCTATAGAGGGCTCTATAAAGAGCCATTCGTGTACTGGAGTGAAAGCTATATTTGTAAGAAAATTCCACAAAATGAAGGTGTTGATCACAGCCGCTCTTGTAATCCATAAATCATGCTCCCAACATGTATTATCGAGTTTGAATTGTCCTCATATACTAAACTTCTATATAAAGGTGATAATAATTTTTCAAACCTGGCTCGTTTTTCCGATCTTGCTGAAGACTTCTCTAGAACATCGAGGTAATACTTGGATATCAATCAAATATAATGGAAAGTGGTACAACATGAAATATTAACACTTCTATTAGATATATCTTGTAAAGAGGATCCTGAGAAAAATCCTCCATAACAGAAGTAAACTGTTAAATCTTAGTTATAATATCCACTATAACACATATAGCATTACGGTCTATAGATGTTTTGGGATGTCAGATGAAAAAGTCCATAGATATATTTTCCCATTTTCATTCTAGTATGGGTAATGGTTTTAACATACCGTTATAATTATGTCTCTCATCCTTTACTTGATGATAAACTATGGACTAAGAGTCATATTCGAAAAAATATCATTTCCTTCCATCCCACCAGAAATACTATTTCAGCTCCTGATACATCGTTATGCTTCCCGGGTCAATAGATAAGGAATAACTATGAGCCTCACACAATATCTCATTCTTTAATTCTGGTATAGGAGGAACACAAACCTAGTTATTTAACCTTATTATTCCATCATAATCAAGGTTTAATTAAGACACATTTCATGTCATATTTGGTAGATATACATGTTCTTTTTTCAAATTTTCAATCTTTACTTAAATTGATTATTTAACATTAATTTTAGGGTGATAAGATTTCATCCCTTCTATTAAAATTTCATGATACATCCTTTTCAAATCCATAAAAATTTGACCTTTTTTTTATCCTCAATAGAGATAGACTTTCAGAAACCTTTTGACTAAATGTATCGGCCTACTTGTTCTCTTTAATAGGGTAGTATTTTATTAAAAATTCGTAATATTTAATCAATTAAATCCAACATCATTGACTCATATTGAACTCCATTTTTGTAAAAATATATATAAAAAATTTATGATTATTATATATATCAATTGTTTCACCATAATTTTAATCCATCTATATCATTAGTTCAGTGAATATATCAGCTAAATATAAATTATGCGTGGGATAATTATTCTCTTGAATTTTCAATTTTCGTGAGGCATAAGATGTTATCTTATTATTTTTATGAGGATACCACCCAACCCATTTTTTGGATGAATCACGGTAGAAAACAAACATTTCTCTACTATAAGGAAGTGTGAGCATTGGTGCTCTAGCTACACTTGTTTTGAGTTCTTTGAAATTCTCCTCGCATTCCTCCGTCAACACAAAATGTACTCATTTACAAGTCAACGTGGTTAGTGGATTATATAATCGTGTATGATCTTTCAAAAAATGTCAATAATATGAAGCCAACGATATGAGCAATAATGCTCAAATCTCTATAACTTAGCTAAGATTATAAATACAGAATAAGGGAATAAAAAGAATCGAGGACATAGCAAGGGGCTTCCACTGGATTAAATGTTTTGTGACACTTGTTTTGGATGGTCAATTGGGATGTGATTCCTCCTCTATTGTTTCTCCTCACTCAAAATAATCAAGGGTTCTACATAAAAACATAAACTGAGGCTATTCCTATTATATTGAAAAAATCAAAAATATGGTGATTATATATGATTTCACCCCATATATATCATTTTATTGTTCCTAAGATGACTAAAATTTCACCAAGGACATGTGGACATGACTACACAACTTTAATGAGGTTGTAAACGGTGTGTCCTCAGCTTTCCCCTCTAACTAACCAACAAACCCGCATGTCATGTATATACCCCATATGTAGATATACTACGTGGGGTGTACTAAGAGTACACAGTGCATACATGGTTAAACATCACTAACAAAAAAATGCCTACTAGCCATGTATGTCCTTCTCACACAGTAACGGTACACTGTGTGTACTGGGAAGTACATGGTGTGTAACCTAAAAATTTCTAGAACTACCCAGTTTTCCCTTGTTATCTCAAAAAAAACCAAGAACAGAAAGAAAAAGAAACATGTATGTTAATGGATGAACCAGGTCCTAACATAATGCCCGAACCCTAGAAGGTTGGAGGATATGCGTAATTTTTTTTGACTTTTTCATGATTTGAAGTAGTCAAATCATGAATGACTGAAATGGTTATTAGTCTTGTTAAACAATATACATACAATATTATTTTATTTCCAATGAATACACTAATAACACAAATATATATTTATGGAAAATTAATTCCCAATTAGAATATCGTTTAAAAAATTACATAGTATGCTTCTTATATTTATGGTGAAGGAAAACAAAATTAGGGTGAGATCAAATGTTTTATTGGGGTAGGCATGTATCAGAATCTATGATTAAATATGGAATAAATAATATAGAAAGCTAAATAACTGAAACAAATCACACTTAAATAATCATATATTTTTGGGAAATAATCCAATGATGGTTAACTAGTCAAATAATCACATCTAATATCAATGAAAAACTGTATAATAATGGAATGCATGATGCTGGACATAAAAAACATATCATCAAAACATTTTCCATGACATTATAATATAAATATGTACAGCGTAATCAAAATCCATATTTGAAAACAAATTGGAAACTCCCCATCCAATCCCATATATGGTTCTTCTCAGGAGACGTATCGAGGCAAAGAGTGGAAATAATGGTCCCCTCACATTACTTATTATGTATAATAAATTCAACATATAAAAATGGTGAATCATAATCAATATAAATATTCATATTGAAAAACTATCATAAAATATCGTAATAATTTATCCATAAACCATGAATGACATCAAAAGACAACATCCTTAGTCTAACAGATCATAAAAAATTAAATTACATATAGTAGATTATATCATTAGTTATAAAAGTCAATAAATTATACGATTTAATAGAGAATTTTAACGAAGCTGAAAATATTATTAAATGAGTTCATTGGAAAATTCTTCAGCAAAATAATCATTAATAATTATAAAGTGTCATATATCGATTTGAGACATTTAAATAATAAAACATATGAATTAATAACATGAAATTAAACATATAATATCAACAGAATATTTATATTATTGATATGATATATCCAAGGGTAGTACATACACCACACAAAAGGAATAAGTGGGGAACATGGCATATATCATATAAAAGTAAAAGTGAGATAAGAAAACCCTTACCTTGAGCTAGATTTTTCATATATGTTCATTATCATTAAGAATAATAAACTTATGTAAATTAAATAATTTCATGATAATGTTATTTCATTTTTATTATTCCTTTTATACCCCAAATTATCATGTAATAACAAATAATTAATTATAAAAGTTCATGTTGTATGTTTTTACAATATTCTGTAAAAGAGTCAAAATTGATTTTAGTTTATGTATATAGTTGATATGTAGATAGTGCATCATATAAATAGTAATATTCATGATATAATAATAAATTTTATATATCAATTCTAATTTAACACCAATCCATTTATTTATGGTTATGAAAAATCAAGTAAATTATAATCATGAAAACGGTATGTAGTACCTATGCATGAGAAACATTTAATTTTTCAATAAACATAATGGAAAAAAGTTTAGTATCATTATTTCTTTACTGAATGATAATAAAAAAAATAATATCATATTATTCATTTAAATTTCGTCATATATATCATCCATATGATTTGTTGATGAAAATGAATCACATCACTTCTTGTTGGTGATAGACCACACATACATAAGAAAGACATTACCATTTTTTGTGCATAGAAGTGTAATAATTTTAATAATATATAATTTTCAAAAAAATTATAAATATTTCCTGAATATTATATAAAAACATTAATTCATCATTAATAATATTCTTTATAGATGCTGATGGGAAACGAGTAATATCATTTCGTGAGGTGGAATTACAATGTTCAAAAAAATAATTAATCATTTTTCCATTTGATGGATGCTGAGAAAGATTTATTTGTCGATTGTAAGATTATAAATATCATTATATATTTAATAACATATTTATTAATAATTAATTTTTTAATAATATTATATATATATATAATGAAAGAAATGATATAAAATACTAAATTAATCATGATTCATTTTTTTCTGATAATCTCATTTGATTAACACCTTAATACCACTAAAGATAGTTGTATGCATAATGTAATAGTTTAAAAATATGTTAAGAGACCCTAGTATGGTATTTGTGACCAATATTTCATAACCAAATAGGTGTTCAATTGTATGTAATAGAAAAGAAGAGGATCACTTATATAAGAAAGGGGGGGCACTATGGGATATATTGAAAATATTAAATTAATAAAAATTAACATTATAATTTAAATTGTTCCAAACATATTAATTTAAAATATAGTATTATATATAGTTTAAATTCCTAATTAAAATTTAAAATTTTAATTTTTTTTAATATTTCTTAAATCTTATTATTTATCTTTGACCCTTATAAAACTTATTGAATTCATTCTAGGATATCATGTAATTTAAATTATGAGTTTTAATATAATTATAAGAAAAAAACATGTTACCAATAAATGAGTTATTGATTATATTTTTTGAATAATAAAAATATTTTAACAACCATTTAATTTTTTTTTAATTTTTATATTTTTTAATAAAATATTATTTATTTCAAAATAGTGTTAATGCCAATTTTGACTCTTTTTATAACATGACTTTTTTAAAATATCAATACACAAAATAAGTTAGAAAAAGCATTTAATAAATAAATAATATGTCTGTATTATCTATTAAATTTATGGAGAACATTAATTGTACTAAATTAATTGTTTTTAAAATTTTTACATATATTTAATATTTTCCTTAATTAAACAAAAACTTCATTATCATTGTGTCACTATTTAGGGTAACTATTTTATCAATAAATTTTGAAAATAAATTAAAATGACACATATATAAATATTTAATATTTCTAAATACTATTTATCGTCTAACAAATCTATAATATAACATCATATTAAAAATATTAATCTTTGTGAAAACCCAAAGTATGTCAAAATTGACTTTCCCATGAATATAATATTATAATGTGTATATTCTCGTCTAAAAGGACATAAATAGAATCATAACCAATCAGTTATTTCCCAATTAAGAAAAATTGTCATAAATAATATTATATCATGTTTTAATTAAATTTTATAATATTTATAATATTATTTTTACCCTTAATTACCTCATTTTCCCTTAACATTTATATTAAAATTTTAATAATGTTATGGTTCTTAATATCCAAAAATAAATTGAAATTTATTTGAAAATTCTTATCATATGATTCAATATATGGAATACATTTTTCAGAATTATAAAATTTAAATATTTATAAATTTACTACAATTTAATCCTTTTACAGGATCGAGAAAATGAGTTTTTATGATAAAAAATCCAGAATATTAATATTATTTTATATCTAAATTTAATGTGAAATATATTCCAATGATCATAAATTTAACTATTGATATAATACTTATCAAATTATGCTTCATAACCAATTTGAATTATTTTCTTAAAATTAAAATAAAGAAGTTGAAAAATTAGTTGTCCACTAAAATATAGCATTTTTTACTAATCCTCAAAAAATGAATAATATCAAAAAATATCAACTAATAAATAAAATTAAATCAATATAATAAAATTTTAGAGATGAGGATAATTTATTCAAATATAATTCATAAAAATGTCAAAAACTATATTTTTAATAATTTTTTCATGAAACGTTTGTGAAAATATCATTCTATAAAAATACAAATTTTATTCATAAAATTTAATTTGATAAAATATCATGCATATAACACCCATGGAATTAATTTTTACGATTATATTTAATATATTATATATATATATATATCATCAATATAATATAAAATGTGTGATTTTATTATTTTACTTTTATAAAAATATATATTTTTTTTCATTAAATAGTATTTATAAAATCATTTTCTCTTTATTAAATTGGTTTTTATGATTATTTATTATTAATTGCTATCCAATGAATTCAATATTATATTATAATAAAATGGTTAAAAAAATTTATAACCATGAACATAATTTCTAGTTTTAAAATATTAATATTTATTGTATATCATGTTTCTTTTAAGATTGATGGTATATACGACTTATTGTATCAATGAAATTGAATTTATTAAAGAAGAAACATCCTATAAAATCATAGGGTATTATATTCTCCCATAATTAATAAATTTCAACCTCCTAATTTTAAATATTACTTCAATATTCAATGGGTGATATTTAAAAATAATTTTTTCGTAGACCCACACAGGAAATTGGTTAAACAAAACATCCTCTTAATAATAGGGAAGGGGAAATGTGATGGTCACAAAAAAATTAATATTTTTAATAATTAAAAATTGGTATAATGTGAAAACATATATATATGGGAGAAATGAAATTATCAAGTTAAATTGTAATTTGATAGAGAATGTGGTCATTATAAGTACAACCATTACAAATCTACAAATTTTGTATTAGATTAAAAAACTATAGATTTCTTCGTAATAAATTTAAATGGATAATGTATTTGTTTCAAATTATATTATCTAATGTGGAGTGCTTCATTCAGTATCCAGATAAATCCCCCATGAAAAATACATTATTTCGTTCTATGTAATAATTTCATCCTCTGGTTAAACATAGATTTTTTTTATTTTATCCCATAAGATATGATATAGATATTGAAATGATTTTAATGACTGAATAATCTTTTAAAAAATATCCAGATGTTATTTCATATACAATTAAAATTTTTCTTTCACAAAAATGGGTATCATATAGTATACAGAAAATAATTTTTTAACCTCAAAAAATAATATCCAATGTTGAACATGATCCAATCAAACTATAATACTCATCTAAAATATTTTTTTCTAAATTCAAAGTCGAAAAATTTAGAAATAAGGTCACTATATTTTCTATATAACCACAAAACATAAAATTTACTCAATAACAACATAATGTTGCAATATTTTTATATACCAAATATTTTATCACCATCAAATATATAATGAAAATGTCTATGATTCAAAATCCTTAAATAATATGTGTTGATGTACAATCCTCTTATATCTCATGATTCATATAACCACAACAACTATTTATGGAAAAAATATTGATTAATTATACACGAGAACATTATTCATTATACTTTATTATTAATCCATTAAATATTATTCATCATATTATTCCATAATCCCTTCACCCTTTTTATTTTCCTTTTTATTCTATTAATATATATATATATATATATAAGTATAACCATTACTTTTATATCCTTCTGGATTATAACAATTAACCAAAATTTAAAGTGTAGTGTGTGAAACACTTATAATAGTAACATTTTCAAGAATATTATTTATTTGATGTCTAAATAATGTCAATTTTTTATATATGAATCTTTTGGATTAACCATGTATATCCATGTTATTACAAAATATATATGATGATATCCCATAAATATACTTATCATCAAACATATTCTTAGTGTTATATTTTTGAATATTTTTTTTCTTTAATCTAGTTTCCAATGTTGGTGTAAAACATAAATTGATGCCATCAATAATTCCATGATCCTAGAAGCCTGGACTGTTAAATTATATAACAAAATTTTCATTTTTACAGTGAAGGAAATATGGATGGACCCAATAGTTTAGTAGTCTTGGTAAACCAAATACATAAATAATTCTATCTTCCAAATAAATACACAAATTATAACATATTTTTTTGATAATAATATTATTCCCAATTATAATATCCTTGAATAGTTTTCTTAGTACATATCTCGGATTTATGTGTAAAATAAAACAATTATCGTGTGATCAAATGCACAGCCGGTGTAATCTTACAACATATGATGTGAGTAAATATTGAATAAAAAATAGGTAACGGTAGATAACTAAAAAACATTACATTTAAATAAATAAAGTATTTTTGAAAAATAACAATGAATATTATATTGTGGAATAATCACATGTAATATAGATAAATAATAACATAATGATAGAATGCATAATATTGGACATCAAAATCTTTCCATCAAGGCCATGTGCAAGAAATTTAAAAAGAAATTGGTAAGGCCTCTTCGAAATCTATTTCAAAAAATAAATGGGAATCTCTTTGTCCATTCCATATATGGTCTGTATCTTAAGACCAAAAAATGCATTTATGGGCTATATTGAGTCCCTAACATCACTATATAGGTCTAAAATATTCCGCACATAAAAAGGTTTAAACCTAAATAAAATAAACATTATTTTTAAAAAACTATCAATGTAAATATGATTATTTTAACCGTAAACAATGAATGCTATCGAAATAGAACATCCACAATCAAAATGATCATAAAATCTAAAATAATAAATGAATGAAGGAATCAAAATAGGAAAAACCCAATGAAGTAAAACATTCAATAAAGTATTTTGATATATATGATGATACTATTTAATGTAACCATTGAAAAATTATTAGGGAAATAATCAATAAAAATTCAAAAGTAACTACAAAAAACAACCGATCGACACAATCCAATAGCAACAGTTTAATTAGTTTATTGATAATGTTAATCAAAGAGCATTAATTATTTGAATACAATGAATTTAAAATAGATAAATCAATGGGAAAATGGTTTTTATTGAAAAAAATCTAAAAATAATTTATCTCTATCGCAACTCATCTCCAATGCACAATCTGCTCCCTCATCACGACACATCCTTCACCCTCACAACCCTTCTCCCTCATTACTGACTGATTTATTATCCCTTTTCCAATATTCAACAAATTCCCTATTATGTTTCTCCATCGCTCACGTGATCCCTCTCATTCACATTATCATGTGTTTCTATCCTCCTTTAGAGTCTTTTCTCGCATTCCTCTTCAAATTGGTGTGTTTCCTGAACTGAGACCTTCTAGGAGTGGGATCCATACAAGTGAAAGCCTAGTATTTATGCAAGGGTTGTTGTAGTTACACTTACATTGAAGCTTTTATCCCATGGAAATCATACCTATATCTTGTGATCATTCATGCACACAACTATTATCTATGGTGATTTTCTTGGTCCCACACTGTAATTATGTAAATTGTGAAGATATATTACTATATAAATAGCTATTGTTTCTTTTCCTACTAAATTTTACATTAATTATTTTTTGTTTATAGTTTGATACCAACTAAAATTAATTTCTAAAAGGTTTCAATGTGACCAATTTTATTCAATCATGAACACTATATTGGTATATCCTATTTCTGATAACACTGAATTTATTATATTGTCATATTCAAATCACATCACCCTCTAAACATTTCTCCTAAACTAATTATGAGATATTTTTTCCATGAATAAATATAATGGATTATGGATATATAACGTTTACTATATTGATTTTAATCACTCATTATATTATATTATAGTCATTTCCCCTCACAATCTATAAATGTTTCATGTGAATATGGTTTTATTATTACTATCAACTATATTTTATCAATATATCTATAACTATGTTTTATTTCTATTTATCCAAGAAAAATTAACCCATTTTCAATTTTCATTTCATCATAAATTACACTTTTTCAATTAATTTCAAAACATTCAAAATCCATATAAACATATGTTTTTTGATAAAATATTTTACGAAAATGAAATAGATTACTAAAATATAGGCATTTTATATTTTATTTTAATTTTATAAATATCTCCACAAAAAAAATTCCTTTTACTTATTATACATTTTTTTTGTTTTCAGTAAAAAAATGGTTTTATAGAAAATAATTTTCATTATCATGCTTTCTTAAAAATGGATTTCTATTGTATTTTCTATCGAGGAACTCAATACATGGGTGTTTATGAATAGTATTTACACTCTCTATTTATCAATTTACATGAGGAAGACGTTCCCCGAGTACATGGTTATTTTTCAATTATTAGGTTAATTGAGTAGTTTAAATAGTTAAATATGAAATATTGAACTCTCTGGTTCATAGAATTTTAATCTCGCATGTATGTATTTTAATTATCTCATTTAATGTATTTGTAACATATTAACTTCTTTTTCATTGTGAAATCTGAATTGTAAATATCATTTCTAAAGATTCTGGTTTACATTGAAGTGTAATATTCAATAGGTTTACTTCCACTAGTATCATTGTAGTATATACATATGTACTCCTTGTGAGTGAGTTTTAACACTGCAATTTCATGATGACTCATTTTTTGGTTGGTTCAGTTTTTTCATATTAAGGATTTTGAATCTTCTATGTATTTTCTTATAAAGATAACTATAAATTGTAGTGTTTATCCTTGATTTTCAAGTGTGGGTTATTTTTTATTAATTTTATCTATTTTTGTTGAATTCTTTTGGTTTCAACATAATTATAAAAAAAATATGATGTAATTTTATTAGAACTATTAATAATTTTATCTTGTACTATTATTAGTTGGTGACAATATTTTTATAATGAAATGATTTCTTCTAATAATGTTTACATTAATATTATTATAATGTATTTGATAATCTTTTATTGTAGTTGGTTGATGTTCTGATATATTATTGATAATGTTTTATATAGTTATTTGATGTATGGTTTATTATAATTTTTTCCATTCTTGATTTAGTTCATGAACATGATAAATATTTTTTTAAACTGATTCTACAATCAAATAATCTAGATTTATCTATAAGCATAAATGATTATAGTTCCTAGAAAAACTGTCATTTTTAGGATTATAGATACTGTATATAACATTAAAAATGATTACTTTTTATGGTTTCAAGACATAATAATTATAGAATCCGTTGATCAAGTGAAAACATTATTTTCATCAAAAATTGATAGTGTAACACACATCATTCATTTGTCCATCATCTAATAATGTATTAATTCGAAATACATAGTGATAATGACTATTAATTGGTTCCTAATGTAATTATAATTATTCTTTTTCCAGGTGAAATTTCTATGTAATGTTCATGTCCATCCAAGAACCTTTTTAAACTCCATTTCATATTCCAGTTTTTGTGAAATCCAATTCTATGTAAATTATCTTGTTACAGACATGAAATTTATTTTTTAAAGCACCACATCATTAAAGTAGTGAGTTTTAATTTTCAAACAATATCTATAGGAAGGAACATCATTATTTTCATTTCAATTCCAGAGACATTTTCCTAGCACTAGAATATGCATTATTTGAGTTGACGATTGATGTGGCCCTATTTGAGTGTTATATTGAATCTCATAATTATGGTTCTAGGGAATTTTGTGGTTATATTTTTTTTATTTTTTTATTCACACATCGCATTATTTTTAACTTCTACCTCAGTTTTCCCCACAAAATTTTTTTCGTAATTATTTTTTTTGATTTCTAGTTTCTATATATCCATATTTTATTCTTGGTTTGTAATTTGTTGATTGTTTATTTTCTATTTTTTTTAATGAATTATAGTTTGTATTAGCTAAAATGTTTCACTGTGTTATTTGACATTATTTTAAGGTGTCGAAAATGATTAATGCGTTATTGTAGTTGATAATAGACATTACACAACCAAAACATAAATTGTGTGATGAATAATTTTTCTACGATGATATTATATAATGAGAATCCAAATAAGATTTTGTGGGTGACAGAATAGGAGGAATCTCCAAATTCAACAAGTTGTACATAATTTTCTGAAATGTAGTCCAGACTACATGTATTTTCAACAACATTATTCTATATTTCATATCTATATATTTCATTCTAAAAAGACACACACACACACTAGTGTTACAATATGCTTCTACTTATTCTTATTATATTAAAAATACTATAATACATACCCAATTTCATATACTGTAATATAAAAATGATGTAATGAGATTGTGAATATATACACATAATTTCAAATTTTCATATACAATAACATAAAAATACTATAATATAGAAATAATATAATATAAAAATACTGTAATGATATAATACTTTAACACATACAAGTATTCATATATATTGACATATAAAAACTAAAATAATTAAATATTTTAACATTACTTTACTATAATACATTTTCAAATATTGTAATATTTAGTTTCATATATTATAATATTCATTGTTGCATTTTCATATACTATAACATTATTATATAAAAATTCATTAATATAAATTTTCCCTTGTGTGTTGTATATTTTGAAGGAAATTTTTTTTATTCTATCAACATTAATGTTAGATTACAAAATATTATATCACATCTAAACCTTTAATACCCTGAAATGGAATTTTGTAATATAGTAAAATAAAAGGGAATCTCAAGGACATATTTATGTACATTGATTATATACAGGAAGTATTGTTATCTATAATCATATTTTCCTAGATATTTTATATATATATAACCACACTAAATAGATTCATAGTACATTTTTTTCTTACCAGGTGTCTGTCATTATTAGAATGTCATGTCACGATATTGGTGTGGAGAATCAATGAGTTTAGTTATCCATAATAGAACCACTATGGTATTCACCTGGGCATTTTTCATTTATTTACTTCATAAATTAATCATAACATGTTTACGTTTAGATACACAATACATTATTTCCTTAATCTTATCACTTTTTTATAAATTTATATATGAAAACTGAATAAATTTTCATATTTTTAAATTCATTTCTATGTAATATATTCTATATTAATATACATAAATATATATTTTATCAAATTTCAATAATTAATTATAAGAAAAATGATAACCAAAAGTTACCCATTGGGTTTATATAAGAACTAACAAATTTTCTGATAATTGTAATTTTAAAAACCCACAATACCTACAAATTTTTTAATTTTGAAATATATAATGAATTTATAAATGGTTAAAATTAATTATAATTACTATAATCACATAGAAATCCCAAGAAACCGTTTGTTGGAGGAGTATTTGGATGATAAATTCCAATATATTTTCCCAAAGTTGTAGTGAACGACCCAAATGTGTGAGGTTTTTCGGAAAAAGTTGATTTCAGATTTGATTGGTATTGAAGAGAATAATGAAAATTTATCAATTAATGTACAAAACATAAATCTAGACATATAGTACAGTATTTATGGTTAGTGTCTTATTAATTTAGATCATTGATTCCCCATTTATTTTGAATTATTGTAGCAATAGTTTTGGTGTAAACATGTTTATTTTCTTTATTTAATGCATGAATGGTGAGTGCTAATTTAGATAGAAATATTTTTTGCATGTAGAGATTCTTGTGAAAACCATCATATAATTTTTATGTATTCTGCATATTATATAAAGGATAAGTGGCCTTGTTGAATTAATTAAATATATATATATATATAGAATTTTAAATTAAAGAAAATATATATATGTTCTTAGAGAATGATACATCACATCATGGGTTCGTGATGAATTAGTTGTCTACAAAGGTTCTTCTGAATTTTTATTCTAGGAATTTACTATTGTATAATTGAAGAGTTTATTGGGAAAAATATAATGGGGCATATTGAATACAAATTGTTTTTTATAAAAATTATTTGATTTTTATTAGTTATAAGTTATGTAAATAGGTATTTAATATAATTATAAAAAATAATGTTGAACAAAATGTATATATCACGTATTAAATCTTAACAATATTAAATACAGGTGGAGTCAAAATTATTATTTGGAAGGTAACACTAAATAATATTATGTTTCAAGATTAATTTCCCAAATATTGGAAAAGTATATTTTATCAGATTTAATGACGCTAAAAAATGAACTAATGTGAAATTAATTGTACTAACATATTAAGATTTATATTTCATTTTACAGTTATTTCAATTAAATAATGAGAATTAAATAGTGAATAAAATAAATGTGTATAAAGTTGAGAAACTTTATTATGTAATTTCCATCTTCTAATGTATTATATCATGTAGTTTATAATTATATTGAATGTATATTCTAAAATACATGGAATATATATATGTTGTATCAGTAGAATAACTGGAAGAGAAATTCATTTATAAAAGATGATATTTTTGGGAGTCTATGAACTTTAGAAAGGAAATGTTTGGATAAAAATGAATGGATAAGGATGATATTTAATTATGTATGAGTTTTTGATAAGTAAATCAAGAATAATCTTATGAATACCATTAGTTTTAATGTTTCATTATATCACACATTTAAAACTCTATAAAATTTAGTTTGAGTTTTGATTTATGTCACTGGGATAAATTTTAATTTGTGGGATAATAATGAAATTGATAAGGGAATATGTTGGTAATATAAATTCTACCCCATTAATTAGAAACTAAGATTCAGTCAAAATATTTTCATTATACAAAAAAATTATTTGAAAAACATAAGGATGCATGAAATACATTTGTGTAAGAGTATTTCTTTATTATTGATTATGATGGATCTATAAATGAATTAGTAATTACTATGTTATGATAAATATGAGTGATATCATGGCTAATGAATGTTTGGGTATGGAAGAAATTGTGTTTAGAGAAGTGAAAATTGATAGGTTAGTGTAAAATAAAACATTATAAAGGCTTTTAAATTTGAAGAAGAGTTTGTTATATGTATTTGGTCCTCATATATCCCAGATTTTTTAATTTGAAATTTTTCTGATACAGGGGAACAACGATTCTGATAATACCCCGAGAATTTTTTTTACATAGGATCAATTGTGAAGGTTTTCATGAGGAATCTGGTTTTCTATTAGGAATTTGTGGGTTTCAATCGAGACTACACATTTCCCTTCAAAAATGAATAATATGTTTTCAATAATCCCCGGAATCTCATAAAAAATAATGATGAAGGGAAATAAAAGGATACAATAAGTATTGAATACTATATAGGAGAACATATTCTATAGTTATTGGAATAAATAGAGAATCCAAGGTGAAATATTCTTCATATCGTTCTTTAATTTTCTTTCCCAACCATGCTTCATTTTTCTACCTCTACAGGATTTGGTTTGATTTTATAAAAAAAATTATTCTTGTATTCTAACTACTTTTATATAATACAAAATTTCTTATCTCTTGTAAATGATAGTACTCAATTTTTTGTGATTAAATTCAATAATTTGAATGGTGATATGGTTAAGGTTTTTGGAAAAGGAATTTGATCCTCGATGAAATTGCATGTATTTTTTTAAATTCATTTTCATCTATAATTTTTTTTATTTAATTTGATTTGATATAAATTATATAATTTGGATAGATCTATGTTTCAGATTTTTGGAAATGGAATGTGTTCATTCAAGAAAATTCATGTCTTTTTTATGTGATATGATGGAGAGGGCCCACAAAATTAGATCAAAATTACAATCATGGATTGATGCTACTATTCATAAAGTTGAATATGTATCCTTCCAACGTAAATTCTATACAACGGTCAGGTTCATATATTCGGGGAATGAGATGAATAATGTTTTACAGGGACACTCTATTGTGTCAAAGACTCCACAAGAATACATTAATCGTGATTTGTTTCTGTCTTTCTTTTCCATTAGTTAAATTTAACATCAGTCCTTAGGGATATATTACATGAAATGTTGGAATGTTGTTTATTGGTATTTGTTTGAAACTATATGAATACAGTATTAGATTATTATTTTCGGATTTGGGTTTATTAGAATTGAGTCATTGGTTTATGAATTATTTTTGGTTATATCAAAAAAATAGAAACTATAGTTCATAGAATTCTTATTAAACAATGTATTATTTTAAAAAAATTTATATAATTTATAATCTATTTGTTGATGATCTAATTTTTTTTCATGAACCCACTTTCGTGGAAATGACTCCATACCATAATTATGAATCTATATTCTGGTTACTCATTCTCTTCCATTAGCTAAATTGAACTTCGATCATATAGGGTTTTCTATTTGACACATATTATTTTTTTCTGATTCTCATAATGATATTTAAACTGTGTGAAATTTTCACCTTCTCCTAGGGATGATATGGTTTTTATAAGGACACAATGTGGTATTTTTTTGACAATCTAGAGTCTTTGGATATGATTTTAATATGTGGCAGTATACTTAATGGCACAATTTAAACTGTAGAAATTGCACTAGTGCTATAGTTTAAAACTATGGATAAATTTATTTATGAAGGATAATATTTCCATGATTATAAATCATTACAATATCCATATTTTCATAATTCAAACTATATAAATATGGTTATTTCCATGGTTTCAAATTGATTATTTATTTATGTGTGGTGGGTATTATTGTGAATGTTGTAAATCGTGTATATAGACCTATTTTCTTATTCATTACCATTTATAATGGAATTAAATATAGAAAATTTTATAGAATACAAGGACAATAATACTATGTATATTTTAAATTTCCATAGTTTTGGGTTCTATAGCCACAATTATAATTAATTTCAATATCCACGTTTTCTTGTTGTGAATATCCCATAGAACATTGGAAAAATATAATAATAATAGCAATAAAGGAAAAAATTAAATTGAATATTATTAAATCATGTGATAATAAATATTCATGATATGATGTATCAATATTAGGTATATACACGACACATACTGAATAAGTTGCGAACAAGTCATATGTCTCACAAAACTAAAAGTGTGATGAGAAAGCCCTTACCTTGAGTTTGGTTCATCATGTATGTTACTTGTCATATTGAATTTTAAAATATTGTCAATTATTCACATTCATGATAACCTTTTTTATTTTTTCTATTCCTTTTATTTCACTTATTTTCATGTTATTAAAATTACATAATTATATATGTTTACGTTGGATGTTTTGGCCATTTTCTGTACACATGAACAAAATGATGTTAGTATGATGTATACAGTCAAAATTTTATTATTTCATCATCTATAGAAAAATATTCATAGAATAACAATAAATATTATACATCAATTATACTTTTAAATAAAAACATTTATGTACGGTTTTGAAAAATGAAAAATGTTATCATCTTAGACACTATAGGTCGTATTTATACAGTTGTAATGTTCAAATTTGAAAATGATCATTATGGAGAGATTGTAAGTATCATTTTTTCTCTACATATTTATAATAATAAAATTAATATAATATTAAACATTTAAATATAAATATATATATATACATATACATATCATCCATGTGATATGGTGACGAAAAACGAATCACACTACTTCAAAGAGGTCATAGTTCGCATGTACGCATGAACAACGTTATCAATTTAATTTTCAATGAAATTTATGAAAATAAGTGATATATTATTTTTCCATAAGGATAAATATATAATTAAAATTATTTATAAACCTAAATTACATAATAAATACCAATTATGAGTGATTGTGATAGAAAACGATTTATTTTAGTTGGAGAGGATGTATCCTTTCATTGACCCAAATGAGTAATTATTTTCCTATTTGATAGAATAGGATGTGAATTTATGTGATTATATTAATATAATAACATCTAATTATATTTAATATACAATATTTAGTATTTCATTATGGTTTTATAAAATTTTAATGTTGTTCAAGAAGAAATAAAATAGAAATACTTAATTCAAATGGATACATTTTATTTTGAAAATCTCATTTGACTAACACCATAACACCTATAGAGAGGTTGTTATGACCAAAATAATGAATATATATATTGTCAGCAGGGATTATAGGATGGTACATGGGAATATATTTTCTGAAATAATTCGATTCTAATATGTGAGTATTATAGAAAAGGTGGTAGACATTTACAAGAGATTAAAAGGGAAAATTTGAAAATCATCATAATATTACATCAATATAAAATAACCATATAATCCAAATGGATCAAAAAGTATTAATTTCTCATATAAGTTGATGTTGGGTAGAAATAAATTTATCTAATAAAATTTATATACATTTTTACTATTTTTAATCCTTATATTTTATATTTATCCTTTTTGTAACCTTTTAAATTATTACAATGATGTCATCTAATTTATACTTTGAGGATTACATAAATAACTATATAAATAAAAATTGAAAATAAATGATTCATTGATGAACTGTTAATACTTATACAAATCTGATATCCAAAGTTTATATTTTTTTTTATTTTTATAACAATTAGAAAAATATTATTTATTTTAAAATATCATTAAAGTCAATATTGAATCTATTTATAACGTGAATTTTTAAATATATAAATTCAAAAGATAAAAAAAATTATTAAATTGATAATACAACATGTCCAATTATAAAATTCTTGGGGAACATTATTTAAATCAAATTTTATTTATTATAAAATGTTAAATATATTTACTAGATATGTCCATTAATTAAACTGTTATTGTATCATTATCATGTCACCACTTATGGTAATTATTTTGTTCCAAAAAATTATAAATAAATTTACATGATGTAATCATTTAAACATTTTTGAAAATATTTATTGTCAAACATATCTGTTATATTAACCCATATTAAATATATTTATCATGTCCAAAATAAATATATTACAAAATTCAGTTTCCCTCAAATATAATTTTATAATCATTATATTCCCATGCACGAATCCATTAATTTTCTCATTGTACGGACCTAACCCCTGATAGGGCTCCATCTGGAACTACACTGAGCCCTCCACAATTGGCCTGGGAGTGGCGACTAGCACCGGAGGCAGAACAAGTTGGGGGGTCATTACATAATAACATACAAACACAGACACATCCAACTAAATGAAAAAGCATATAGGAATTTGGATAAAAGATACAAAAGTGATATAAAAAGGAAACCAAACATGTATAAACCACTCAACATTACCTGTACAGTAAACTAAATTTTAGGGAAAATGGAAAAAATACACATCCAAGTTGAAAAGTTCCACAACCTATTTTTAATTTCAAAGAATAAATAGCTGAGACATCCCCACTATTGAATCCAAAGCTACAACCATTGTACATGGTCAAAGAACCCATATCCCTATACTCGTCTGATGTCATGATCAAAATGTTAATTTTCTTCATAAGGCCAATGATGTACTGGGAAAACCCATGAAGGGTTTAGTATAAAAATAATCTGTAGGACACCACAAAAAGGCAATGCAGGATCTGTAAGAGATTCTGTGAAAATGAAATAAGTAGACAAGAAAAGGTACATTAAAAGGAGTTCTACTCATCCCAACAATAGAGTGATGTATGTTAATACAAATACAAAGTTCTATAAATCAGGAGATGAAGAACTTATCTTTGAATATTCTCTAACTATAGTTAGAGAGTAGACTTGTCCAAACCTGACAAGCTAGATAGTGAAAGCACGTGCCATACCCAGAATGTCTTCGCCTCTCCTAGAAAGAGAGTAACTATAACTCAATGAGTGGATAATACAAATAGAATATATATTATCTCTAAAAGAAATAAAAATGAGAGTCAATGAATACCCTTATCATTGCACAACCCATGATATTGAGTTGCCAACAATCCCAAAATTAACCACCATCAATTCCCAACATCCCACATGTCTACCCAGAACCCGAAAGTTAATGGGACTCAATCACCACAACATTATACTCTTAGCATTGGGAAGGTATATCTCACCCAAACGGTTTTAGGCCACATCTTAATGGTGCATATCAGTGGGGAAAACATCCCTCTTTCTCATGAGTCCAACGGCATGTCAAACACATCTCATCATTATGCTACATAACTGAGGGATCACAAACTCAAAATATTAGACCCCATCCATAGTTAATTAGGGGTATTCATCTTTGATATATGTTGTTGAGGACCCACAACCTATTGCCTAAGGGGGATTCCCCTCTAGTTCATCATGGACCCACTCCCTATAATGTTATGGGGATTCCACTAAGATAGTCTTCATTTTGCACCAACACCATGACGCATCAGAGTTATCCACCATAGATCATCGAGGACCCACTCTCTAGAAAGTCCGAGGGATTAAACTAAGATAAGCATCATAGATGACTCACCCCTTGATGTGTTAGGGGGATTCTACACTAGGTAATTGCGGACCCACTTCCTATTTGGAGGGAATGCTCGAAACTACTCTCATCATCTCTCATAGACATAACATCTCTGAAAGGACCATGGTACTACATTGTTCATCCTTGTTGGATGGTACCTTAAGAAAGAACCATGGAACACTGACCATATCTACTAAATGGTAACATTCGTAAAGACACTATTGTTGTTGTCAGGTGCTACCTCAAATACATGTTACAAACAGAACATATCATATTACAACATAGAATCCTTTATAGAGGCAGTAATTGTGTTCTAAGTGGAACAAAATTGGATACGATACATACATCTTGAAAACCATGTTTAGATTATGGAATTATGAGAGGTTGAAGGTTTATAATTTGATACATGATGCGTGTCAGACCCACACAATGTGTGACCCGGCCTCATCCCCGCATCTCGTACCTTTCCATTTTCAGGTAAAAAACTATGATCAAGTACCCCTCGACAAGCCAGTGTACTCCCAATGTACACAACATATCTTCACAAAAGGCAATATAGTCCACGATTCTCACTATTGATCTGAAGGAAGAAAATGTAATTCACAAACACCCCTCCTCAAACGGCCCCATAACATTTGACCGCATCCCATCATACGTCATATCCACTCTACCAAGAAGGGATGTTGATCTAAGATGAGGGTTATATTAAATCATAGTAGAATGATCTTTCTAAAATATTCCTTTAATGTGTCCACAATTTTTTAAATCATGAAAAAGTATCCACACATCCATACAGATTTGACTGTTGTAAACCTTGTGGAAAAACTCACAAGATTGACTATTCATTATCCTCAGTGGAATATATAATGGAAAAGTCATATGTCGCCACATTTCAATCAAAACAAAAACTCATGTTGATCATTAATTGATCTTGAAACCATTATAGAAATCATTACTTTATGATACTTTTAGGAAAAAAACTTGAGATTAACTAGTCATTAATCCCAAATGGATACACTGTGAAAAAATGCATTTCAATACAATAATTGTGAGCTGAACCCCATAGGTTCTACACAACATAATTGGTTTAAAAATACAAAATTAGTCTTGATAATTCCACACACTGACTCTTTTAATGGAATAACTAATGGGGAATCAAACAAATGTCTTGTTTAGTAGATTCGTCAAATATTAAAACCCTGAATAATAATAACTAGATTATTATTATTAAACAGAGGTGTTTTATGACAAAAAACCCTGAGAACAAGATTTAAAATAGCTGAGATCATCCCAAAGAATTTATATTGATGAGAGTCACTGATAAATACCAACAGAGAGTCTATAGGACGCATGGATGACAAGATATGGGTGTTTAAAGCCTTATTTTCTCCATTTAACTAGTTTAACCCATTTCTGTTGGACCTGTACACCTGGGTCGGCCCATTATGGTCGGCCCAGTCTATATGATTCAACCAATCCTACTACCAACATAGCCTTTCTAGTGTACCACATTGGTTTTCCCAAGGACAAAACATCCCCTCCCCCTAAACAACGGCCCATCTTCCCTGCCTCAATTTCCCCTTTTGAGCTCCATGTTGTGTCTGGTGACCGCGCCACCCTGTTTGCCAGGAGATAGCACTACCAGACTCCTTTGGCAGCATCACTACTCTAGAATCATCATACCCTATTGTTTTTCCTTGCTTATTGGGTGTCCTCCATCATAGTCACACTGCCTCGCATGCTGATCCCACCGACATAACACATCGACCTCACTACCCTGCGTCAACGACCTCTCCTCTCTAATGCTCCGACCTCACCTTCCTGCACCACCATGTTGGAACCTCGTTCTAAATTTTAGTCCATGAGACACCAGAGTCATGCTACAACAACCATATCTCTGATCCCGCACTGTCCTAGTATTATCTTACAAAAACACAACTTTTATGACTGAACCCATGTACACTGCATTGCCTTCGTCGCCATTTCCAGCCGCCGCTAGTGTGGGTGCTCCAGTGATCTATTCCACGGACCACCAGACCTCATCTGTTTATCTGATATCAGATAAAAAGTGGATGGAAATTTCTGGCAATGAGATAATCATAATGCTAACCTATGCTCATTGATCTGATGGTTAAAAGAATCATCCAAAATTTGGCGACAAGTATATGTGAGTAACAGACATAATTCAAATATAATTATAGGATTTAGCATGGATAACTAGTCGTGTTAGTGTGTCAATTAGTGATTGATAATAAAGTAATGACAGAAATTAAAAAAGTTTATTTATCAAGGAAAATTTTCAAATGGAGATACATATGAAGGATCCTACCTCAATTTGATTATCAATCGTTGAAGATGCATCCACTGTGCTTCACTACAATCTGTCAAGTTTTTGTCGAATTTTTTTTCTAGATTTTATGAAGAAAAAAGGAAAAATGGTTTTTTTCGGAGAGAGATAGAGTGTGTGATTATTTATGGGGAGAAACTGTTTTTGATAAACCTAATCCTGAATACCAAAATTCTTATTAAAAGAATCTTTGATCAGTGCATAATCCAAAATTCACGTGTACCCTCTTTTTATATCACACATAAGAAAAATCACCATTACTAACTCAAAGGTGGAATCTGATTTTGTATTTGCGACACCAATCAAATGATCATTGATTTTGAATTTGATATTAATAAATTAATTTTCATAAAATTAATTAAAATTTTCCCCTAGGTAAATTTTCCCACAAAAGTCCCACGTCGATAACTGTTATGCCCTCATAGGGTAAACAACACATTACATAATCTATTTTGGCCTCCTATTTCATATCTGAGATACTGTTTGATAGTTATTTTGTTTCCATTCTGTGTATACTATAAAATATACTTTTTATTTAATTTCTTCATTGAACATCGGTTCTTGGAATCACATGTCATCTTATCACCTAATTGTAGAAATATGAAGAATTATTCCAATGTCTTCCAAGGAAAAATTCAGGTCACTACACTCATAACCAATAAACTAATGATTTTCGTTAAAAAGTAATCATCTAGTAAAATTATGATAAGTGTTAGGTTTATTTTATAAAATTCATAATATTATTTTTACCCTTAATTAAAAAAGATTCATAGAACCATGTTATTGAATAATTACTAATATTTTTATTCATATTTAAAAAAAATAATCTATTTACAAAAGAAAATTCCTTTTTAATCCACATATGAAATCAATGTTTAAAAATAACACAAAATATTCCAAAATAATGATAATTTAATTTAATTTACAGATCGAGGAAACTTTTGTTTTAATTAATAACATGGAAACTATTGATAAATTTATATCCAAATTAACTAATTTTTTTTTCAAATTCCATAGTTGGATTACGTGATAAAATATTAATCTAATTATTATATAAAATAAATATAAACTATAATCATATAATCATTTAAAAAATAAATTTTCAATTAAAATTGAGTAATTTCTTATTATTCATTAAACAAACACTCTTATCTAAATAATAAAAATAAATTTACCTATGATAATATTTACACTCCACTCTCAATGAAAAATTATTTTTTTTCAAATTGATTTTATAAATTTTTAAATAAATTGTCTAAAAAAAATTTCCCATGAAAATGTTATAAAACAATATTATTATAAAAATAAAATTTCTCAGAATTAAATAGGTTTTGTTCTTGTGGAATGTATAAAAAACATAGGATGAATTTAAAACATTATATCTAAAATATTATATTTAAAATATTATATATATATATATATCATTAATATGATACAGAATATGTGATTTTTATATTTAATTACTATAAAATACATTTGTGGGCCTTTAAATTGTTTTCATAAAAACATAAGTTTTATATTAAACTTGTTTATATATTTTATTATAGTTAATTGGAAACTAATGAATTCAACTGTCTATTTTTAGAAATTAATTATTCCTATTCATAATAACCAACACAATGGAAAGTGTTAATATAATTATAATTAATGATATATCATAGTTATTTTAAGATTGGAGTTATATACAATATAAGCTATTAAAGAAATGAAGTTAATTTAATAAAATAAAAAACAGTGATATCTTAGGGTGTTACATTATCTCCTCTATGAATAAATTCCATCATCTAAATTTTAAATTTTACTTCAAAAATCAATTGTAGGTACAGGAAAAATCATGTTTGGGAATCCCACCTTGGAAATATGGTTAATAAGGAATTCTCTTAATAAGAGGGAGAGGGAAATGTGTTGGTCACCCAAAAATTATGCTTTTGAATAAGATAACATTAGAGGGAAGTAGAAAGATGAACATTAATGTTAAATTTAAAAATCATGTTCTAATGGGGAGTAGTATAGAACATGGTCATTAGAATGTAAACCATAACCAAAGTGAAAATCTTTTGATCAGTTAAAATAAAATATACTTATTATTATGAAAATTAAACATATAATTTTTATATTTCAAAAAAAAATTCATAAATATGTGTTATTATTTTAATATAAATATAAATTACTCAAGAAATAATATGTTATTTCATTCCATGTCATAAGAACAACCTTTTATGTGCTTAGAACAACATTCACTTTATCCATTAAACCAAGAGATTAATATTAAAGAGGATGATTATTCTTGAAGCACCATAATAAAATGATACATAAGTAATTGATTCTAAATTTAAATGTTTTATAAAATAAAAATGTTTAGAACATTGTATAAAATAAATCAAAATTTTAAACCAAAAAATAATTTACAATGTTCAACATAATTTATTCCAACCTTAAAACTCATCCGAAATATGTATGTCCAAATTAAAATTTTAAAAACATAGAATAATGGTAAATAAATTTTCAAAATCATCTTAACATCATATTTCCAAAAACCATCATTATGTACCTCTATTGACACATACAAAATATTTTATCCCCATAAAATTTATAATGAAAATGTTTAATTTTCAAAATATTAAATTAAGATGTATAGTAGTATAATCCTTATATGAATTATGATTCTTATAACCAGAGAACCATTGATGAAATGATTCATGAATCCATGTACACGAGAACCATAATCATTATAATTCATTCCTTAATATTTAGAAATTCTTTATCATATTATTCCACAAGACAACCTTCCTTTCATTTTTATTCTTTTCTATCTTTATTATCAATAGTATAACCATTATAACTATAACCATTTATTAAAACTTAAAAATAATTTTAGTACAAAAATCATATTGATATTGTAATGAATAATCATTTATATGATATCTAAATAACTTGACATTATTAATCCATAAATGCAACTATATATCCTTGGTTATACATGGTATTACAAAATATATAGTATTATATCCTATAGATAGACATATCCTAAAATTTATTCACATGGTTATGATTTTTAATAAATTATTTCTATGTTCTTGTTTATATGGTTGCTTCTAAAATTTTATAAATACCAAATATAATTCCCCTAGAGAATAATCCTAGATTTAGATTATTATTTTTCTACATTGGTATGATTAAAAGGATTAAAATCCTAAAGGACCATAGATTTTATAAGTCTTGGTAAACTAGATATATACACAAGTCTTGTATTATAAATAAATACACTAATGAGAACATAATTTTTTATTGTAAAATTACTTTATTCTAAATTAGTATATCCTTTTATATTTTACATAGTAAAAATATTGGATTAATTAGGAATGTAAACAATATAAGTGTTATATCAAGTTATTTATATGGGTAAGCATATAGTGGATGCTATGATTTTATATGGTATAAAAATGGAATGATAAATAACTAAAATAAATCCCAGTGAAATAATGAAATGATATAGGAAGAAAAACCAAGGAGGTTCTAA
The DNA here is from genome assembly GCA_963277665.1 of Viscum album. NCBI lineage: Eukaryota > Viridiplantae > Streptophyta > Magnoliopsida > Santalales > Viscaceae > Viscum > Viscum album. The sequence goes on along the minus strand of OY728153.1, from coordinate 1,414,588,057 downwards.
TAGTTAATCAATCACATGGAATATCAATAAATAAAATAAAAAATATGGTCATCCATAACATATCATAAAAACCTCATCCATGAAATTATAAAATAAATGATTAAGGCTTCAACAAAATTCATATTTAGAAATAAATGGTTAATGCCTCATCCAAGTCCATAACTTGTGTGTCTCATTTGACCTACCGATGCGTCTAGGGGATATAGAAGGACCTTCCAATCACATACTAAGTATAATAAATTTTTCATATGAAATGTCTGAATCATAATATATATACAAAATCATATTGAAGAACTATAATATAAAATCAGAATACTTTTACCATAAATGATGAACGATATCAAAATAAAAAATCTAAATTAAAAATGATTATAAAACCGTAAATAAAATATGGTTGGTGGTATCAAAATAGATATCCCTCAATGATGTACAAGATTGAACAACAGATGTTATCATATATGTAGATAATATTAAATTAGAATATTAAAACTTTATTGAGGAAAATAATCATTAAACATTTAGAGGTGTCACATAGAACTTTGAATCAACTAAATCATAATACTTAGGAAACAATAACATTAAAAAAACATAAAATACTATTAAAATAAAGTTATTAGTGATATAATATATATTATGGTAGTATTTACCCCAAATACAAAAAATTAGTGTGAAACAAGACATATATCTCGTAGAAGTAAATGTGAGATGAGAAAACCCTTACCAGCCATTTGATTCGTCATGTGTGTACTTTATCATCAAGAATACTAAACATATGTCACAGTTATTACGTTCATGATAACATTTTTCATGTTTATTGTACCATTTATATCACTTATTATCATGTTATCATATTTTGTTTATTTTATATGTTCACATAGGACATTTTCACCATATTCAGTACATGCGTCAAAAATGACATTGGATTAATATATATTGTACAAAATGTATTATTCCTTCATTCCTAGAATAATATTCATGAGTTAAAAACAAAATTAATTCATAAATTATACTTTTAAATAAAACCATTTATGCATGGTTAAGAAAAATTAATGACATTATAATCATGGAGACAGTAGGACTTACGTACGAATGGGTAACATGTTTATTTTTCAATGATCATTATGGAAAGAGGATAAGTATAATTTTATGTAATGACCCATAATTTCCATGTATTCATTTTAAATATATAGTAATTTTACGAGTCCTCAAAAATTGACGGTGCATTATTCTGAGGCCCAAAGTGCCCAGAATGAATTTCTGAACTTTTCTTCGGGTACATTCAGTAAAATTATGAGTGGGTTTTTATAACATCTAAACCGGTTCTCAGAATTGAAATCTGAGGGCACCGTTGAACTCACAACACCATTATTCTCTTAAGGATACTTTCACCTCAATGACAGTTGGTCTAGAGAGAAAGTTAGTGTTTGTGTCTTTCGTGAAAGAATAAAATTAAAATAAAATTGTGTAACAATTTATTTTTATTTGAAACACCCATGTGGATGTTGGGAGGTGGGGACCATTAGAACAAAACCACCCTTTTAATGATAAGAGGTGGAGTCCACTGGAACTAAACCTCCCTTGTGAGGTTATGGTGGTAGGGACAACCCTAGCCTAAACCCACAATTAAAATTTTAGAGGTGGGGACCACCCCACCCCACTTAATGGGGAGAAACCTCCCAACTCCCCAATATTCCACCCCTCCCATTAAATCGACACATTAAATTGAGCCAATGAATTGAGCTAATTAATTGTTCCAATGGTACATTAATTATGCCAACTTGTTTATTCCAATATAATTAATCCATTAAGTGAATTATAACGGAACCTATTTCATTTATTAGGTGGAATTGTGAGAGGATAACCCTTGGAGGATTACACTTTTCAATGAAGAATGCTCTTCTAATGAAGAATGCCATAATTCGACTACTTCCCCAGAACACCCTCCAATAATTAATGTTATCAACTACAATGAACTGGTGTCGAGCCCATGATTGTAGGTGTGTGGCGGATGAGACTGACATCGACAACTTTAACTTCCATCTCACTCCAATGACAACGAACAATCCAAGGTAGGGGTTTATTTCAATATTATTATCACCTCCCATGTTCTCCCCTTACAATTATTTTGTCGTATTTGGAATAGAGATTGATGAGGGTTGTAGGGATTGTTGTTTCTAAATATCTCCATACATATTCATGATTTAATTTTTTGAACCGCTTGATACGCTCTAACGCGGAGGGTATGGGCTAATCAAACATATCCCAACCCCTTAGTTGTTTTTCTTCTATGGTGTGCTCTTCTCAATGGAAAAATGTGAGGAAGTAAATGAATGAAATGGTGCTTCGCCACCCACATTCCCCACTTCCCACAGCCTCCACGCCCTGCGGTGCTCCACCGCCCGCGGCCTCTGCGCCCCGCGGTGCTCCGCCGCCTACGGCATCGCCGCACCGTCTCACAGCACCCGCTTCCTCAATCGAGCTACCACCGTCCGGGCTATGTCGTCGCTGTCGTCCGAGTCACCACCACTGGTCTGAGCCACCGCCACCATCCGGGCTGAGCCGCCGCTCGTGCCTCTGCCACCATTCGGTCCAAGCCACTTCCGTCATCCTGGATGAGCAGCCGAGATGAGCGGCCACTGCCGCCGAACCGAGCCACCACCGCCGTCTGGGCCAAGCCGTCGCTCGAGAAGCTGCCACCATCCGAGTCGGCACTGTTGTTCGGGATGAGCCACCACCTGAGCTACCGACGTCCGGACCGAGCCACCGAGCCGAGCTGCCACCACCATCCGGGCCGAGTCGCTTCCGCTGCTGCCGTCTGGGCCGAGTCGCCGCCGCCGGGATGAGCCGTCTTCAAGCCGCCACTGCCATCTGGATCGAGATGTCGCTGCCCTTTCATCCAGACCCCCCCCCCCAGCTGAGCCACCCTGCATCCTTGCTCCCTCCACGACACTATGAAACCTCGTGGCCACTCGTGGCCCCTCATGGCCTACCGGACCGTTCAGCAGGCCGGGTCGTACCCAGTGGTTCGGGCTGAACGCAACGGGCTGGGCTACCAAGCGAGTCAAGCTGAACCCAGCAGGTCAGGAAGGGACAACCCAGACTAGGTTGGCCTAGGCTGTGTCGGGCCGGGTCAGTCCGACTGGGTCAGACTAGACACGAACCCACTACGACTCATTTACGATCTTTTGACCATAAACATTGCACCATAAGTCTGTTTGAAAAACCGTCAGAGTCGTTGGAAACCTCTGATCGAGGTTGTACCTTTGATTATAACCCACTATATTTTTGGACTATGATGTGGTACAGTCAGTTTGGATCGAGAAAAAATCCAACCGGGCCCTTGGGACTTAAAGGTAAATAACTCAAAGAATGGGCGTCTGATTGACGTAACGTCTGTTGCGTTGAGACTACTATGACATGGAAGCCCTTTGAGATACTTCTTCATGGGACATCATGGATGTTGGAGAATCTACAAGTGGCTTGGGGAACAGAATCTCTCGGAGAAGAGAAATCCTAGTGGGTAAACCCAGTAGCTGGTTGTGATTAGAAGAGTGCTCCTAGTTATCCTGTGCGGGTGAAATCCAAGAAATCCTGTTAGGGTCATCTTTATCAATCCTATGTCAGACTTCTCCTATTTATATTGTGTGGATCTGGTCCTTGCGATCCTGTGTGGGTTAGCTCCTACGATCCTCTGTGGGTTAGCTCCTAGAGATCATGTGTGGGTCACTTTCAGTGATCCTTTGTGGCTAAGCACCAAGCGATCATGTGTGGATCATCTTCAGTGATCATATGTGGGTAATCTACTAGCTATCCTATGTGGGTCAGCTCCTAGAGATCATATATGGGTCAAATTCTAACGGCCCATTTTGGGTCAACTCTAGCAATCCTATGTAGGTCAGCTCCTAGTGATTATGTGCAGGTCAATAGCAGAGCCTCTTAAAAGAATAAGATGATTCAGTATTTATTACTAATCATCTCTTCAACCATACCTAAAGATATACATGGTTTGAGATGAGTCAGAACCTTTATGTTTTATCATGTTTGAGATGGATTAATTGAAAACATTGGTATATGTATGGACATATACCTATGTAACGTTATCTGTGTTTTCATACTTTGTGGTTTGTCCTTGGTAGATTTTGTGAGAACTCGAGGGTGTCGGGGTCCCTACTAAGTATCATTATACTCACCAATGAACAGGCTATGCCAAAAAAATTATCATGTTGGATGGAGATGATGGACAGTGCTGATTGAGGTGAATAGTACCAAGACTGGATGGTACCTAGAGGTGGATTATACGGCGTGTAGGTATATAGTGGAGATGGGTGGACATGGAGTGATGAGGAGGCGATCTGTACTGCCATTTTGGTAGGAACTTCAGTGGATGATCCAGTAGCTATAATTTCCCTATATTCAGTTGTATTGTATTTCAATTGTACTAGTATCCTTACACTTGGTCTAGTATTCCAAACCCTTTTACATTCAACACTCTTTTTGTTATACATTTCATGTGTGTTTGAATATTACGATATGAATGGTTATGTGAATTTACAGGAAATAAAGGAAATTCCTTCCCAGTTATAGGGAATAATCCTTTTGATACTAGTCCCCAGCCCCTGGCCTATGGATGGCGGGCTAGGGGTAGTCACGACACGGGACCCGGGGGACGGGTCATGACAAATTTGAATCAGAGGAGTTGGTTCTACCGTCGAACATGGGACTCTGATCATTCTTTTTAATGAAAATAGTGTTACATGTAGTGAGTGTGATTATCAGTTTCGGGAATTCAGTGCATGTGCGGTGGCCTATGTATCCATACACCAGGACACTGACTTCTAATTTTCATCATAGTGCATGAAAACACTGATTGAGAGTGTGTTTTCAAGAGTTTTCTTTGTGATCTATTAATTTATATAATCATGTTTGACTTATTGAACATGGTGCACCTGTTTCCTTTAAGTATTCCTCCATACAGGGAGCCATCTAAGGTTCTGAGAAAAGCACACATTGATAGCCCACCGAGCAATGAGGCCTCGGTGTAGGGCCCTTTTCCAGTAGAGGCACCATCGGAGGAACCAGCGGTACCATTCCCTGTTGGGCCACCGATTCCACCAGCCCTTGTAGTAGATGGTTCCCACCGCATGAGTGAATTTCACGAGTTCCAGTGCCAGCGGCCACCCAGGTTCAGTGGAGAGTCGGACCCACATATAGCTTACGATTGGATGGAGATTGTAGTGAGAGTCTTCCAACTGGTAGGGACACAAGACAATCTCGTGGTGATCCTTTCCTCCATCCTTCTACAGGAAGTAGTTGGAAGATGGTGGAACTTGATGGTCCTGGTTCACGATTAGGTGACACTCCTCTAGGTAGACTTCAAGAGACTCTTTCAGACAACGGTTTTCTCATCGACTCTTCATGCAGTGCGCCTACAAGAGATTCTTATCTGCAGTAGGGTAGCATGATTTTATATCAGTACACCAAGAGGTTCACTAACCTCTCATGCTACTCCATAGATTTGGTGCGAGACCCATTCCTCCTGGTCTGGACCTTCGAGCAAGGTATCAGGTGAGAGATCAGGTCATTTATGATTTCACTCAGCATCCCGACACAGGTGGGGGTGTTAGAGAGATCCCAATTAATGGAGGGTTTTATTGTTGAGCAGTCACCAGCAGCGAGGCCCACAACCAGTCATCACATAGAAGAGTCTTCTGTAGCTTGCAGTAGAAAGATGACACAGAGGTCTAAGAGGAACATACCTACAGGTGGATGACCGCATGATTCTGGGTTGGTTGTGCAGGTCACCTGAGGCAGATCTTGACATTCCAGGAGAGGGTAGTGTTAAGTATGTAGTGGGAAGGGTCACATGGATCGTGACTGTCCAACCCACTGTACGGATGATAAAAAGATGGTTTAAAGATGGACCAGGTAGAGGAATAGATTCGATCGTGGAGGTCCATATGGAGCTTGTGGAATTAGTAGGGGATCTGGTCATGCAGCTGGTGGTGGGATATGATTTGAGATGTTACTGCCACCACGACTAGGAGGTCCACCCTGACCACAAGTACCATGTGGATAGGGGAGAGATCATCTCTATGAAGCTGAGGCCTTTGGTCACAGTTCTCTGCAGATGATACAAGGTATGATTTGTGTCCACTCCACCTTAGCTGCAGTACTTATAGTCATAGGTGCCTGTAATTCATTAATTGCCACTATTCTAGTTCGAAGTTCAGATATTCCAAAAAAGTCGTTGGGTCAATCCTTACAAATAGAGACTCCTACGAGATTAGATTCAAGGATTACGTAGTGCTGTCGTCAGTGTGAGCTAAATATAGGTGGTGAGATGTTCTGATGAGATCTCATAGTACCAGCGTTGATTCCATATGACATCATCATGGGTATGGACTGGTTATCTACAGTGTAAGGTCTGATAGACTGTCTTGGGTTCAATGTGCAGTGTTTCTATATGAACGGGACCAGGATTACCTTCAATGACGAAAAGGGTGTCTTTTCCGCACTGGGTGGACTTACTTGGAGGTGTGTGCAGCCGATTACACATCAGATGGATAGCTTACCCTCAGAGCGATTGATGTGGAGATTCCTAATTATCCGGTAGTGGTAACCAGTATAAGGATGTCTTCCCTGATGATGTATTGGGTATACCTCCTTGAAGAGAGGTGGAAATTTACATTGAATTGTACCCCAAGATGACACCAATATCTACACCAGCATTTTGGATGGCTCCCACGGAGCTTCATGAGCTGCGATTATAGCTGGAGGACTTACAGGGGAAAGTGATCAATCAGCCATGTGTTTCTATTTGGGTATCCCTGATACTGTTCTCCAAGAAGGGGGATGGGATATTGAGGATTTGTGTCGACTATTAGCACCTGATCCATGTGACCGTGAAGAACTAGTACCCACTTCTGATTATTGATAACCACTTTGTTCAGCTAAAAGGAGAACAATGGTTTTTGAAGAATGACCTCAGATCAGGCTACCACCAGCTCAGAGTACGAGATGAGGATGTGCAGAAGACGACCATTAGATGTTGGTATGGCCGTTATGAGTTCTTGGTTATTCTATTGTGTGTACCCAATGATCCAATTGTGTTCATGGGAATCTTGAACATGATCTTTCTTCCATACTGTGATTGATTTTTAGTAGTATTCATCGACAACACTATGATATACAAAACTATTGAGAAGGATCATGCCTATCATTTACAAGTTGTACTTGACACACTCTGAGAGCACCAACATTATGGTAAGCTCGTGAAGTGTCAGTTTTGGATCTGAGAGGTTTAGCTTCAAGGACATGTCATATCTGAGGATGGAGTTTTAGTGGATCCAGTGAAGATTGAGGTGGTACATGCTTGGGAGCCACCTAAGAGTGTGATGGTGGTACAAAGATTTCCAGGATTGGCTGGATACATCTAGAGGTTTGTGCCAGACTTCTCCAGAGTTGTAGAACCACTATCATCATTGACGAAGAAGGGGAAACCATTTATATGGTCGGATAAATTCTAGTGGAGTTTTATAGATCCAAGACATAGTATGACTAGTGCCCCGAACTAGAGGCTACTAGAGGAGACTCTAGGGTACGCAGTCTACTGCGACACATCAGGGAGTGAACTCAAATGTGTCATAATGCAAGGGCGAAAAATGATCGCATATGTTTCTTGACAGATTAGATAGAATGAGAAGAACTATGATACCAATGACAAGGAGTTAGAAGCAGTGGTATTTTCCTTGAAGATATGGTGGATCTATCTGATGGGAGAACTTTTTACAGTGTACTCTAATCAAAAGAGTGTCATGTATATCTTCCCTCAGAAGGACCATAAAATGAGACATCAAGGTTGGTTGGAGTTTTTACTTGATTATGGCTTTGAGATAGTTTATACTCATAGTATGGTGACCATTTTTTCAAATGCACTCAGCAAGAGATCGGGTATGCAGTTGCTAGGAATGCTGACAGGGCAGTTGGCTACTTTGGTGATATCCTTTGTGGAGAGAGATGGAGCATCTTTCCTTTAGTCTCTTATAGTCACTCGCCCACTTCTTCAGTGAGTCATGGAGGCACAATGTGGGGTTGCTGACAAAGAGATGCGACGTGCTTATATATCCACAGGAAAAGCACCTGATGGATTTTCTGAATGTGGGGTGCGCGTTATCCTCATCAAAGGATGTATCATGGTAATATTTACACATCATATAGATGTGTTGAGGGATTTCCACACATCCCCTCTAGCGGTACATCCAAGAGTGGTGATGAAGTTTCAGGATCCATGATGATATCACTGGTGGCTGGGAATGAAGAATGTAGTTGTAGATATTTTATCTCAGTCCCTCACTTGTCAGCAAGTGAAGGCGGATCATTGGAAACTAGTAGGATTGGTTTAACCATTAGAATTCCCAGTGAAGGAGTTGGATGGTATATCCATGGTCTTCGTAATAGTACTTCCACGTACATCCAGGGGTCATGACTCTATTTGGATGATCGTTGATCGAATCACCAAGTCGACCCTCTTCCTACCGACCAGAGAGAATGGTTCAATAGAGATCATGGGATGCCTCTATGCGCAATAGATTGTGCGGCAACATGGAGTACCATCTACGATTGTCTCTGATCATGATGCATTTTTTTCTTCCTGAAAATGGAAGGGGTTTAAGGAGGCTTTCGGGACGCAGATTCATTTTGGTACCACTTTCCATCCTCAAACAAATGGTTATACTGAGCGGACCATTCAGACCCTTGAGGACATGTTGAATGCTTGTGTCCATGGATTTAGTCGTAGTTGGGAGGATCACTTTCCTCTGGTGGAGTTTTCATACAACAACATCTGTCACTCCACCACTGGTATGATACATTTTGAGGCGTTGTAAGGGATACCTTGTAGACCACCTTTGTGTTGGACTGACCTAGGGGATTCAACACTAGTGGGACCAGATATGGTACGAGCTTCCACAGAGAAGGTTCATATCGTACATGAGTGAATGATGATTGCACATAACAGGTAGAATTCATATGCCGACAAGAGATGGATACCTCTGGAGATTGAGGATGGAAACCACATTTTTCTATGGGTCTCACCTCGATAGTGTTTGCAGAGATTTGGATGATGTGTCAGTTATCTATGAGGTTCATCAGACCTTATTAGGTCTTCAGTAGAATTGGCGAGGTGGATTAATTCTTATCTCATACACCTCAGTTGCACCGAGTGGATGATTCCTTCCACGTATACCTGCTGAGTAGATACATGCATGACCCTTCTCACATCATCGACCCTGGCGAGCTAGACGTCGATGATGGGGTGACGTTTTTTGAGGTTCTATTTTAAATTGAGGATTGATAAGAGCAGGCACTATATGGGCGGTTGATACCTCTAATGCATATTCGTTGGCAGCACAAGAACCTTTTAGAGAGCTCATGGGAGCAGGAGGCTCAAATTCGTGCTCACTACCCCCACTTATTCCCTTTGATTGAGTTATGGCTTACATGGATGAAAATCCTGGAGGTGGGGGGAATGTAATGACCCAGATATTCCATGTAATTTAAAAAAAATATATGGGAATTTTATGAGAATACAAAAATTTATGGTGGTGATTTTGAGGCCCGGAGATTCGAGAATGAATTTCTAAACTTTTCTTCATGTTTGATTAGTAAACGTTCAAGTGGGTTATTATAACTTTTAAACCGGTGCACGAAATTCAAATAAGAGGGCATCATTGAACTCACGGTGGAAGTTTTTTTAGAAAAGAGACTTTCACATCAACGGATGTTGGATGCGAATTAGAGTTAGTTTTTTGGTTGTTTATGAAATAATAAAATAAAAATAAAATTGTGTTACAATTTATTTTTATTTGAAACAATCATGTCGATGCTGGAAGGTGGGGAACACCAGAACTAAACCACCCTTTGAATGTTAAGAGGTGGTGTCCACCATAAATAAACCTCCCATGAGAGTTTATGGTGGTCAGGACCACCCATGCCTAAACCCCCAATTTTTATTTTAGAGGAGCGGACCACCTGACCCGTCTTAATGAGGAGAAACCTCCCAACTCTCCAATATTCCACCCCTCCCATTAAATTGAGGTATTAAATTGGGAAATTAATTGAGCTAACTAATTTTTCCAATGCGGTACATTAATTACGACATCACGATTATGCCAACATAATTATTCCTTTATGTTAATTATATTGGCACATATTTCATTTTTAGGGTGGAATTGTGAGAGGAGAACCCTAGGTGGTTTACACTTCTCCAATGAAGAACACTCCTCCAACGAAGAATGCTGAATTCGAATTCTTCCTCAGGACCCCCTCCAATGAGAAACATCTTCAACTACGACGAACTGGTGCACGAGTCTGGGATTGGAGGTGGGTGGCAGACGAGATGAATGTCAACAACCAGAACTTCCTTCGTGTACCATCTTCAACGAACAATCCAAGGTAGGGGTTTATTTTTATACGATTATCACTTCCCTTATTCTCCACTTATTATTATTATGAGGGATTGGGAATAGAGATTGATGAGATTTTTGTGGATTGATGTTTTTAAATATCTTCATACAAGTTCATTTTTAAATTTTGTGAACTCCTTGCTATCACTCTAACACAGAGGGTAGGGGAAAAACAAACATGGCCCGACCCCTCCACCATTCTATTTATTTGGGGTGTTCTTCGTAAGATATGAAGGAGATGGAGGCAACGAAGTCCCCAAAACTCTACCTCCCACGACCACGATTTCATGCGGCCTCCCCCACCCACGGTCGCCGCCGCCCGCGGCCCCCGCCGTCCGCGGCCTCACCACACTACCTCACGACACCCGTGGCCTCCTCTGAGCCAACACCATTAGGAAATAGCCGCTGCCCGATCCACCTCCATCCGAGCCAAGTTGCCACCCGAGCTACAACCATCATGGGCAATCCGACGAGCCGAGCTGCCGATGCCGTCCGAATCGAGCCGCTGAGTCGATTCGTCGCCACCGTCTGGGCCGAGCCGTCGCCGCTAGGCTGATCCACTGTTGGAGTCGCCACTTCCGTCCAGGTTGTGCCACCACCTCCCTTCCCGTCGAACCACCCCGGACTAGCTTCCCCGTGGCCTCGCACCATCCATGAACCTCGGCGGCCTCACTGCCACCCGCAGCCTTCCGGCGCCCCTAGCGGCCTACCAGACCGTCCAACGGGCCAGGCCAGACCCAGCGGTATAGGATGAACCTATCGAGACAGGCCACCCTGTGATCCATGCCAGACCCAGTGGGTTGGGCCGAGTAGACCCAAACTGGGTCAGCCCATTCCATGTCGGGTTGGGTCGGTCCGACTTGGTCGGACCAGACTCAGACCCACTATGACCCATTTACGCGCTTTTGGGTATAATAGAAGAACCAGACATCCGTTTGATGAACAGTAAACAGTGCTCAAAACCTCGTAGAATGATGATCCCTTTCAGTATACCCCACTAATGTTTTTGGATTGTTATGGGGTACAGTACAGTTGTATCGAGCACGAATCCAACTAGGCCCTCGGGACTAAAAGGCTAATAACTCATAGATCGAGCGTCAGATTGACGCAGCATATGTTGCATTGAGACCTCTATGGCGCGGAATACCTTTGAAATAATTTGTTGTGGTACATCGTGTTAGTTGGAGGGCTGACCTGTGGCTTGGGGAATAGACTCTCCCGGAGAAAAGCAAGCCTAGTATGGAAACTCAGTAGCTGGCTATGATGAGAAGAGTTCTCCTAACTATCATATGCGGGACAGCTCCTACTAATCCTCTATGGGAAAACTCCATCGATTATGTGTGGGTCAGATCCTAGTGATCCTATGTGGGTATGCTCCTAGTGATCCTCTGTGGGTCAGCTTTTAGGTATCCTGTGGGGTTCAGCTCCAGGGATCCTTTGTGGGTCAGCTCTTAGCGATCCTGTGTGGGTCAGCTTATAGTGATCCTATGTGGGTCAGCTCCAGCGATCTTGTGTGGGTCGGATCCTAGTGATCCAATTTTGGTCATCTCCTACAGATCATGTGTGGTCATCTCCTAGAGATCCGATGAGGGTCAACTCTAACGATCCTGTGTGGGTCAGCTCCTAGTCATTCTGTTCAAGTTATCACCAAAGCCTCTTAATAGAATAATAAGATTCATTATTTATAACTAATAATCTCTTATACCGTACCTAATGATATACCTAGTGTGAGCTGAGTTAGAACATTTTTGTTTCTACATGTTTGTGATGGATTACATGACCACTTTGGTGTATGTATGGGCATATACCTAAGTAGCGTTATCTGTTTTTTATACTTTTTTGTTTATCCGTGGGGTATTTTGTGAGACCATGAGTGTCTAGGGGTCCCTAATGAGTATTGTTATACTCACCCCTTCACGGGCTATGCTCGCAGCTTGTTGTGTTGGATGCAGATGACAGATAGTGCTGACTGAGGCTGAGAGTACCAGGACTGGACGGTACCTAGAGGTGGACCATACAACATGTTGGTATGTAGAGGAGACGAGTGTACATGGAGTGATGTGGTAGCAATATATACCTACCCTTCAGGAAGGAACCTTAGAGGATGATTCTAAATGTATTTTTTCTTTCTTCAATTGTATTTTATTTCAGTTGTACTTGTTTGTTCACAGTTGGGCTTGAATTCCAGCCCCTATCACTTTTAGAAATTTTTTTGTTATACAATTTTCATTTAATCATATCTTACTATGTGCCTGGTTATGTGAGTTTACCTATTATAAAGGCAATTCCTTCCCAGTTCTAGGGAATACGTCTATCGGTGCTAGTCGTCGGCCCCTGGCCTATGGAGGGCTAGTTTGGGGTAGTCACAGCACATGCCCCGGGGAACGGGTCATGGCATTTTATATTTCCATAATTATAATAATTGTATTAATATAAAATTAATAATTTAAATATAATGATATATATTATCTTTCTATTAGGGTGAGGGAAAAAAATAATATCGCTTTATGAAGGTGATAGTTCACACGTACACATGAACGATGCTATCATTTTCATGTTCATGGAATGAAAATAAAGTAAAAGATATATTATTTTTCAATAAATATTAATATGTCATTAATTTTATATATAATAATTAAATCCATCCTTACAAATAGTCTTTTGAGATGGTGGTGGAAAACAAATTATATCATTTCCCTAGGTGGTGTTCTATTGTTCACTCAAAATATTAAATATATTCCTATTTTATGGAAGTGGAGATGGATTTATATGATGATGTTAACATGATAATATATCATTTAATTTGGTAAAATATATTTAATTTTTCATCATGGTTGAATACTCTTTAAATGTTCTGGAAGACGATATAATATAGAAATACTTAATAAAAAAAGATCCATTTTCTTCAGAAAATCTTTTTTGATTGACATATTAGAAACTTTAATGAAGGGTCTTTTTCCTTACAAAATTCCCCTATAATAGAGAGAGATATTATATAATAGAATTAGGAATAAATTTACTAAAACAAATAGTTTTTTATGTGGTATTAAATGATAATAATAACTACCCATTCATAATAGAGGGAAGGTATACTCTTGGAAATTTTTGAAATATTAAATTAATATAAATTCATTTTATAAATCAAATGGATTGGAAGATATTAATTTAATAGATAAAATAATTTTTTGACAAATAAGTTTATCCAATAATAACAAGATATTTTTGGATTATTTTTAAATCATTATCATTTTTCATTAACCTTAATTTATCTTTTTAAATTCATACCGTGATATAATGTAATTTTCCCGTTGTGGGACAGTATAATTACAATAAAATAAAAAAATATCAATAAATTATTAATTTATAATATATTATGACTTAGAATAGAAATATAAACTAATGGTATATTTTTATGAATTTTATATCCATTAATATTGTATTATTTATTTAAAAATATTGATAATGTATATTTTGAATGTATTAATATATTGACTTATTAAAAATTTCAATACAAATAATAAATTAAAAGAAAATTAATGTATCCATAATATGTATATATCATCTATTAAATTAGGATATGACATTAATTATATCATATTTTATTTATCATAATATTTATATTTAAATTTATTTGATATCGATATTAATAAAACAATTACTGCATCATTATTGTTTCACTCATTAATATAATTATTTTATCACTAAAAATTATAAATAAATTAACATGATGTATATAAGAATTTCATACTTATAAATACTATTTATATTCTGACATATCCCACATATATCTCTATATTAAAATTCATTCATTTATTAAAGCTAAAAGTATGACAATATTGATGTTTCCTTGAATATAATATTATAAAGGGTTTATTATAATCCAAAAGACCATAAATGCTATCATATTGGATAATTTAATGCATAACCATGAAAAATAAAAATAAATTATGAAATGTGTTAGGCAAATTTTAAAACATATATAATATTATTTTTACCCTTAATTACCTAATTTACCTTTAAACGTGTAAACAAAACAATTACTAAACTTATGATTCATAATTTCCCAAAATAAAATGAACCTCATTACTAAATTTGATTATTTATATTAAAACTACATAATTCATTTTTTGAAATATAAAACTTGTAATTTGAATAGATTAATCAAAATCTATCTCATTGACGGATTGAGAAAATCATTTTTAATGTAAAAACATCCAAAATATTTGTGAAGTTTTTATATTCAAATTCAATGAGAAGTTATTTCCAATGAAATTAATTGAACTAATTAAAAAAATAATGATCTAATTATAAATTATATAAATATTCTATAATATAATATATAAATATTAAAAAATCTTACAAAAATGCTATTTTAATTAAAATATACTATTTTTGTCAGTATTTTTAAAAAAATGAATCTTAGTAGAAAATACCTAAATATAAAAAAAAATATACTCCATATTCAAAGAATATGTTTTTTTAAATATAGTTTAGAAAATTGTCAAAATCTAGATTTAGAATAAGTTATCCTTCAAAAGGCAGTAAAAATTCCTATTAAAAAAATATATTTTTTGTGTGTAAAACATGATTTGTTTTTTTGTTGTCGAGAAAACTACTAAAATAAATTTTAAAAATTATACTTAATATAATATATATACTTTTTTAATATAATTAAAAAGAGTGTTTTTTATTTTATGGGAAGAATATAAAATTATGCACCTTTAAATTGTTTCTATTAAAAACATTTCATTTATAATTATTTTTTTATAATTATTTAAAATTAATAGGTAACTAACTATTTCAATAATATATTATCATAAATTAGTAACTCTTATTCAATGAAACAAACTTAATGGATAGTGTTTGAATAATTCTATTTAATATTATATCACATTTTGTTTATGTTTGATGTTCCGTGAAACACAAGAGATTAATGACAATTTAATTTATTTAATAAGTGATATATCAAAAAATATTGGGGTGTTACCAAATAAGAACCTTTTTAAAAAATTAATAGTAAACATTGTCATTTTATTACCAGAATAAGGCTAAATTAGATAATTTTAGTTAATAAAGAAATTGTACAAACTAGAAAATTAACCCAAAATATGGATAAATATTATTAGAATAGGTTGTTTCAATAATAATATCCCAATATTAATTTATATGTAATTTTATAAAAAAATATTATGACCTTTAAATTATTTTATTTAATGAAACACCAAAAATGTAATGCTCTAGTTCTTATAAAGAGTAATATTTTTAAAATGAGGTAAACGAGATGATATGGCCGAGTGTAAATAATATTTGTCAACATAAAAGATTTATATACATTGTGTTGATTTATTTTTAATTATTACATAATTAAGAACAAAATTAAATTCTTACATGGTGCTAAAAGAGTAATTATTTAATTTATTTGATAGTAAAATGTTTGATAATAAAAATACTAAAGGTTTAATAATTATAAATATTTAATGTAATCCAGACATTATATATAATACCATGACATTTTTAAGAAATTATATTTTATTTTTCTATATTTACTTATTTTCATAATGTTTTGCAGTCAATGTAATGATTACTGGAGAAATAAAAAACTATGATATTTTACGGGATTAATATTGAATATAATTATCTAAAATAAATAAAAAAGAAATAATACTAAACTATAAAATATATTGTTTTTTAGGTTATAAATTGTTAATTTTTATGAAATATGGTGGAATTTGTCTCTATAATTAGCTTATTATATATTAATATTCTTGCAAATTCCAAAAGCTCTCATGTCTTCAGATTTAAACAGTCACCCCTTAATTAAATTACGTACCCCACATTGTGTGATATAACTCAACAAAAATCTAACAATTAATATATTTAACATCATTATCCTTGTTCTTTATGTTTGGGATCTTACCAAATAGAAACCCTATGTACCTTAAAAAGGGATTTGAGGGAAGTCCTCTTTCGAAGAAGTAATCATAATTACTGAAAAATTCATGTTTATGTTAAATTATAATTTCTATAAATATGTTTTTTTACAAACTATATTGATACCACCAAAATAATATATATAATGATATGTTTATATGATTATTATACTATAATATTTCACATTTATACATCCAATGAAAAATGAATGAATTTTTCGTGCATACGCATAGATTATCATCTCCCTATAGAAGTGTAAATTATGTTTTCTACCAAGATTAAATGGATGTTTATAAATATGAATATAATGGATATTTATGATATCTATTCTATGGTATTGATTTTTAAAAATTAATATTTCATTCATTTACCTTCTCATTCACCATTAATAGTATGATTCGATCATTTCTGCGTACATATAAAAACCCATATATTGAAGCAATGTGACTCATTTTAAATAAAAAAAATTCAAAAATATTTATAAAAATATATCAAATCATTAAATATTATAAAATTTAAATAATTTAATTTTTAATATTATGAATCTATATCACATGCACATGAATTGAAACTTATGAGACAAAACATGCATGAAAACAATTAAGTAGTTAATCCAAAAAATAATTGTAATAGTGATATATCATTAATGAGCTGCTGATAAGATGTTTTATATGAATAATATATTATATAATATATAATAATATTGTTATTTAATAGATCAACAAAATTCTATAAAAAGTTATATAAAATGATAAATAACGTTCAACTAAAGGAAAGTGGATGGTTATGGATTTTCATCACAATATCACTTAAGAGGAAAATTTGACTTATATGCAAATTGTTTCTTATTTATAATTTATATATTTCCCATGGATGTTTTTATGGTTATTATTATGAAAACTCTATCATTTAAAAATCTAATAATTGTTCTTAATATCGTAGGTATACCAATTTAAATTACAGAAATCTGGTAAGGATTTATTTTTGAATCTCTTCCCTAAGAATTTTTTTTATATTATTGTCCACATTAAGGACTATTTATCCTCCCTCTACATGTTTTATAAAAGATTTAAAAAAATATAATTAATAAATAAATTCACTTTTTAATGTAATTTTTTAAAATATGTTAATTTTAACAAAATAGTTTTCATGGAATCATTTTATAATTTCCCATATGAGTTAATTTTTATATTTTCTAGAAACAAAATCCAAAAGATTATTTTTTATATTATATAGAATATGTGGATTTCCCCTATTTCATGATTAAATAATTCATAATATATTCTATTACATGTTTACAAGGATATTTTGAGAGATTAATTTCTCCATCTTATTTCCAGTGTTTATCTTAGAAGTGATATTCAATGTGGAAATATATATTTTTCTCAATATTGTATTTAATGAACATTTTATGTTACTTTTATTCAACCATAAAAACAAACATATATTTTACTTATTCACCAGTAGGTAAATTTTCATTGATAAAATCATATTATAGATTCACACAGTTGTGATCATTCAATAATTTATTATTCTTAAACATAAATTTTATTATATCACATATATGATTATTTCAGCTGACATATACAATTTTAAAATATAGTGTATCAATTTGAAACAATTTAATTGAATGATGAATTATTAATAAATTCATATTTTCATAGAAAAATATATATTCCTTGATAAATCATATTTCTTTCAACTAAATCTATCTTTTGAGATATGTGGAATCTATTGGACATGCAGTGATGGCGGGTGACGAAATTATATCCCCCTTAATTAATTTATATGTATCATTAGACAAATCAGTTATCCAAATGTAGTTGGTTTTTGGATTAGTGGTAAGCACCCTATAATCCTACATAAAAATGGGGGTTAAAACCCCATTGGGCATAGGTTACGATAACAATACTATAGTGTACTATAGTAGTGGTGGAATTGTAGAAACGACGGTCACTGTAGCTGTGGAATGCCACTGTACCAGCATCATTGTACTGTAGTGGCGGTTGGGTACTGCGCGACATTGTATTAGCAAGGGTACTGTACCAATACTATTCATAGAATGGGATTTGGGCCAAACATTTTGGCATACGGTCGATGTATGGGCTAAATGTCGACTGGGATTTTGAGCTATGTAATGGGTCTCCATATTCCCAGTTAAAAGAGGTATTTTATTTGATTTAATTATAAATGATGCTTCAACCCCAAACATTAAAAAATAATTTGCCCAAATTTAATGGGGTCTTACACATTGTTTTAGACTTTGATTTTAAATGTCATTATACTATAGATTTCATTATGTTTTTTATAATGTCATCCAATAGTATTCATTTCCATAATATTTAATTAAATTATTCTAAACTAAGAGATTTTTCCTATGATGATATCAATTGATTTAGTTTGTGATCAATTTATTAATTAAATGGAATGTGTGATCAATTATTTAACATTCCATATATATTATTCCATATCTTCTAACTCTATCCATGATATATAATAAATGGCATGTGTGTTTAGTTATTCACCTCAACATAACAATTATGTTTCATTTACTATGTAATCTTAATAAAAGAAACTATAAATAACCCCCAATAAGAATATAATAACCCCTATATATTATTTCACTTCTCCTGGATATGAAGAAGGAATTCATGAATGAGTTCATGGATGTAAAAATTTTACTCTCGCTATGTTGTATCTTATGTATTCTATTATAATGAATGAAATAAATATATATCTATGTCACCAATAAAAATAATCAATTTAGTCATTTTGGATATTATTTGTTGTTTGTTATTCCCATGTAATAATGTATACAAAAACTCTTGGCTAGTGGGGTCCAGGTCTTTATAGCTTGTTTTGTTGACTCGGGTTGTTTATTTATTTTAAATATAAGGTTTATATTCATAATGATATAGGGTCATGTCCATTAATAAAATATTCAAATTTATAAATTGATTTTTAAATATCGGTTTCCTAAAATTCATTTATATCTTCATAGTTTTCAATGAAATCTATGTATTTAAAAAGTGCATTATGAAGAGAGTTCCCTTTCAAAACACTTGTTATAACTATCAATGGTGCAATGCTATTCCAAATAGTCCCCACTGTGAAACATAAATATGATTTATTTTGATACATAATTATCATAAAAATGGTTAATTTTGATATAATCCTTGGTATGGAATATATTTTTAAATATGTGGAAAACAATTAATTAAAAAATGAGAAAATTAGGATTCATGATGAAACTCGAGAATTTTTTATTATCATAACAGAGGATTTATCATATTTTTCATATCAAAATAAACAACCAATATATATTATGTGTGTTATTAGTATGGAATACGATCATAAAATATATGCATGGAGATGTTAATAATAAAATTTAGTATGTCCATATTTTATAATAATACATTTACACAATTCTTAATAAATCATATCTATATCAACTACAGTGAGAAGATGACATTTGAATTGATTTAATCATTGATGTAAGACTAATATAATATTCTCCCTATAGAATGGCCACTATGGAATTAGTGGATCTTAATAATGAACAGTAGGATCTGTTTTATAAAGTATTTATTTTCCTGAGTTTTATTAAATGGGTAGTCTATATTGTCTTAAAAAATATGAAATATAGATCCATGATCATGGTAATTTATTATTGGAAACATAATGCTATTAGGAAAATAAAAATATATCATATGCCTCCCACAAATGAATTATTTGATAAAATTCATGGAGAAAAATAATTTCCAAAGATTTACCTTCATTATTGGTATCTTCAGTTTGAATTAAATAATATGTTATTTCTAAAAAAATATTCCAAACGAGGTATGTACACTTCAATGTTATAGAAATTTCATTTTATTTTCTGAATGCATCAACTATTTTTATGGATCTAACAAAATATATAACCTTATAATGATAATGGATTGTGTGAATAAATGATATGTATCAATTACACAAGGTGTACCATTATTTATTGAATCCTACCGGATTAGGAAAGTATAGTTATGAATCCTTTTCATTGAGTAGTGATCATGATGGGTGGCCTACATAGACATTTCTTAGGCTGTGTGTGTGTGTTTTTGATGATAGATAACGATAAAATACAAAGTATTTTAACATAGGGATAGTCATTATTTAGATGAGACATTCATTCCCATGGGTGGACCCTCAGCAGGGGGCCATGTATCCTTTGGGAAATTAGTTGTTCCTAGAAGGAAGTCAACCAAAGTCATTCTTATAGTGGTGTTTCAATGATGTTAGTGGGTACATGTCATTATACTAATATCAGAGGAGGAACACCACCATATGTGTGACAACACTACCTCGGAATTGATCTATCCTTCAAAATGTGTTATTTATGTTATATGGGTTTGTGGGGGGGGGGAATGAATCATCGAATAATTATAAATGGTTAACTGACTAAAAAACAAGACACATGTCAACATATTCCATATTTTTTTGTAGTCTCCCTTATTAGAATTTCATATTTATCAATCATGGTCCGATGTACTGATCAGGATGGGTATCCTCCTGGATCAATTCTGAGGGCGTTTGTGGGAGGAGAAAAGAACATTGAATGATCAAGTGTTGTAATATTGGAGCAATAATTAGTTTTAAGACACATATTGGCTTTCGGGTTGGCCCCATGTTGGGGACCATGTTTTTTGAGGGGAAACTAGTTGTACCTAATTGACCGGGACTCGACAACCATGTTCTGGTGAAATGTCGGTTCTATCACTAGAGCCAAGATTTAAAATTCAAAGAGTAATAATGGAATATATTTATGGGTTATTTTGGTATTAATTGATTATATTAGGGTTATTATAAAATCATCAAAGTCTATGAGAGTCTTACGTGGAGCATTATTTAGACACATGGGTGCAATGAATTATATCATTAATTTATGATGTGTAATTTATAGCTTAAAGAAATTTATGTCATGAAAATATTTTCTCTATGGATTTAATATTATTTGATCCTATAAAAAATAGTAGTGATAGAATGGACTACACTGAATAACAAAACTAAGTTATGTTGTTCCATTGATTTGGTGACTACTTTCAACAAATTTTTCAGATGTTTTATTGGATTTTATACCCATTCTCCATGATTTTGTTTGAATGATGGGTTTATAATATTTAATGATGCATTGGATAAAATACATGGTTGTGTCAAAATGATAAATTATAATGTTATTTTACATTCATCATAGAAATTGAAGACTCATGAACAAAACTATCAAACCCATGATCTTGATTTGACATTAGTAATCTTTTCTTGAATATTTCAAGGCATTATATATGTGGTGAAATATAAGATATATAAAAGAACATAAAATTCATAAACATATATTCTTATAGAAATAGATTAATATGAGATAAATTTTATGGATTTATCTTTTTAATGATCATGATTTATCAAATACAATACAACAAGGTGAAGAAAAATAATGTGGAATGTTATTTGATATAGAAGGATCCAAGAGTTATGAAGAAAATGAGGATTAAGAGGGATATTATATTTATGGTTCTTGTAAATATAGATAAGACAATTAATATGCAATGAGATACATTAGTAATTATTAATAATATTGAATAAAATTATTTATTTGAAAAGATAATAACATTTCAATAAAATGATTAGAATACAATTTTGAAAATAAGAGATATGAATGATTGGTAATTAACCAATTTATTTTTTAAATATTTTGTCCCTATGTTTTATAAATAGATAATGTTTTTCATCTATACACCCTAGTATCAAAAATATGAATATGTATTTGAGGGATAATGATTGTGCAATAACTTAAAGTTGGAAATTTTGGATTATGCTTCAAGATGTTTGGTTTTTCAATAAGTGATTCATTTGAGACAAAACACTAAAGGATTCATGTGCCCTCTTCATTTTTATATGTGTAAATTGGATGGAATTATGATAGATAGTCTCATAGGACTATCAAATACTTTTATGAGGAATGATTTAATATGAGTCATTGTTGATTGTCTATCCAAATATGCACATTTCATAACTGTAATATAAGGTTTTTATCATGAGAGACTCATTAGGTGACATATTATTTAATTTTTATGACTTAAGAAATAATATATTCTATCATTTATAATCATGATATTGGTTTTCCATTGATATTATAAAATATAATTCATATAGATATTGATATTTAGGATCATATAATAATTTAATACATTCATTAAATTAATGTATAATACAATGGTAATTTCAAATTGATGATAGTATGAGGTCATTAAAACATGACTTTCAATGTCTTTAGGATAAGCATTAATATTTGGTAGTATTTTTTTATCAATAGTTTCCACTAATGTATCTAAATGGCATAGTGTGAAGCATTATAAGGAAAGATTCATCAAAATCCTACATTTTTTATTAATGTAGTGAAAGGATATATTGTAGTTGAAGAAAATAATTAAGAGATAATAAAAAATATAATTACTATTCATTCTCACATTGAATCATCTCAATGTTTTTTGAAGTGTAATATAAGTAATTGTGTGAAGGATTTGGAATTACAAGTGGGGATCTTGTTAGTTTTGAGAGTATATACATGTAAGTCTTTCCTTAGGGTTGGTAAGAATGGAAAAAAACCCATGTACATGAGAACGTATTAAATCCTTTAAATAATTAGAGTTTTTTCTTAACCATTGGGAATTCTACCATGTCATTCAAAAATTCATGATGTGTTCCATATATTTTTTATTATTAAGGTACATTCTAGAGACAACACATATTCTAACCATTGATGAAATAAATTATAATAATAATCATTAATATTAAGAAGATCCTTGAGAAATTCACTATAATATAAATAAAGTATTGATGAATTACATTACTCGACTGGTAATGATACATTAGAGAATTCATAAAAATTTTGGAGTCACTGTGGGGACCAGAGGATATCCTGAAGAACGACTAACTTCATATGTTCAAAAGTATAGTCCATTAAAATATTTGGAAAATTATTTCCAGGGTGTTAGAATATTTCCCATTGATACTTATCTTAGGGTTATTTTTTTGAATTATTCTGAAAAGATTTATATTTTTGACAAATAATTAAAATTAATAATTTCTAATGAAAAATAATTCTGATATTGAATTATTAATGAAGCTAAATTATATTTTAACTTTTCTTAATTTATAATTATTTAGATTTTGTAATAATAAATAATTTTTTATTTTAATTGAATTCATATTAAATTTTATGTTAACAATTTCCATTCATTTTTGAATTTTCCCTTTGGAAACAAGTTTTTATCACATATGTAGGTAAAATTTAAAATAGGATTCCAACAAATATATAAATTGAATTTGAAAAAATTAATTTCTTATTCTTAATAAAAATAATTTATAATATTTAAAAATTTCATCATAATTATTTGACTAAAATGAAATGTAAATTTCTTAACAATTAATTACCACAGTTAAGGAAAAACTGATTTATATTAGCGAAATATAAGATGATAAGTGTTAAAATGGTCTAAATATTTTCTAGAAACCAATTTTATTTCAAGATAGAAATCTTATAAACTATATGTTTTTATAATGGATAATTTATTATGGTTTTTATGGAGAAAATAATTCTTGTAATTGGTTCATTTAAAAAATTCAATTTTTTTCCTCCTCAACACATATAAAAGGAGACACCATCTCCACAGCTCTTCACGGTTGAAATTTCATTTTGTATAGATAATAATTGACCAAATAAATTCCTTAAATAACTAAAAACATAATATATTTATTTTATTGATCATAAATCTATCCAAGGATATATTTTTTGAAAACAAAATGTTTTTATCTGAAAAAGAGGTAACTTTATTAAACAATCATATTTAGTTTATTTCATCTTCTTACTCTTTATTATAAAATTTTATTAAAATAATATGATAAAATATGTGTATAAAATGTAAATTGATTATATTAGGTTAATTATAATAAAAATATCTTTATCATCTTCTGTGAAATGGGATAAAATCATCGATTTTGTGCATGGTAGATATCCGCCTCATGAATCTTTTTAATTAGTTTTCCTTAAACACTTATAATCAATAGATAAAATTATGGATTTAATGTTTACATATATTATTTGTGATAAAATTATACAGAAAATTTATAATATCCCATATATTTTGTTACTTTAATCTCTTTTAAAACATCGTAACATTGCTCGTGTGGATGGAAGAATACCACCTCATGATGTTATGTGGTTAATTTTAACATAAACATCAAAAAGATGGTAATAAAGATAAATTTAATGAATAAATTTGATATCTATGAAAATATATAAATATAATAATATTAATATATTACACACTCCCTTATCATTTCACCTGTTAAATGGATTCTTTTGTTCTTCATTTATAAAAACGTACTACATTCTCAATGAAGACATGTAATTCTATTCAAATTACCAACATTTATGATTGAAAATAATAATTTATACTATTTATTGATATTATATTAATAAAATTATAATAATTTTTTTATCTTTTTATACATTCTTTACGTGACCTATAATATTTATTAGAAAACACGCATGAGAAAAAAAAGTAAACAAAAAAATTATAATAATTATATATTATTGACACATGGATTCTAAATTGTTATAAGAAAGTCATATATTATGTTTTAAATACGGTAATTGTGCTATTATAAATTTATAAAATGCTCCAAAACGTTATACATGAGAATAAATAATGTCCAACTAAAGGAAAACAAGAAGTATTATATTTCATCTCAATTTCCTTTTCATTGAGGAATATTTATTAAATGTAAACATATTCCTTTTTATGAAGTTTATATAAAACACCATCAATTATTTATCATGAAAACCATTCATTAATAATGATCAATGTTAAATTTAATTTTTATACATCAGGTGTTTATAATCTAAAATTTACCAAAGAAGTAATAATTAATAGACAATGTAGATTTTTTTGATTATTTTTTTTCTCTTAAAACTACCAGGTTACTATGATCATTTTTCATTAGACACTGAATTTTAATTATATATGAAAATTATTAATTGAGATATATGGTTATTCCATAAAAATATTAAATTTTAAAAGCAATTTTTACTTTGAATGATATTTGTTTAACTAAGGATATATTGATAATTTGGAATCCTTTAGTCAATAAGAATATTTTACGATAATGAATACTTTTTTATGAATTAAATTAATTATTCGGTATATAAGGATTTTTTGGAAATTTATTCATTGTTGGGGAGTAGTAATAGAAATACCTTCAATATTTCATCAAGTATCGTGATAAAGACTAGTTGGCCAAATCATATGGGTTTTTACATATAGATTTAAAATATCTTGTTAATGTGTTTGAAAATAGAGGAATCGCGATTCTTGATATCAGGACATCCAATAATGAAGAATTGAAATTATTTTAAATTTAATTATTTTTATTATCCCAGATATTTTGGTAATGATATTAACTATGGATAAATTTCATTCATAGTTTAGTGATTAAATATCATTTTTCATTTACAATTTATTCCATTATGATTATTCCTTATCTAATTTCAAGAAAATAGTTATTTTTTAAATCGAAAGTGTTTAGTTTTTCTCCATAATATTAATTATTCTTTATTGATTCATGACATATTGCACAATAAAAAACCCTTAAAGAGAGTTAGAGATCTTCTTTATTTTTACTATTCCAAATGATAAGTAGAAAATTTATACAATGAGTTCAAGGATGCCAATTTTAATATTAATATTATTTTTTGAATAGTAAAAATTGTACATAATATATATATATATTGTTTATCAAACCAGTTATACTGAACAATAATTTGGTTTTTTATCCTTTTTATGCTTGCTAACATAATAAATTTAGCAATAGATATATGTTACTCGAGCCATTGTTATTAAAATTAATAATAAATTTCTCATGCCTAATGATATAAAATAAATATATAAGGGTTGAAAATAAAAATAATGGGATGAAATTTTTTTCTTATACATATGTACATTAATCAAAACCCAATATTTGTTAGCACAAGTAATGATTGTAATATGAATTAATCATAATATTTTGAAAAATGAGTTAATATCCAAAACCTCAATAATAACAACCAATGTTAATATTAAATAATTCCATTAGTCATTATCCTTAGACATCTTTAAAATACTTCCCCACATGTTAATAAAACAAAAATCATGTTATCTTGATCACAGTTTATTTCAACATAAAATTGATATTTATCCCTAGAGAACATTAATCACACACATGGGAATATACCAAATAAAAATTATACCCTTAAAAAATAATCTTCAAAACAAGATAATATTTTAAATAAATAATTATAATCACTATTACAGTTCAATGATCATAATATATTAATCAAAAACAAAACTCAAAAATTATTCATAATATAAAATACCATTATAAAAAAATCTCTAGATTCCATAATCATATAATGATCCCTAAATAGTGAAACACATTAAGAATAAAATTATTCACATAATAGTAAAATAATATTTCAACCCCATCTATATGTATACAATAAAACATATCCTCCCAAATTAAAATAAGAATTTTAACCCAATTAATAATAATTAACTCAAAATGAAATATCATTTTAATTGAAAAGGATATCAACACCTCTAAATATACATTTTAAAAATATAATTTTTGTTCTTCCTTAAATAACCCTTTCACTAAAACAAAATTTAATATGAATGATTAAAAATATAATCAGAAATAATTAAATATAAATAAATGTATTGATGCTTATCATATCTAAATAAACATCAAAATATTACAAATTCAAATAAAAATATGTTTGTATTTATATTTTTAAGACTAAGTAAAAACACCAATTTATTATAACTCATGAAATAATTTATGTGGACACTTTAACCAACCAAAATTGTTCGTATCCCATTAATGAATATTTTCTATCTTATTCTAGTACAATTCTTACATATAATTGAATATATAAATTATGTCTTATAATTAAACAATTTCAGATTATTCTTTTTTTACATTAAATAGAAATAAATCATAAAATTGATATATACCATCATTAATTATAATTATATTTTCATAATGTAATATCCATGATTTACTAGTTTTAATTGGTACATTATCATAATGTCTCAAAACATTATTATATTTTTTCAAATTATTTTACGCATTCTCAATTATTATACATTACTTAGTATGTATATTCTATAATATTAAAATATGAAAATAATATCATCTTTTGAATATATATATTTCATAACTCATATAAAAATTTACTCCCATAATACAAAGGGATATAGTCTTACATAATATTTTCAATGAATAATTGGTCATTAAAAATTTAACAATTATATTAAAAATTGAAGGTATAAGATAATCAAAAGTCACCAGCCATTGTAGCTGAGTATAATGTGGTAATTTCTATTTCTCAGTCATCTATTATTTTAAAATAATAAATTATGTAATGATATTTTCAATAATGCATATGATTAGATTGTTTTTTCTAAAAATATTCAAATTTATTTGGAGGCCTATTATGATAAATAGTTATAGGTGAGGCTTGGGATACAATATATTGTTTTATAGTTAATTTGAGTTCTACAAAATCTTTTTATATCACATGATCTATAATTATAATTTTTAATTGATCTCAATACTCAAAATAATATGGGTTATTGGGGTTTTACATTCATCCATAAGTTATCATGAAAATTTGATCCTTGATGAAGTAAATTTGTGACTTAATAACTAGTATTTTCTTACAATAAATCAAACTGATAATCTAAATATATTTTTTAGTATATAATGTGAATTATGTTGTCCAAGACCCGCATAATATAGTCTACCATGATTTTTATTCACTATATGGTTATCCTAAGATACCTTAATTTTTTTATCTAGACCTAATCCCAATTGAAAATTTGAACCCTCTCATTCTTCCAATCATTTAATGATATCTAATCTCTACAAATATCCAAACTTATTCTTTAATACCAACTATAATTCCAGGAATAATAATTAACTCATAATTACATGATAAATGAAAAGGGTTCAACATTATTACATATCAATATTCATTTAGAATTTTATTTTTAGATAATTATGCATTCACAAACAACATTATGAATACTGACACACATTTTTTAATTTTCATAATAAAAATAGAATAATTATATTACACTTCTGGTTAATTCATGATACACAGTCTTCATTCAAGGAAAATTTCTTTAATTTGGGGAACAATTCATTATATTTCCAAAAAATAATTATCCATTGTGGAAAATGTTTCAAAACATGGGATGAGAAAAAATCTCAATAAATTGGGGAATCTCATAAGAGTACTAGAAAACATAAAAACCCAATTTTTTTCTATTTACAAATATAATCATTAGGATTATAATAAAACATATACATACTAAAAAATAATACTTTTTCTAAAATAAAACCTTTACACAACATTAGCATGTATTATAAATAATTTGAGGCATAATGCGTAACATGAGAACATAAGAAATACATTTTTCCAAAACATGTCCTTTTACTAATAAATCTGAAGATCCATCTATACAAAATCACACAATAATGAGTTGTATTTCATAAAGAATTACTATTAAATTTAGAAATTTTCAGTTTATGTTTTTTAGAGAAAGGGGTTATAACAATTATAAAAAATATTATATATTACAAATTAGAGTGTGTTACTTGTTATCCATTTATTCACACAATATAAATCATATAAATAGATACTTGATTTTTTTTAGGAAAAATAATCATGACAATAAGAATGAATTATTCATTATTCATACTCATTATTAATAAATTTTAATTTTTTTGAAGGTTTGATAAGAACAAAAATCATTATAAGGGATCTATTATAATTAATCAATTAGTCCAGTGAAAAAAATAAAACCATTTTAAACCATTTTATTGAGATAAAAACTATATTTCTAAAAGATTATAAATTTTCTTAAAAACTATCATTATCTTCCATTTGAGAAGTTTATTATATGTATGTTAATTACTAAGTATATATTTTTCAGGTTGATGAATTGGGGCATCATTGTACTAAAACCAGTAAAAATACTTAGAAACTAAAATCAAGGATAATAACAATATAGCTGACATACAATATAATTTTTTGAAGAAAAAAATCATTATCTAATGTATTCTAGCACTCTCTATGTGAACAGAAAGCTATAATATAATCATCCCTTATCTATAATAGGGAAAATACATCATAAAAATGTTCCAATGAACATATCATTAATAAAAAAACATGAATAAAAATTAACCCTATTAAAAACTGTTTTTGATATCAAATAACCCTTTTTAAGAATTAATTTTATAATCATTAAATAGTTCACATAATACAGAAACCATTTTTTTAAATAACAATGTATTATTATAATGGAAAATTAAGTAAATATGGAATTCAAAAAATGGTAAAATCCTCTCTGGTCATATATTTTAAACAATATTCTTTAGATTATTGTAAAAGGACATGAAAGAGGATAAATAAAAGAAGTTTTTTTCATTTCCCTTACCTTGAGTCTGATGCATCAAGTATGTTATTTATCATCATGAGTAAACAAATGATAATTTTATAATTTATTATGAAAATTATTCATGTTATTTCTTCCCTTTATTTAACATATTACCATATGATATAAAATTACTGAATTAGTTAATAACATTGTATGTTTTGAGAATATTGGATACTAATATCCTGAATTATTTTTTTCCATTCAAAACATTCCAAAAGTTTATTATTGCATACAATATAATAATAATAAACATAGAATAAGTAATATTTTTAAACATAAATAATATTTTTAAATTCAACTATTTCATAGGATTATGAAAAATTAAATACATTACAATCCTGGGGATGATAGGCCACACATAGACATTGGTATCATTTCTATTTTTGAAAGATCATTTTTCAATGGAAGGTTAATTTTTTTTATTTTTCCAATATTATATTTATATCATACATATCATCTTTCTGAATTTATTATCAAATTGAATAACATTGTTTCCTTGAGGTGGTTGTCCTCATATATGAACAACTGCCGTTTTCATTTTATTGTACATGGAAAGGTAAGATGGTAAGGGACACATAATGTTTTAAAAATAGTAAATTTGTCATGAATATCATATATAAATAGTTATTCCATCATATTAATTGATTATTAGAGGTTGTGATGGAAAACAATTGCATTAGTTAGCAAGGTGGTAGTCCACCCTACACAGAGACAATGAATTGTTCTCCAATTTTATAGAGTAGGAGATTGATATGGTTGATGAAATAATCATAATAACATATCGTTATATGTATAATACATTATTT
This sequence comes from Viscum album, assembly GCA_963277665.1. Classification (NCBI taxonomy): domain Eukaryota; kingdom Viridiplantae; phylum Streptophyta; class Magnoliopsida; order Santalales; family Viscaceae; genus Viscum; species Viscum album. Next base: position 1,414,557,280 of record OY728153.1, on the reverse strand, counting down.
ATTATTATATCTTAAGCAATGAAGAGTTTAAATAGGTTTAAGAAGTAATGATACTAAAATATTTAGTTGAAAACTATACCTCTTATTTAGAAAACCTTATTTTCTTAACACCTTAAACACAATAATTTTGGGGTTTTCCTAAAACAAAACCTTTGGAATTTTTTTATGGAATCATTGAATTAATTTTGGATGGTTGTTTCAAATTTAAAATAGTTTTTATGTGTGAATATATGGGAAGAAGAGTTTTACTTTTAAAATAGAGTGGATGAGTGCTATCATAATTTCTCAAAATATTAAATTAATATAAATAAAGTTAATTTAAAAAAACCCAAATTAATTTAATTATATTATTTTAAAATTAATGCTCAAATTCACTTGATATATTAAAAATTAGATATGTTTTGACTTCATTTTGAAAATTACCTCATGGTTTTAAACCTTATTTAAAACCTTTATTTGTTTCTTAGAACACATAGAATATTAATATTTGAGGGTAAACAAAAATATTCTAAAAAGAAAACATATAAATATATAGACTCTAATTGATATTTTGAACATTATCATAATATGTCAACTAAATGTATGATTTTTTGGAATTTCATATCATTAAGTTGATTAATATTTATTATAGAATATCAATAATGTTAATTTTAAGAATTATTAATTAAAATAAATTTAACAATTTTAAACAGAGTTATTATTTAATCAATAACATTTAAATTCATCAAGAATTAATTTTCATAAGTTTATTAATCCCAAATTTCATTTAAATTAATTTTTTCAATATTATTTATAGAATAATTTCAATAATTAAATAATTATTGTATAAGCATTGGGTAATCATTTGTGGTATATATTACATCACTAAAAAATATAAAATAATTTCTATGACAATGATATATATTTTATCTCTCAAAATATATTTTATTGTCAAAATGAAATTCTAGATAACCCTATATTAAAAATATTACATTAATCTAAAATATGACGGTGTTGAGTTGGATATTTATTTTAAAAAATTACAATAAAGATCATAATATTATCCAAGTGGCCCTAGAAAGTTTTAAATTCAACCCTCATGTGAATATGGTCAATATAAAATCATATAATAATAATTAATTATATTTTTGAGTCAATTATGGTTTTCAAAATTTCATTGACAAATAAAATACTTGACATAACTGTTACTATGGTATTCAATATTACTATTTTTACTATTCATATAGACCGAAATAAAATTTTCCTCTTTAATAAATTTGAAATGTCTGATTCAATATATTAAATCCATTTTAAAAATTCATATTGCATAATATTCAAAATCATGTTGAAAATTAATTAGAATAAATGAAACGAAATTGATTTTTTTCATATTAATTCCCTCTATAATAAAGGCTTGTATAAAATAAGAATTGTTCATAATTCAATGAAATCTCAATATTTTCTTATAATTAAAAAAATTCAATCATATGAAAATATTAACATTATTAATTAAAAACTAAAATAATTTATGTCAAATTATAATAATTTAATTAAATAATTAATTCATTAAATATATACTTATATGAAATGTGTTAAATAAAACTATTTACATTTTGATTTTGTTAATTACAAAACCTATTAATAATTATTTTGTATAATTAATTCAACAACAATAATAAATAGGAAAAAAATTTATTATTATAGACCATTGGTTAATAAATTCTCCCCCATTTTCAAAACATTTCTTTATAATTTTATTCACTTATTATGAATGTCGAGATATCAATCCCATATAGCATCTTTAGATTTCCATTTTTCTTCTTTAACCATATAGTATTTAAAAAAAACATTAACTTGATGAATTAAATTAACCTCTAATAGTTTCTAATTATGGACAATATTATTTATTTGTCTTTCCAAATTTTATTTTTTATGTTCTAAATGAACAACCTATTGGATCCGAACAGGACATGAATCTTTATCATATTTCTATAACATCAAAACATGAATATATTTATTACCTTTGATAAATTATAAGTAATACCCACTTAGCAGGAGGAACTTCATCCAATATTTCATATGTTCCTATAAAACATAGAATTATCATTCCCTTTTTTTACAAAATGCTTAACATTTTTATATAGAGATATTGTAAAATAAATAATCACTAACATTAATTGAATATTCTTTACTATTGTTAACATTATAACAATTGTTTCTACTCAGAGTTGTCCTCCTATATAGATAAATCATTTTTATCTTCTTATCCTCTTAATCTAAAAATTCTTGTCCCATTGATTTTCATTCACCTAATTAATTCCCTAATACTTGAATTAGACCCAAATTTATACATATTTCTTAAAATTGAACCAAATATATATTTTAATGAAAAATATTTTTATAATAAAACTCAACAAAATAATAACATAGATCCAAACATATATGTTAATCCATTTAAAAATAAGATCAATGACTTCTGATTTCTTAATAATCAATTTCGACTATCAATCAGATAGGTGATGAAAGGTTGTATAGATATTAAATTCATTATCAATCTCATTCTGAAGGCCTTTGAAAATATTATAGGTCTTTCCAGGATAATGGTCAGATATATTAGAGATTGGAACAACATCTATCCACACTATCTCTTTATGATAAAACAATGATTGTTGATTTAAAGACAAAGTATCTTCATTGGTTAGAAAATGTGTATTTTTAGTTAGTAGATCAACAATATCCCAAATTATACAATTAAATCATGTTTTATATAGAATCCCTACTAGGAATTCTAAAGATATGTTTTCTTATTTCCACTCTGGTACTAGAAAAGGATGAAACATCCCGTTCACTAATTTAAAATCTTCAATTAATGACGAAAAGTCACACCTTTAATTGTTGATTTAACCATATCATTTTCCATATAATTTAGTCATTAATATTCTCAATTTTCATTGTTTATCATAATTCTTCTAGAAAAAATGTGAATTGGGGAACTATAAACGTCAATTAAAAATTTCCCCATTAACTAGGAATCATAGGGCACAAATAATCACATCCTAAATATCAAGATATCTTCTCTATAAATATAAAATTCCAGAAAATTACCTTTATTAATCAATTCAAACATTTTTATAAATAAAATCCTTCCTTTCATCCATGATTAATACAGTTTGAAAAAGAATATTTCTCTAAAACCTCAAACAAAATGGAGTGATATTTTTCACCCACAACATTCAGGCCAAAATTAAAAAAATTAACTAACCAAAGGTTATTATTAGAAATGGTACATAGTTTATGTTACATTAAATATTATAGGGAATTCCCCAGACACATTATATGATTATCCAAGAAGCAAATGAATCATGAAATCATAATACTTAATAATTTGAAGATATCTTCTTGGCCACTTGTTCTACTCATTATAAGTTAATATATACATCCAAATTTTATATTTAGATTATATTTAACACTTCCATATAAATAAATTATGCATTCAAATTTTTAAATGAGAGACAATATGAACTAATACCTACTCATGTGTATGATAATTTAACTCAAAATGATTCAGTTTTTATGAATATTTAGAAATAAACTACTCATTATGAATTATAATATGACTAATTTCCATCAATGAAGAATAATTGTACCTGTAAAAAGAACCATTTCTTGGGAATATGTTCCAAATAGGTGAACATTTCCAATATTCATTTTAATTCCCCAAAACAATCTTCACATATAATTCTTAGATGAATTTACCTGATTTTAATGATAAAATAGTTTCCATGATAGACAATTGAGAAATGTTTCCATCATACTTATTATAGTTAAACACTATCCCATGAAAACTGTGAATTTATATAATTTTTTTGGTTTTCTCTATTCATAAAAAAAATTGTATTCGAAGGGTCAAAAAATCCCATATTTTGAAACAGTGTTTTGACATAAATAAATATTATGTAACCAATCTTCACACATATTAAATTTTCAAATGAGTAAATTTTATTTTAGTTTTTTCAAAATAGTCATTACGTCTATTTCACATACCTCATGAATTTTACAATATTCTGAAATAGCATAAAAAATAGTAAACCATTAATAAAAAACATCATTGTAAAATCATTTAAATTGTTCAACTAATACATCTTGTTCATTGAATAATAAAAAGGGAATAAATAAATACTCATAGTTCTGATGTATTAACTAAAATGAAGCCATCAGAATATGTCTCTCACTCACCATGAATTGGGGGTAACCTAATCTTTGATCAATAATAAAAAAGTATTGTGTTTCCTAGAGCTGTAAAAAATTCATCAATATAAGGAAATTGGTAAATATTCTTATCAGTGCTGTTATTCAATGCACTTTAAAACATGGATATACTCATGGAATCATTGTTATTTTTACCAAACAAAATAGTATCACCCTACAACGATGTTCTAGATTGAATAATAACTTCATCATCAAATAAATGAAAATATTTTTTTATTACAAACATTTTAATATATCCATTGGATAAGGGGTTTTTAAACATGATTAGAAAAATGAAATAGGCCAACTGTAAAATCAGCATCCTGATTAGGAATAGAACATGGAAATTAATCTATAAAAAATTATTAATTACGTATATGACCATCATTAATATGAATAGTTACATTATTTTAATTAAAATCGTCTGTGAAAAAATCACTTCCACTTATAATTAATTTCACTTCTACGTAAAAGGATATTAATGGAATGAAATCATTGAAAAATATTTAATTGGTTCTACATTCAATCATAATATGGTTAACTCTATGTTCATATATATCCCAATAAATTTTAATCTCCACTGTAGTTTGATTAAATGGATTTTCAGTAAATACTAGTTGGAGAATAATAATAAGAAGAGACATTCATATATTTATTTATTTAATACTCCCAACCATTGTATTCACTAAATGATCTATCATATATTCATGATCTGATATTCCTAGTGTTATTTATAATTTCATATATGTAAATGAATTAAATGATCCACAACTAAATAGGGTACTAGAATATGTTTAATAAAGAAGTTACAATCCTTCCTCTATTTCATTTGTCATACTAACATCAACCGTCGCAGTAGAAAATGACTTTTCTAAAAATTTATAATTTAAATCATTATGATTTCATATGTTAAAATATCTTTAGATATATCTTATAATAATGATCCAACTCATTGAAAAAAAACACCTAACCATTTAATTGATATTATATACCTTATTCATTGGTTGGGTAAGATTACTTTCTTTACAATCATGTTACATGAGACCAAACTGGTCACACAACGTAGTCATTACTAATTTCATAATTAATTCATCATGTTTCTTCATTAAAAAAAATACCCAAAGATGGTCACTTTATTATATTACCTCAATATTTATTAAATGTATGATTCCCTTCACTTTCATACCAGATCGCATATTGGTTTCCACATAAGTGGGAAGATAAGTGTTATAAAAAACCACCAAAATTTTTTTTGGAACAAAAAAATTATTTCATTTAAATTATTATTCATCCAACGGTAAATATATAATTTATTTCAACATTTTGTATAATCTATTAATTATACATTTACTGTAATGAACAAAACCATCTTTACAAAAGGAAAGTCTTGTAAAATAGGTTTTGTACAAGTCTTTAAAATATTCATCCCTTTTCCTTATTTATATGTATATTTTTAGATATATATTCCAGTAAACATTGTGAAATATTTTTATATGAAAATTTAATTAAATATTTATCATTACATGGAATCATGATAATATTTTATTTAGGTATTCTTAACCAGAGGCCACCATTAATCCACTTCACCATCAAAAGGATATATGTATAAGGTAACATTTTGATGTTCTAAAAACCCTCTGACTTAGAATATATTATCTAATGAATTAATATACCCTTTAGTTAAAACTAGATTAAATGATCCACTATATTATGGATGATGTTGCATCATTAATTTCTCAATAATCATCATGTTCCATAATGGTACGTCTATATGAACTCTAGCATGGATTTCCTCACCATTTATAACATGAAACAAGTGGTCCATCACCATAAAAATGACCAGTTCCAATATAGACCATTGTGGGTTGATGATTACAAATGATACAATACACTTAATTCTATCCAAATAAAGTATCTTTGTTTCATCGTTGGAAACAAATCATAAAAACTAGTTTAGTCAATTAATCATTGTAATTGTCAAATTCGATATCATTTCAACATAACCAATAGTTAAAATATTTTATATTTATTATAATATCATTATCGTAACCCATAATATTATCTAATACATGCTAAAATACTAACTATAATGAACCAACTATATAAATCACAAAATTTTGAGTTCCGATCCATAAATTATTTCCCTTAAATTTTAGGATCTTTTTTGTTTTAGGGTATTATTAAATTACAATATAACTATTACATAGTAAACTATTTTATGTTAAATTGTACATCTCTTTATAGTATCCAATTTTTCAAAAAATATTAATTTTGATATGAAACATGCTTTATTTTCAATACAAATCAGTATGAATATCCTCTGGAAACCTATTTTGTTTATAGAAATCCTTAAAGCATCTGAAAAAATTTTAGAAATATTCTATAAGAATTAAAAAATAATATTATGTGATATAATAAAAGTCTTCAATTAGTGTATTAAAAATCTGAAGACCCATTGAAAAATATTTATTTGAAAACCAAAAATTTCATCCATAAAGAGTGTTATTTTTCATTAAAATTAATTATTATCTATCATTTTAATATTAAATTACATCCATGATAAGCAATTAACAATCTTAATTTTGTTATATATGTCCCTTTAGACATTACAAATATATAACCATTTTATAACCCTATCTAAACCCCATCTAAAACCCCAAAAATTGTAATAAACATATAGATAGATTCTAATGTAATTATTTAGAGAACAAAATCATTACCTAATTCTTTAGAGAGATATATGGGCACATACATAGCTATAACAACAACACCTATTAGTATTAATAGTTATTAATACTTTATAAACAATATAAGAAGATCATATCTTGATTGAAACCATTAAAAACCACTATGTAACCCACATGAAAAACACATTAGGATGTCAATATAACCATTGTATTAAAAATATCAATTAAAATACATAAACATCTCACTGTGTAATGAAACCATTTACAGTAAAAATATAAGAGTAATATTATAAAGGAAACAAAAAATAATTGAGGACTCATTTCGATAGGAAGATCCAATGATGGAATATAGGAAAAAAATTCGTTTAGACTTCATTAAAAAGATCTTAAAGAGGAAATTTAAACTAATGTTTTTTAAATAGTGTCCCTAGCCTCAAATCCATCATGTCACATATGTTCTTTTTATTATAGAATAATAATAATATTATAATGTTATACATAATTATGAAAAAATTTCATTTATATTAATTATTTTAAATCTATTAATTACATTTTATATTCAATTAACTGATCACTTATGTTCGTGTTAGACATTTGGACAATATTATGTATTTATGTTCAAAATTAAATCCTTCTACTTACTATTATTAAGGATCATATTATTCCATATTCTCCAGAATAATAATCATTACATAAAATTTATTTCAAAACATCAATAATATAATTATGATTAATAATTTAATTAGTATAATAAAAAATAATAATGTTACAATTATGGAGCCAGTTGTCCTTTTTTCGAATAAGTATAATTAAAAACTGTCAAAGGTATTTATCAAAATAAGGTATGTATTGAATTATATTTATAGAATTATGATAATATAATATATAAAAACTTAATTGATTTAATTGAATTATATATTTCATAAATGTTATATGATGATGAATAAATGAATCACATTACTCACTGGAGGTAGTAGTCCACACATATGCACGAACGTTGTTATAAATTTTCAGTGCACGAAATGAAGAAGATTTATGTGAAATATTTTGTTTTAAAAACGAAAAATATTTAATGATGATTAAAAATAATATATTTAACTCCATCAATATAACTAGTTTTGAGATATGGAAATGGAAACCAGATACATTGTTTTGAGAGGCGTTATTCTATATATAATGGATTCACTTCCAATTTGATAGAAAATGTGATTGATATAGCTCATTGGAAAATAATTATAAAATATTGGTTTATGGATGATACTATATTTAAAATTTGTTATAGCATGAATTAAAATTTATATATGTGTATTAATAAATAATACTAATATCTATCGAAGAAAAATGTACATTTTGTTTGAAAACACCCATTTATTAATACCATAATCCTGAAATGTTTAGTATTATTCCTCAACCAATAACTCTAGATTATGTGAAGGGATTATTAAAATTATTTAAGAAGGAATCAACTGATCAAAAAAGCTTTTTTTATGTGTGTATAAAACATAATAGGAGGTTCCCCTTTATAACTGAAGGGAGGGGCACTATTTACATTACAAAAAATATTAAATAATATAAAATAATTTAACATTATACAAAGACCAAACTGATTTTTCCCAAAATTATAAAAATTATTTTTCCAAATTTCTTCAACCCATAATTTTTTTATATTACCCTTATCTTTTTGTTTTGACAATTACTTTCCCTCTTTAACACTTATTATAATAGCATTGATTTTTACTATGTTAGGTTAAATATAGTAACTAAAACAAATTATATATAAATGGAACGTGAATGATATTTGATTCTATAATCTAATAAAATGTCGAGATACTATATTTTTATGAAATTTATATCACTAAATAATGAATATTTATTATAAAATGTTAAAAAGGTCAATTTTTAGAAAAATTCCATTCATTTATGTTAATATTATCAAGAAAACACTTTTAATTATACCAAACAAATTTATTATATCACAAAATGGTAAATTTTATCAATAAATATTTTTCCACATTATTTACTAGTTTTTTTTTCATTTTTAAATTCATTTATTAGATTTTTTCAATAATCAAATAATTAATGTATTTGTGTTCTTTAAACATTTAAGGAAAATACGTATTTACCAGAAAAGAAAAATAAATCACAATAATGAATATAAATATTTAATATTTAAAAATAATATTAATAGATGAGAATATGTTCATGATAATGTCATTCTAAGAATATTAAATTTACTAAAAATAAAATTGTGGAATTTTGACATTACATTAAATAAAATAATATAATTTTCATAATCTTATCCATGTGACACACAAAGTCATAAATTAAAATATTTTATGATTTTTATCAGGATATTCTCAAAAATTGTAATTTAAGATTGTTTTTGATTTATTTTATGTTTCTTATAATTTTATTATTAACCTAAATTAACACAATTACCCCTTATCATGGTATCCAAAAATAACAAAGTTACTATTAATTTTGAAAAACATAAAGGTAAACTATTTAATAATTGTGGACCAAATAATTTAAAATATAGAATATATTTTTATAATTTCACCTCAAATATACATTGTGATTTAATTTGAAATTAATATTATAAAATCCAATGATGAATAATTTTTTTCAGAGAAAATATATATTAAAAAATGAACTTATTTTCATAACAAACTTAATTATAAAATGCAATTTAAAATATTATTTTATGAAATAAAAATAAAAAATCAGAACTAATCCAAAACATAATTTTACCTTGTAAGTACTTTAAAATAAAAAAACATCTTCAAAAAAATTGGTATAATTAAATATTCAGTGAAAATTTAGTACATTAAAAAGATTACCACAAATTGATCCAAAGATAATTTTCATGTTATTAATTCTGAAATGAAATTAATTTCAAAAAATATTATTTATTAATTTTAATAAAAATATTATATATTTAGGCATATACAAATGAATTTAACAAAACTACATACATTTTTTTAATAATTATTTTACAAATTTACAATGAATATACAAATATTATTCAATATTAAAAACTATTAAGATAAAGATTTATTCTATTAGAATCTGGGCAGTTATATTAAATGTCTATAACCATTATCTTCATCAAGAAAACAAAATATTACCATATAATTGACTATGAAAACATAAAATAGGTATATTAGATAATTATATTACAAAATTATGTTATTTGTGTTTAGAACACCCTGAAATAATTAATTCTATTTCAATTTTATTGGAGTACCCTACTTAGTTTAATCCCTCACATTTTTCCTTTAAATACATATAATTTGTTTCTGTATTGAAGTACTATATCCAGATCATTAACATACAAAAGCTTTATAAGTCTCACCCATCAACATTACTACCGCCAATATATTATATAGGGATCTAAAAAGATGTCTGAATTTATTTTTTCATCCCAAATCCCTTGAATAACCCACATGTAACCTTATATACAGAACCATATATTTTCACAGTAAAATATTGAAAAAAGGTCTTTTCGTTTAAAAACTATTTCAAAGAAATTTTCACAAAAGAATAAAAACATATTTCTCAATGATACTCCATGAAAAAAGTTAGAGTAATAATAATAATGTATAGTGGGTATGGGGGTGGGAATGGTCTCTGAGGCCAAATATATAATGAAAAACTATTTTCCATTTTTGAAAAAATTGTAAAAATGAATCTTATGGTAAATATTAAAAATATATATTTCTAATACTATTTTATAAAATTTAAAAGTAATAATAATTTACCTTTTAACATATTTGATTTATAAATAACAATATACTTAGAACACTTTGATGAACACATACTTGGGGAAAATCGTTTAAAAGAAACTTTTGAAATAATGTTTCAACGAAATATCACTTATGAATTTAGTAAAAGTTGAATCCATGGAACACTAATAGAGTAAAAACGAAATAGATTTGTACCCCAATTTAATGTATAAAAATTTACAGTAAAATTTTTCAATAGGATTCATATAAAGTAATAATGATCATGTGGTGAAGTTTTTATGTGAATAAAATAATGGAATTTAATATTAAAAGTCATTTACATTAAATAATTTTTACCATTCTATGTTAAAAACGTCATAAAAATTAAACATACATTAGTAATCGAAAGATAAATTAAATATTCCATATCAATTCTATTATTATTTTACACTTTATGTTATTTATGAAAGGTTATTATTTTTTATATAATCAATCCGGTTTACTGTAAACATTTTGGGGGTGATTTATTAATTAACCCAAAATAGCTTTGGTAGTTTTCCCATATTCAAATGGTTTATTTTTAAATTATCACAAGAATATAAATATTGAAATAATTATCCTTTTTATATATTAAATACTATTTTATAACCACACTTGTAACAAAAGAATGAAAAATGAAATATATTGTGTCATGGAGGCAGTAGTCTCTACACACACAAATGAGAAACATATCCACTTTTCTAAAGGATAGTAATGAAATAAAAATAAAAATATAAATTTTACAGAATTTAAATAATTTAATACATTTCATAAATTTTCATTAGATTCATCATGTTGACTATCCATTAAATTTTATATCATAAAGGGATTCATATCACCTTGTTTATTTGGTAATCCACACGTACACATGAGGCACGTTATCAATTTTAAATTATTAGAAAGTAAGATTGTTTGTAATATAAATTATTAGTAAAAGTATAATTATTTCATATTTAATATATATATATATATGGAATATATCTATAATGTTATCCCTCCATATGAGGTAGTGAGAAAAATTAAAATTCGTCATCAAGGGGAGATATGTATTAATAAATACACACGAGCGATGATTTCATTTTACTTAAGATGAAACTAAGGTTAAAAATGATATTTCCATAAAAGATTTAAAATTTTAATGTATAAATGATGTAAATTTTATTGTAACATCATGTATGATGAATGCATGAAAGAAGGTATTTATTGAAAGAATACTGAAACACTTGGTTAAAATTTATTCCATTTTATTGGAATATCTCTTCTGGATTATATAGTATGCATTCTATTTGTGATATTTTGGTAATACAAATACCACTAAGAGATGAAGAGATAAGTTATAGATATATTTTTTCATGGATTGGAATATCTATAACGGTAACAATTTTCAATTATGGAATGAGATGGTATTTTCAGTTCATAATTTAGGAGAGCGGAACAAATTTAAATTTTCTAAACTATTAAATATTCATAATGTCATAATCATGGATTTTGAAAATAAAATTATAAAATGTGGTGATTTGATTCAATAAACACTCATCCAATGATACTTAGGATATATTATATGGCTTTATTATTGAATTTTTAATATATTTGATTGTATTTACACTTAACCATGATGATATGTTTTTACTGAAGATACTATTCAAAATAACGAAAAATGATATTTGTTTAATTAAAAAATTTGAACATTTTCATTCAAATTATGGAATATATTTTCAATATTGATTTTATATAAGTGTATAAATATTATTTTAAAATATGTTTTATAAAATAATTAAAATAGTTTTATAGAAAATTACATTTGAAGGGTAAAAATGAACATAAATCAAAATCAAATATAAATTTCATTATTTTGAAATTATCATTTTAATGTTTGATTTTTTTTATCTTATGTTACATTGAATCCAAATAAATAAAAAAATAGGACATTTATTTTATTTGACTTAAACGAAGGAACTAACTATTTTTTACGAATCGTCATTTCTCACTATTTAATCTATAATCAATATTATCCGGAAAAAATTAAAAAAAATCATAAACCTCTTAAGTTTTTATCATTTAAAATATAAATTAAATATTTTCAAATAAAATTTATGAATTAAGTATAAATTAATTAATATATCAGCATGCAAACTACAATAACAAGAATTTATGAAGCATATAATAACATTATTTACATTCCATTCCTATTTACCATAATTAAATAAATTTTAATTCATTACGTTAAATATATATTATAATTTCTTTATATATTCATCTATTAATAGTTTATGAATATAATCTACTATCATTAATATCATTTTACCCCTAAAAATAATTAATTTTAAAAATATTTCTATTAACATCAAATGTTGTTCTCATTATTCTAAAACAATTCATAATTAATTATTTATTTATAATTAATTTTATAAAGAATGAAATTTGTAAATATATTTTATAATAAATTTACTCATATTCATACCTCCAAACCAATGAAATGATCAAAATTTTCTTATTAAAGAAATTTAATACCATAGTTCATTTATGCCTTATATCTTGTATTCCTCATGTTATCAAATAGTTTATTTAAATATATTAATTTCAAAATATTTAACACCAATATAAAATATAATATATTTTCTTTTAAATAAATTAATTATCATTAATGTCTTGTGATGCATAAAACCCTAGGTTTATGCAATTCACAATACTTTACTAAAAATATTATTATTTTGGTATGATCATTATAAAGAAGTTTTTATATTGGAGGTAATGAACAATAATAAATATTAAAACCAATATTAGTTTGAGCGAAATTGTATAAAATAAAATAAATAGTGATTTATTGATTATAAATAATATAATAATCATTTAAAATATATGAAAATCATTTTTAGAGAATAGTATTTTTCTAAAATGTGGTTTACCCACGCTTTCCTCACAAAAATTAAAATTATATTTAAAAAAATTAAAAAACAAAATGCGAAAAAAATCGTCATTTTGAAAATATACATTTAAAAATAGTATTTGGTTGAGTATATAAGATTTTTATGAAATGGTTTTCTTGATGAATAGTGAAAAATAATTATTTTTATTAGAAAACATCATTACAAATAAATGATTTACACGGATACAATATATTTTAAATTTGGTATATAATAATATTAGTTTTATGATATAAAATTTAAATAATTTATATCGTTATAATCCAATTCAAGTTAAATTTGATATTATAACATTACATACATATGATAATTCTCCCTTAGGATAAACACACTTTTGTCACATCTACATGATAAATTTGAAAATGAATTATACTAGTTATATTAATTTAATATCAAAAATGTATTGAATGTTTGGAATAATAATATTATATTAAAAAACAATGTAAATTTTTTTATCCATAATAATATTTGGAAAACATTTATATTTAATTACCATGGTTAAGGTGATAATATTTTTATAGATGTGATAATATAATTTTATATGGTTTAAAATTAACATAAATATTTCACAATACCCATTAGATGTCCGTATTAAAACTGTATAAGCTAAAAGGATAGATAATGACCAATTTTTTAAGCATATCAAAAGAGAATAAATATGGATATCACATTATCATGTCAATAACTCCATGTGTATCCTATCCCTTACTTATAAAAGTTAACCCACTCTATTCTTATATAGAAACACACAAGAACATTGTTTTTGTAAAAGATTACCAAAATATCATATATGTATTCCACTTACATCCAATTGGACTTAGATATTTCATAAATACAATTTAGAAAGGATTTTTGTTAAACCTAATGTTGTTTCTGAAGTATATGTAGTGATTTTAACAGTGAATTTCCATATTATATCATTTTATTAAACATTATAGTCATCTAAAACTAATGAATAATAATTTCATCATTATATCATATATAATTAGATGTTATTATGAAAATTTAATTACCAATATTAATGTCTATTTCCAATGGTAAACCAAACGTCCAATAGTGTGTACGAAAAACTACCTCATCACACACCTTTGTAATTAATTTTCCATCACCACCATTCATGAATGGTTATATTGCTGGATTTAGAATATTTATCTAATATTTATTAAGTCATTATAAATGTTTAATTATTATAACTAACATACATTCTTTCATTCTATTCCCTGTGGTAATATGGTAATGTTTCTCATGTTTATATTGGACTACTACCTCACAAAGCGATGTTATTCATTTTTCTCTAATAATTTACATGGAATTTCGTATGGAATATTTTATGGAATAAATTTTATATTTATTACCTAAATAGAGTTTTTAAAATATATTATTTCATGTTTATTATTATATTCAAATATTTTGGAAAACATTGTGATCATGTATACATGTGGGATACCAAATCCACGTGGAAATGTGAAATTTTATTCATTTTATTCATTCATGGATGGTAATATGGATGGATTTGGTTAATATAAATTATATATATAATAATAATTAATCAAAAATAGCGAACTAATTTTACTTTTTTTTATCCACTAGTTGATAAAAATAGAAATAATATTCAATGGTACATGTGACCAACAATCACCATGAACTATACAATTCATTTTCCATCTTTATCTTTTATAGGTTATATTGGGACCAATTTGGCTAGATGTTTTTTTGGTAGGTGAAGGATATTTGTGACAAATGTTTTTTCTTTTCATGTCATGAAAATAAATTGTGATGACATTGTTTGTTTTGATGATCAGAATATAGTAGTGATAAATTGAAATGTAATCTAAAAAATAGATGTGTATTTTATAAGAATTTTCATCAATATTGATTTCTCTATTTTAAATATGTTTTTTAAAATAATGTGTTATTCAAAATCACATAGTTTTCAGAATAAATGATTCAATCTGTATGATATTTTACTATCTGAAAGTACCAATAGTAAATATGAATATGCTCTCATGAGTTTTAATTCTAAAACATCATAAGTTATCGATGAATTTTTTTAATAATTCTAAAGGAATTGGGGACAATAAGTACTTGCAATTTTTCTTAGGTATATATGTAAATATTGAAGGCCGTAAAAGGATTGAAATTTGTAAATAATTCCAATTTAATTTAAATTATTATATTCCAATATTTATATTCTTATTGTCATGAATAATTAACGATACATGCCAAACAATATGGAAGATGAAATTATGGAAGGAAGATGATGATAAAACCTATATATGAGAGGAAAAATTTTATAATCTAGAGATTTTTTGGACAGGTAAAAATATTAACTTAGAGTTCTTGATACCAATTAAATTAATGTCGACCAGGAACATAGTCCTCAAATCTCATCAATTAGAATTTTATTATAATTGTGTAATTATTAAAAAGATAATTTTTTTCGTAAGTGTGTCATAACACATCTAACTATAGTTTACTTTAATCCATATGATTGAGTAAATTAATGATCCATCAGATGTTGTTTTACAACAATATAGTAATCAGGTACATGATCATCAATTAGAAGAAAATTAGAAAATGATATTTTTTTGAGTAGTTTTTATGTACTATTTTAGAATGGGGTGATGGTATCCTTAGGAGTTAAAATTAGGTTTATGGAGTATGAAATGAAATAAATGTCTCAGAATGTGGTAAAATTTTTTATAGATGAATGTTTCGAACTTTTCGGTTTTCGATTGGTACAGAGAAACCTAATGAAGAGTTTTTTACCTAACATATTTTTTTAACATAATGAGATATATTTATATCATAATGAAAATAATATGAATTACTATTCTAACTAGATATATAAATCGTAATATAGTTTAAATCATGTTGAAGCAATGTGATTATTTTAGATGATTCACGAAAAATTGAGATGTTTTTATTAAGTAAATTATGAAGTAAAAATAATGTGGAAATTCAGTTTTATGAATATTTGGTTATGTTTGGAAACATTTATGATTCCCAGAAAAACAGTTTTGGATCACCTATAAATAGTAATAAGTATATTATAATTTCATCTACAATAGGTATTGTTCACGTATGTATAGAGAGAGAGATAGTGATGAATCCTATATGTGATAGAAATTTTGTAGACAATGTTTTCCTCATAAATATCACATTATAATGCAAGAATACGGGATGATAAAAATTTGACTGACAAGAATTTTATGAGTAATCAAATTTAGACATTTTAGTATATTTTAATGGGGTTTAGAATTGTTTTGTGACTATTATTTCTTATCTATTTTTGGGACTGATGAACCAGACTGTGGAATCTATCTGGGCCAATAAAAAAATATCTTCAAGAAAATGTAATGAACGGTTGTCACTACCTTCTTCTAGGATTTAAATTGTATAATTTTTTTAAAGGAAATATTATATGATTTAGAAAGGAACCACAATAAATTGTTTTGATCTAATCGGTTAATGATTAATTTCTTACTATAAAATATACACTGTCTGAATATTGTACATGAACAATTTTGTTGATTATAGTGATACACACGTGTAAGGTTATATCATACATTTTTTATCCACAAAAAGTATTTTTGTAGTTGATTTTATGTAATTTTATTGTTTCAAAGCACCAAAAAAGGACATAAATACTTTTTTTGAGTACTGAACCAAGGAAGTGATTGTGTTTATGATGATGTATGTTTGTTTTATTCTTATAAAATTGAGAAACTATAAATAGGATGGGAAGGTTGTTTCAAAATAAATTAATCATAAATTATATTGATATCACTAAATCACCCCAAAACCCTCACAGTGAGGCATTGATCGATACTCTCCAATATCAAGTAGTATATGGATGATGTTACCCTTGTTTACTCATTATCGAATATTTTTAAGAAGATAATATGATGTTGAATAAGAATTTTGTGAAAGATCAAGGTATTATTGTATTCATTGTAATCACATGGGTATTATTTTCTTTAAGAATCTATTAATATATTTCCTCCTATATAAAAAATTGTTCTTATTATACATATAGATATTAAGAATCGTGAGAATTATGGAATATTTAATAATGATTGAATATTATCTCATTCTAAAATTTAGTTTTTATAGTGAATGGAGTTTCTTGAAACAATGGTATATGGGAAAACTATATGATCATTTATGAAGGTAATATGATGGTTATGAATAAAAAGTTTCATATATGGATATATAATTACAAAGATCAAAAAATAGGTTAAATTAAATTTATAGGGGATATCTTTTCTAGGTGAGTGATATTTTTACCACCATTATATGTCTTGGTAAAAATTTTGAAGACTAAACTATTTTATAAATTTTCTTGATAATTCTTATTGTAAATATTGGTTTTGTAGTTTTAATTTTATAGTAATGAGATCTTAAAACTCTATATCTGGATGACCTTCACAATACTGTCGTTATGTTAATTATTCATGCTATTAATGGAAAATAAATTTATAGGTTAATCTCATAGATGTATTTCAAGGAGGTAAAGTCAAATATTATTCTTAAATAAGATGAAGCTTATAAATCTAAATATTAAATTGATGAAAATATCAATATTTATGAATATATTTACCAATTTTTCAAAATTGTGAAAAGAGGTATATAAAAGTATAAATAGAAACATACAATTAATATTTTTGGTTGTGGATCGATTGGGAACATAGTTTTTTATTTTCTATGAAGAATTAATTTAGAAGATACTAATGAAGATGAATGTATGACTTGATGATATCAAAAATAAACATGGTGATATGTCTAAATCCTTTTTAAATGGTAAGGATATGATTTTTTTAATATCCAAAATGTGTGGATTTTTTCAAAGAAGATCTAGATGAAGAAAGTTATTTTTATGATGATATGTTTGCTAGGGTTTCTTGATAAAATACATATTTTCAAATAATAAATCTTGAAATGTTTGGAAGTATTAGTTTTGATGATGAACTGGCTAAGCATGAATTTAACCTAAAGTGAAAATTTAAGGAACCTTTGAGAAAAATATAAGAAATTAAAAAATATTAAAAAATATTGTTAATTATATTCATAATATAGTTATTCAATAATTTCCTTCTAAATATGAATTAATGTTATATTAATATTTTGACTATATGAAGAAGTTTCTAGCGAATGAATGTTATCAGAATGAACATATTGAATTTATCTATATGGAATAAGGATAAGACATGGAAAATGTTCAATATAAATGTCCTCATTATTACCAGAGGGTTAGAAGTTTCAAAAAAAATTATCATTAAAGTTAGTGAATGTTATAGAATGAGTAAACATGAGAAGGATCAAGAGTTATATTTGAAGGTCGATATTTATATTAAAATTATTTCCAAGAATAATAATTATGGGGAAGTCATGTATTGTGGAATAAACCAAAAATGCAGTGAAATCAATAATTTATAAAAATTAATAGTCCCAAATAATTTTCTAATAATTTTGGATCCTATATGGGAAAAAATAAATTTTTGTTCTAAAAGAATATTTCATATGATAATAAAATGGTTTTCGGTCCATACATTTATTTTGATAAAAATATGAAGGTTACTCAGAATCAAGGACACAAATATGGATTGTATAAATGTTACATAGGTAATTTTAATATCTCTATATACTATTAGTAGGTTGTTAGATTCAGTAATATGGTAAATAAGCGTTTATTTAACAAAATAAATTAATAATATTTAATGAATTATAGAATTTAATGTTTGAGATGGGGTCAATCCTCTCACAAGAAAAAATATGAGTTGGATGTTTTAAAGAAACTAACATGGTAAAAATTGGGTGTTACAAAAAATTTAAATAAAGATAATGATGTGATAGGAAACAAAAAAAAATATTAGTATTCAATGTTTTCTCAATAATTGAATCTGGCGAAAAGGATGAAAAAATTTATATAATGGCATGGTTGGGGACAATTATAATCTTTCATGTTACTGATGCACAGTAAAGTAACAAATTTTTTTCTTGGGATATAATGTAATCATTATGGAATTTTGAACATCACAGGGTAGTTTCTATAGAATATAACAATTAATATATTACTGGGAATGAATAATCTTATGTGTGTAAGTTGAATAAATACTTGTATGTTATAAAGAAATCTCTAAGGGAATGGTATTACATATTAGATACCTACTCTAGGAATGTGTTTTTTATGAATGTAACGGTTGATAGTAATATATACATGAAATGATGTCATGATTTACGCATCATTATAATTATTTATGATTACAACATTATCTTTTTTGGTAATGAAAAATTAACTATTTAATATTTGATAATGATATAAAAATGTTGTTTGAGATTTATGTAATAGGTAAAATGAAATAATATATTTTATTAAAAATCTCCCAAAAAATAAGAAACACATATTTCTTTCACAATAAATGAAGTCTTTGTAAATTATTAATAATTTTGGAATGGAATATTTGAAATCAATTTCCATACAAATTTTAAAGGGGATAATGTTTACTAATGATGGAGAAGGTAAAAAATTTAATATAAAGTGGTTTGAAAAATGATTAGATGCTTTTTGTATTTTAATACCTCAAGGCATGGCATTTTAAATTCAGTTATGTTATATGAAATATTCCAACGTGCTCAAAAAATAAAAACTATTGGTAGGAACAATAGTTATTAAATACATCAATAGAACAATAGATTTAAAAATTATAGAAGAAATCTCAGGAAGAATTTTTTAGTTTTCATATTAAGATTCTTATTCAGCAGGATATATTGATGATAAAAGATCCACATTTCAGTGAGTTATCTTTTGTGGGAAAAGTGGTGTATGTTAGAATATGAAGAAAAAATATTCAAAAAGATGTTATAATAGATTTTTAGGGTATTATGATGCAACACAAAGGGACACACAACTTATGTGAATGATTATTTTGTTATAGGACATACTTATTGAGGTTAATTAACCACTTATTTTAGTTTTTAATATTCATAGTTCTATAAAACATACAATAAATCTAGTAAAAAATTTCTTTCAATATATATTGATATAAAAAATCTCATCATCGAAGATAATTTGTAGAAGAATGAATTGAAACTAGAGTATATTCATATAATTGACCATGATGGATACATATTCACAAAACCATTACTGAATGAAGTATTTATATTGATGGGTTGAATACTGGTGTCCAACCTATTTCTGTCAATGGTTGAGGTATGTTTTTCTATCCCCTCAATAATTTAGTTAATTGATATATTTTTTAAGGGGAAATTTGTTTAATAAATTTATTCATATATATGTGATATACATTTTAAGTAATAGTGTATTTAGGGGGTATTGTGGGTAATTTGTGAACACGACAAGTAAGATTATGAACAATTTTACTAGTTTTTCCATTTTTGATCGAAAGTAATAGTAATGTGAATGGACTTTGAAATGGTGAAAAACAATGAATTGTGGTATGATGATTATGTTTCCTAATTCACTACAATTGGAAAACATGGTTTTTCGGTAAATGATTATTGTTTTCTATAGGGATAGATCTCATAGTCTTAATTTTGTTGATAATTTATCAATTTCATTTGATTAAATATCATTTATTTATCAATCCTAGTTTTAAAAAATATAAATGGTTTTTTAGGCTATGTTGGATGAAAGATATTTTTTATAGTTGAATGAATTTTGTGCGGAATTTTTTTCATTTCATTTCAAAAATATATATCACATTTCATTGAATTCTTTTATTATTAGAAAAAAATGTTGATATATACCTATATAATAATGATGTAATATTCAAAATTGTTAATAAATTTCATCTATTAGTATTTTATCAGATTTTTTTGGGGAATATGTTTTTTCTTTATTCAACATGTTCCAATAATAAAAGTCTCAATTGGTTTGAGAATGTGTGTCATAGTCTCTATTTCTCAATAGTAAATCTATTTATTCTTTGAAGATATGTGATTGATGAATGTCATAACACAACTGGTAAATTTGTTATTCAATCCATATTAATAAAACATGGAGAGGAAGTGATACCCATCTATTTGATATTTTTATGGAATGATATAGGGTAACGAATGGAGTGAATTCAATAGTCCAATTTAAGCAATAAAATGGTATGTTAATCATTATGTTATCAAAGTAATGAATAATGCATGAAAAAAACGTTATTGTTAAAGTATCTTATAGAATGAGTTTTTTTTCTTTCATAGATATATTAGAGGCAGAAATGATTTAGGTGGGGATTGTGGGGACTTCTAAAAATTTTAAATGGGATTTTTTGTGACTGATCAACTCGATGAGAATAAAAAATGTATTCAACCATTTTCACAAGGTTGATTTGTTTTTCATTTGGTTATAGATAAATAAAAAATATATTTTATATTTCTTGTTTTTTCAAATAATCATCAGACTATATTTGGTACTAATCCATTAGAGTGGGATAGATGCCGATTCATCAGACACGATATTAAATCGATAAAGTCATTGAACACATGATCATATTTCTGATGAAAATTAAAATACAATAATATTTTAGAGTTCTCTCAAGTTTTTTCAAATGGTGTGGTTATATATTAATATGTTTAGATTTGTTTAATGGAAAAAAATAATATAATAAAACATTTAAAAATGATGCAATAATATTTTTTAACGAATGGTTTGAATGGTTTCCTTCATTTAGTTGGTTTGGAGAAATGTAACGAGGATATTTATGTCTTACATATGTTTTCAAACTAATTAGAATTTTCAATTCTGATGTGTTTATATTATAGTGATGATAATAAGAATGACAATCCGCAAAAAAAAGAATAATGTTCATATGTTTTAAAGCAAGATGATGCTTTGAGAATATTTGAGAAATTAATAGAATAAAAGAGAAGAGTTTGATAAGTAAAATTTTTAACGTAAATAAAGTGTAAATTCATGTATTCATAAATATGTATACGCTTGAAATATTTTCATATTCCCTCTTTAAGATGTTTTATTTCACCAATAAATTATTCTATTTACATTATACATTCTACTGGAAAAGGTAATGTTAACGAATGAAGTGATAGAATGATATCCATATAATTAACCAAAGATAGAATGTTTCAAAAAATATATTTTCCAGAAAAATCTATATAGATAGAAAAAGAATATATAAGATTAATAATTCATGTTACTAAATTAGAATGAGAAATATTATGAAATTTTATGAGTAATGTATCATGTGGCCCAGAATTGTAACATGGGTATGATTTTATCATCTATTTGTTTAGACTAAAGATTTGTAATTATCCTTCAGAATGAATTTTCATAACAATGTCATCAATGGTTGTTTCTCCCGTCTGCTGGGTAGGAAAGCGAAGAATTTTGTTTTGAAAGTGTTCCTATAGAAGATGATAAGCTAATATAATAGAATCCATTAAAAATATTGTTGAAGGATTAATTACTTTCTAAATAATAAGTATTATATAACAAGTTCTAAATGAAGAACTTGTATTATTCTATTGATCGTATGACTACAAAAGTGTAAGAGTATATCATACTTGGTGTATCCACATATTAGGATTGTTTTTTAGTTTATTTTTAGGTGATAGATTATTTCCAAACCATACCCATGATTTTAATACAGTTGTTGACTAGTGAACCTTGTAAAAACTTGTAATGATCTGCATGTATTTTTTTTGTTTTATAA
Source organism: Viscum album (assembly GCA_963277665.1). Lineage (NCBI taxonomy): Eukaryota > Viridiplantae > Streptophyta > Magnoliopsida > Santalales > Viscaceae > Viscum > Viscum album. The sequence goes on along the minus strand of OY728153.1, from coordinate 1,414,533,995 downwards.
AAAGAGATAAATCAATAATAGTATGTAATATTTCATTCAAAAGAAATGAAACATTAGAGATTACTAAATCAATGATTCACCCATACCCCTATCATTGATACATTGATCCTAGTTAGGAAATATATTTTTACTCTAAATAAATGAAAAATGAATTGACTTGATATTTTTAGCACTTATAAAAATTTAACAATCATCTATGTGTGATCAATTTAAATTGATTAAATTATCAAACCAAAACATATGTACAGAAATAAATTATCACCCAAAACACTTAGTTTAACAAATAATTCTTATCACACATGACATAAAATAATATAAGTAAATCATATTTGAAATGTTAGTTCTTCTAAGATTTAAACTAAAACTATATTTACTATATAGGACAGTATGACACATACAATGGAAGACAATGATAAGGTATTGGTTTATCGTCTCACTTTTTCTTCCATGAGACATATGTAAAAATCACCAATTATTCCATTTCTGTGGTTTATGTACTTCCCCATTTCATATTTGATATCATGAATATCATTATATTCAAGGAATTTAATTCTTCATTTTATGTTATTCCTTTCATGGGGATTATAATTCAAATTCTTTTAAAGTGGTAATACATACATGATTCACTTTCAATTAACATTGTATTATTAATAACTGAATTTACATTGAAATAAATTATTTGATAATTGGATAATAAAACACTTCTATTTTTTCTCCCATATTAAATAATGACTATTTAATGTAATAGTATAATATTCCACTTTTTTTTACATAAAATTAATTTGAAAATGTTTTAAATAAAATCATACATAATTTCATCATTATGTAAAAAAATATTCAAACATAATGTTTTCTAAAAAAATTCAATATTTTTTTATCCGAATATAAATTATTTATTATGGAAATTTGTACGAATTTTTTACATTTGTGGAATTTTTTCAAAGGTAAATTTATATATTTTTTTAAAAAAATTCCCTTTTTTCTTTTTACTAAAACTATGTAAGGAATAATTTTTTATTCATTACAGTATGAATATAACTTTCAACCATCAAGAGAAAAAATGTTTCTATTAATTTTTTCAACTATTATAATTTTATTTCCAATGAAATTATTTTTGAAATATTTTTTGAACATTTTTATATATATTCAATTTTCAAGTGATTTATTCCTCCAAAAAAATTTAATTAAAATTTTGTTGTATTTTTATTCATCAATGACATCAACCCTCTTATGTACTTATCCTGAAGTAGGTATATATTTTATTTCTGTCATATTTATTTTCTCATAATATATTATGATCAATTTGAACGAGGATGTACTATTTCCTTACCATTAATCATATAACACTACAGCGTTTATGTGTATTTATTTTCAACTGTGGTACGTATAACACATCTGGAATGTTATCTTTTAAATATTAATGATAGGGTATATTATTTTCCAATCATTCAATATGAATAATGGTTAGTCATAATTATTTATAGTAAGGGATCATCTATAGATAAAAACTCAATGTATTGATAAATCCCATGAGAAAAATCAATTGGACAACATTAGATAGGATTCTATGCAGGTTTTTATGTTTTCTTATGAATGGTGATGATATTATGTTTTTTATGTCAAATGTCATGAAATACATCATTATGTGAATTGTTATAGATCTCTATGTGATTATTCTATATGTTATAATATCCATGGATAAGTTTCATGATCATATAATAATTTATAAGATTTTATTTCTCCATAATTTTATCCATCCATGTTTTTCCTATTTTATTATTTATGTGGAATGTGATTAAGTTACTACCATTCTATATTTATTAGGATCATTTATTATAGATAGTTTCCATTGTCCAATTAATCATTTTGATCTTATAATATCAATATTTTCTTATTTTTTATTTTCTACCAGATTACAGGAAGTGTTTTGTGATTGAAATACTTGGATACATTAATAGATATAATTGTGTTATCAAAAAATACATAATGAATTTTCTTTTTTAAAATGTAATGTGAATTTATTATAAGTTTCTAGTTTAATGATACTTCCAATCTATTTTTTTCTTTTCGGATGAAATTTCTTGCATCTAGTGTCAATGTAATAATGTAGAAACTGGATCCAATGATAAAAAATGAGTAAGAGTATATAATATCATCATAAATTATTTTTAAGGTAGTTAATCTCTGGTTTTTTTAATCAATACACCAATGTATGTATACTATTTATAGGAATTTTATGTAATATAAGTACCTTGGGGTAGAAAGTCTTAAAAAAAGTCAATATTAATTCAATAAATACTAGGTATAGAATAATGGAAAACAATTCTTACCTTGTTTTAAAATCCATGGGTATGTGATTTAGTTAAATTACATTATCATTTAAAACAATTTTTAATTATTCAAATATATGTTATGATTTGGATGCATTCCCACAAAAACCATGTTTAGTATTATGATATTATCCATGAAAAAACCTTCTCACCTTATGTTATATGGTTAAATATTTTTTGAATTATACATTATGATACATAATGTTACAATAAATTTTAGTCAATTCCATCATTTTGAAATTATAGATAAAATATGGAACAAGAATCATATCAATTCACATAATCCAAAGAGTTAAAATGACCATTTCGTTGATGATATTAAGATTATATATTGAAATAAATTAGTCCACTATAAATTCTTATCATATGATTAAATAATATTGTGTGCATTCAATAAAATTAATTAATTGTATATATATTATGGATTTAATGGGAATAAACAGAATAAGAGGAAGGAAGGGTAAGAAACAGATAAGGGAGAAAGGGAAGTACGGTTTTCCTATATATGAAAATTGTGGACTGAGACAGTCTGGATCTTATATTAAGGGAACTAGACAATTAATCAGGTATTCAAAAAAATTATATCAATATCATTAATTAATTTGTAATAATAATTCCTTTTATGATTAGTGTTTTAACTATATTGATATAGTGCACTATGAAAATGAATTCACCATTCATCAATGGAATATACCTTGGATGAAGGTATGAGGTTAAGTTGAAGATTGTGATATTACTATAGATGAAGTGGAATGATTAATGTTCTTGTTTTTTTATTCAATAATTATGTTTTTGGAGTGTTTTAAAGGATATTATTAGAATAAGAATCATAAAATTCATACAGATTAAAATTTATTACATTTTATTTGATGATTTTAAAGAATAGATTGAATAGTACTGAAAAAAAATCTTACTATACTGAATGTTTACCATTTGGGAAAAGAAGTTATTGATGGAAAATAACCATTAATATGTGTCCAAGTTTTTGAAAACAATGATAATGATATGTTAAAGGGATAATATTAGCCACCTCAAAATTTCATAGATATTTATGTAATCATAACATAAGTTATTGGCAATTTATATTTAAGGAATATAATTTAAAATGTAATATTTTATCTTTGGAATCATGTATATTTTAATTATCTATTATTTGGGATAAAAAAATTCAAAAAATTCAAATATCACATTATTATGCAATATTAATCTTTAGGAAATATGATGTTGGTTTAGGTAACCCCTTATAATTTTTTCTATGAATTTGGGGAGAATAATTATTAATTGACATTAAGGTTAAATATCTATTGTAACATCCCGATATTTTATGAAAAAATATTCTTTTTAATTTCGTTAATGTCATGTGTTGTACGCTACACCAAAATAATCTTGCACAACACGCATCCTTGACTTGCCTTGTATTACATGCAAGCGCGACCTTCCGTGATAGCGTGTGTTGTACGCAATAACGAGTTTCACTAAACAACGATATGCTATTAAAATATTATTAAAACTAGCCGTTATGAATAGTAATAACCACTTTTTGAAATTTTGTAAATTTTATTTTTCAATATTTAATTCATTTTTGGATTCGGAGTATCAAATTTAGCCTCTGGTAAAATTTTGGTACTTTTCGGATAACTTTCATATTCTGATGAATAGTGAAAATTAGTAAATTTAAATTAAAAAGAACTTTTTTAATAGAAATAATTAATAGTGATAAATTATTAATTTTAGTTGTTTTAAAGTATATTTAGAATATATTTTTACAATTTAATACAATGATGGTCATTGGATGTAATTTCACATTTAAACCAATTATAAACAAGTTTAAATCTTTTGATAGTTATTATCTCTTAAAAACACGCTATTTGTTTTGACAACGGGAATTAATTTTTAAATTATCTAATTCAACTGATATGTTTTGAATTTGGTAAAATAGACATCATTTTTGAGTTCATAATATCAAATATATCTTAGGCCTAATTTTTGTATTTTTCTGAAAACATTCAATTTTTGATGATTAGTGAAACCCCTAAGTGGTAGTTAAAAAAACTGAATTGTTAATAAAACAATATTTTACCGCTTCTGTGAGTGGAATTTCAAAAATCCGAGATACACTATTGATTTCAGTATGTAAAATGTGGTTCAATGAGATGAAAATAATTTTTTGGTGAATAGCAACTTTTTACTTTTTTTACCACGGTTAAAAGTAAATAGGGTAATTAAGGGGAGAAATGATATTATTATTACCCTAACACGTGTATTAATTCTATTGGACAAGTATAATTCGACCACAAACAAACTTAGGAATAAAATATGACCATTTAGGTCCACTTGGATTAGATTAGGACATTTATTATTAATTTATATAAAGAAGGGTTAAAAGAGTTAAAATCAAAGTTTAATTACTAAAACATTTTTAATATGGGGTTATATATAAGATATATTCTACTATAAATATTAATTATAAAGATAAAACGATTTCCTACATAATGGTATTTTATTTGTAATTTTTAGACATTAAATAATTTAATTTATTTATGACACAACGATAATGCAGTAATTATCATATGAATGAAATATTGACATAATTGATGTTATAAATACCCAAATAAATATAATTTGAGACTTTTTATGAATTACACTAATTTTCTAGGTTAATATGACATGTTAGTATTGATTTAATTATCTTTTTTTGAACTTATAATTCTGTTATGATATTCACAAAAATCAATTACTAAATAGTGTCAAAATTGACATAAAATAGTTTTTAAAACAAATATTATATTATTAATTGTTATTTTATTCCTAAAAATCTAAGGTTCGGAAAAATGACATATATATGGTTATATATATTAATAATATACAATTTGGTGTTCGTTTGGCTTCTTATAGTATGTTTATTAACCTTATAGTGTAACAACACAAGAAGACACGGTAAAAGTAAAATTATTTAACTTAATGTTAAATATAAATGATATGTTTAAAAAAGGAACCTAAAATTGTCTAAATTCTATTGTATGAGAGGATTTCGACCCATCCCCACCTTAGCCTCGACATTAATCAATTTGTAGCTATTTAAAACCGAACTTGACTTTATAATAAAATAATATTTTTAGTTATTCCAAAGGTGACCCTCTCCTCCCTTATAAAGGGCACCTCCTCCCTCTCCTCCTCAAACCAATTTGAGCATTCAAGCTCATCCAACCCCTGACAAATTCTCTTCTCCACTTCCCTAGAAACATCCTATAGGTTCTGGTCTTCTTCAAAGACCCATTTTAGTGCCCTAAAAGGAGGTCTCAAAGAATCACTTCAAAGAAGAGGTAATGTCCGTTACCGATTCTTTCATCTTTATTTTTTCTTCCACTTCTTCTTCTTAGATTGTTTCATTATGAAGTAATAACATCAGTATCAATAATATAATTATATTTTATTATAAGTATGAAACACCCCTATTTCACCATCTATCCATCCTACGGAAAAAGAAATAACTGCGCGTGCGTACGTACGAAATACCGTCTCCACGCCATGATGTAATCTATTTTCCACCACCACCTTACATGGATGGGTATAATGGTTTAAAGAATAACTATACATAGTTATTAGAACATCATATTGATTCTGATATATTGTATCATCCACTCCAATTCAATTCAATAATTATGGAAATGATATCATCGCTCATGCGTACGTACGGAATATCGTCTCCACGACACGATGAGATTCATTCTCCATGTTAACCATTTAAGAATAATTATAAAGTATATATAATAAATAATAATGAAGTATATGACATTATTAAGCTACTAGATTTATGTTTATATATATGTATGTCATCAACTTAATTCCACTAAATTCAATAACAAAAAGAAAATAGCGTTCATGCGTATGTACGGCCTACCGTCTCCATGAACAGTGTATTTCTTTCCATTTATTGATACATTATATATATGTATATTCTGAATATATATATATATATATAAATCATGTTTTATGTTATGGAATTATGTAATCATGATCTAATTAATCATATGAATAATTACAAGTCAAAACACGGACGGCAAATGAAACAATTTTACCCAAAACGCTCTTTAACATGGAATTTACAAAAGAACGGGTAATACAAAGTCATAAGTGAACCATATATGATATCATAACAATACATATGATTCTTTAATAAGTCAATGACATTATTTAAATCATTATACAGGAGGTTCGGACACTTACGAAGCAAATCGGACCTAAGGTAAGGGAAATATCACAATCCCATTTTTATCCGTGATTGTTTATACTTTGGCATTTACTGGGGTGTATTTTACCATCCAAATCCACGTTTACTCAATATTTAATGTTATTTACATTCACCTATAATTTTTTAAATCCAATTTTACCCTTCGGTGAGTTTTTAGTAAATGATATGAAAGGAATATTTTGTCATTTTTCGTACAAGGTACTTTTTAAATTTTCTGACAATAGTACGAAGAATGTTTTTTATCATATATGGCATGAATGGATTTTTAGAACATTATTTATTTACAAGTTTTCAAGTTTATTTTTAATCAAATTCTTTTAGTTTAGAATTGTACGAAATGTTAAGAAAGGAAAAGTGTTTTTTTAAGCAGAAAGGATGTTTTCCTCAAGAATGGAGTTCAAATGTTTTATCAAAATTATATTCCATCTAAGATAATAAAGGGCTCTGTTTCTATACCTATTATTACATTGATTTGTTTATGTTGTGATGGAATTATATTTTTATGAATCCCTTTATCTTATATGAATTGTTTTATGATGTCACGATGTTTAAGATTCCCATTTTTGTTACATGGGTTATGCTATGATGTATGGTTTATGATTTTGTGGCACACATAAGAATCGTATCATTATGAGATGGGTGGGACCTATATATACCTCCAATTAATTGGGTAATGATTTTATATCTCAAGAGATAGACATGGCTGGAACGGTAGGTTATCCCGGTTCAGTGAAACATGACTGAAACGAGGGTGACTCGGTTCAGAAATGAACTTTGTCCACTAAGATAGTCTTGGCAATGAGTATTGACTAATAAGATATGATTCTCTATGATTATGTGTGTATGCCAAAAAGTTTCATGTTTTATGTTATGATTATTGGGATTTCATTTCACTACTATGATTTATCCCATGTTATGAAATTATGATCTCTTTTGTAGGGTAGGGCTTCCAAAAGTTATGTGTTTGTGTATATGATCTCTTGTGTTTGGGTTTTTGTTATGTACTAAGTATTCCGCAAAAGCAATGTAATGTCCATGTACGTCAAGCTTCGGGTCTCTACAGTTGGTATCAGAGGAAAGTTTTAGTCAAACTTTGTAAACTAGGATGCGATAACTTTAGTGAGATCCCTAGAGATATTTCTAAGGTATGTCTAGGGATGTCTCTAAGGTTAAGTATACATATAGGTTATAGTCCTAGAATTGCACTAACGATCATAGAATTTAACCTAAGATGTTAGATATTGAGGATACTCCCCCTTTATTATGTTGTTTTCCCTATCATGATTTTTTCCTCTCACACTACTCTTTTTGGGTTTTAGACGATGGCTGGAACCCGAAGGAACCATGTTGATCAATGCAATGGACAATGCGATGATTGTCCCCCTGAACAAACAAATGTTATGGGAGATGGAGTGCAAAATCTTATTGCTATACTAACACAAGCTATGAATCATTCTAGACTTCCAAATGAGCAGATAAGGGAACAATATTCTATTGAGTCCTTCATGAGGCAACGTCCACCTTCTTTCAGTGGGACTTCTGAACCACTTTTTGTTGAACAATGGATCAGTACCACTGAAAAGATATTTTCAGTTCTTCAATGTTCTGAACATGACAAAGTCATCTTAGCAGTATATCATTTGGAAGGTGAAGCTAATCAATGGTGGAATCTTATCAAGAAGATGAGGCCAAGAGATGAAATTGAGTACATTGAATGGGACGAGTTCAAGAACTTGTTTTTCAGTAAGTACTTCCCTCGTATTCTTCGAACAAAGATGGAAAAGGAGTTTCTTGAGCTGAAGAAAAAGGATTATGAATCCGTTGGTATATACGAAGCGAATTTTACAAGACTTGCAGGGTATGCATCTGGCATTATCATCCAACCTGAAAGTAAAATTGATCGATTTTTCAGTGGCTTAAAACCAAGTCCTCGAAGGGCATTAGCTATAAGAGACTTCAGTAGCTATGAAGAAATTGTGCATTGTCCTATCAAGGTAGAAATGGAAGTTGGTGTTACATATCCATCTCATGGTTTTGATAAGAAATGAAATCTGGAGTTTAAGGAGAAATCTCAGAATAATGGTGAAAAGAAGATGAATGTTTCCTTATGCTCAGAGTGTGGAAGTAAGCATGGTGGAGATTGTCTTAAAGGGACTAAAAAATGTATTAAGTGTGGAAAAGAAGGTCATCGAGCAGTTGAGTGTCAAAGTAATAGAAAAAGTGTTTCTAATGATGTGAATAAAGTGAACACTGCAGAGAACACACCACCAACACTTCAATGCTTCAAGTGCAAGGAAATGGGGCATTATGCTAATAAATTCCCTAATCCAAGGGTTAGTGATGATCAACATGTGCAACCACTTAAGTCAAAGGACAAAGGGAAGTCACATTCGATCACTATTGGCGATGTTGAATATGACAACGATGTGGAGGAATGATTAAGTGTTTATGTAATGGGATTCCAAATTAGTGTTGTATATAGTATCGTGGAATATTGGAATACTTATGTATTGGTCTATTATGGTTTTCAATAATTTTATGGTACCAGTAACCATGGAAAGTGATTGAGATATTTTTGGAATGTAGATGATATGCGCATAATGAATGGATAAGGAGATAATTAAATGTTTCATAGAATTCATGAGCTCATGACTGATATAAGGAGAAGGTTATATCATGGTTTGAGTATATAGAATTTTTGGATTTTGGTATGTGGAAAGTGTTAATTTTTAACTGCATTCTTATTTTCACTAAGGTTCAATAGGAATTAATTTTTCAATAGAATACATGATTAAGGTATTCACATTTGACCAACAAGATATATCTTATGATATATGGGGGATAAATGATGGCAGTCACGTGATTGTTCTATGAAATTTCAAGTAATCATTTTCTTTATATTATGAGCTTGGACCGAAGTATTTTAGATAAGCCTAATGATTGGAATGGATTATGTTGGATATAAGTTAGTATTTTTTAAGGACATAACTTTTGATATTATATAGTTTTAGAAAAAGGACAACCTACAGGATGGGCGACAACCCATCGCGTCGGACAAAGCCGTGGGAATCGAACCCACAACCGAAGTGCGACTGGCCTTTATCTCCTACCACCGGCCTACAGGAAGTCCCTGGTTAGTATAAACTAGTTTTATTTTATTAAGCGGTATGATATATGAAGTATAAGTTCATTTTTCGAACCATATATGATTAACCATACGATGGACTTATAACTTTTGCTAACCTTTTGTTTGAAAGAGATGGAATGACCCATCATTCTATCACATGATCTGCTAACACATCACGAATGACAAATTCAACTTCATTTCTTTAAGAGATGAAGTGGAAATTGTCCAAAGAATGAAAAACAGTGAAATCACGAAAGTATTTCTTCTAATTCAAATTTCATCAACTTTAGGGAAACGATCTTGAAAACCAAAAATGTTGTCCTAGTGCTCTTATATCTGATTAATTAGATGGTACCTTAGATCGTCACAAATTCATGGATTTGTGATTATTGGCTTTTCCATAGCCATGTTCTCTACCACTCTCCATCAGAACATGATGGTTAGATTTTTCTTCCATATCCATATTTTCACCTATGTGGAAACCCAGTGATTAGTTTATTTGGGTAACCGTTACGTTTCATACTTTTGTTTTTAATGATTGGTTTTGGTATTCCTTTTTACTATTTGGGTTTATATTAAAGAAACTTTCAAGTAGTAAACCATTTATAACCCTGAAGAATTTCAAGGGCGAAATTCATTTTAAGGGGGGTAGAATGTAACACCCCGAGATTTTATGAAAAATATTCTTTTTAATTTCGTTAATGTCATGTGTTGTACGCTACACCAAAAGAATCTTGCACAACACACATCCTTGACTTTCGTTGCATTACACGCAAGCGCGACCTTCCGTGATAGCGTGTGTTGTACGCAATAACGAGTTTCACTAAACAAGGATATGTTATTAACATATTATTAAATCTAGCCGTTATGAATAGTAATAACCACTTTTTGAAATTTTGTAAATTTTATTTTTCAAAATGGAATTCATTTTTGGATTCGGATTATTGAATTTAGCCTAAGGTGAAATTTTGGTACATTTCAGATAACTTTCATATTCTGATGAATATGGAAAATTACTAAATTTTAATTAAAAAGAACTTTTTTAATAGAAATAATTAATAGTGACAAATTATTAATTTGAGTGGTTTTAAAGTATATTTAGAATATATATTTACAATTTAATACAATGATGGTCATTGGATGTAATTTCACATTTAAACCAGTTATAAACAAATTTCAATCTTTTGATAGTGATTATCTCTTAAAAACGCGCTATTTGTTTTGACAACGAGAATTGATTTTTTAAATTAGCTAATGCAACTGATATGTTTTGAATTTGGTAAAATAGACATCATTTTTGAGTTCATAATATCAAAAATATCTTAGGCCTAATTTTTTGTATTTTTCTGAAAACTTTCAATTTTTGATGAATAGTGAAACCACTAAGTGGTAGTTAAAAAAACTGAATTGTTCATAAAACATAATTTTACCGCTTCTGTGAGTGGAATTTCAAAAATCCGAGAGACACGGTTGATTTCAGTAAATAAAATGTGTTTCAATGAGATGAAAATAATTTTTTGGTGAATAGTAACTTTTTAATTTTTTTACCACGGTTAAAAGTAAATAGGGTAATTATGGGTAGAAATGATATTATTATTACCCTAACACATGTCCTTATTCTATTGGACAACTTTAATTCGACCAAAAACAAACTTATGAATAAAATATGACCATTTAGGCCCACTTGGATTAGATTAGGACATTTATTATTAATTTATTTAAAGAAGGGTTCAAAGAGTTAAAATCAAAGTTTATTTACTAAAACATTTTTAATATGGGGTTATATATAAGATACATTCTACTATAAATATTAATTAGAATGATAAAACGATTTCCTACATAATGGTATTTTATTTGTAATTTTTAGAGATTATATAATTTAATTTATTTATGACACAACGATGATGCAGTGATTATCTTATTAATGAAATATTGACATAATTGATGTTATAAATATCCAAATAAATATAATATGAGACTTTTTATGAATTACACTAATTTTATAGGTTAATATGAAATGTTAGTATTGATTTGATTAACTTTTTTTGAACTTATCATTCTGTTATGATTTTCAAAAAAATCAATTACTAAATAGTTTAAAAATTGACATTAAATAGTTTTTAAAACAATTATTATATTATTATTTTTTATTTTATTCCTAAAAATCTATGGTTCGGAAAAATGACTTAAATAAGGTTATATATATTAATAATATACAATTTGGGGTTCGTTTGGCTTCTTATAGTATGTTTATTAACCTTATAGTGTAAGAACACAAGAAGACACGGTAAAAGTAAAATTATTTAACTTAATGTTAAAGCTAAATGATAAGGTTAAAAAAGGAACCTAAACTTGTCTAAATTCTATTTGATGATAGGAGTTCGACCCATACCCACCTTACCCTCGACATTAATCAATTTGGAGCTATTTAAAACCGAACTTGACTTTATAATAAAATAATATTTTTAGTTATTCCAAAGGTGACCCTCTCCTCCCTTATAAAAGGGCACCTCCTCTCTCTCCTCCTCACACCAATTTTTGCATTCAATCTCAGACAAACCCTACCAAATTATATTCTCCACTTCCCTAGAAACATCCTAGAGGTTTTGGTCTTCTTCAAAGACCCATTTTGGTTCCCTAAAAGGAGTTCTCAAAGAAGCTCTTCAAAGAAGAGGTAATGTCCGTTACCGATTCTTTCATCTTTATTTCTTCTTCCACTTATTCTTATTAGATTGTTTCATTATGAAGTAATAACATCAGTATCACTAATATACTGATATGTTATTATAAGTATTAAACACCCCTATTTCACCATCTATCCATCCTACGGACAATGAAATCACCGAGCGTGCGTACGTACGAAATACCGTCTCCACGCCGTGGTGTAATCTATTTTCCACCACCACCTTAAATGGATGTGTATAATGGTGTAAAAAATAACTATACATAGTTATTATAACTTCATATTGATTCTGATATATTGTATCATCCACTCCAATTCAATTCAATAATTATGGAAATAATATCATCACTCATGCGTACGTACGGAATACCGTCTCCACGAAGCGATGAGATTCATTCTCCATGTTAACCATTTAAGAATAATTATAAAGTATATATAAGCAATAATAATGATATATATGAAATTATAAAGCTACAGGATTTGTTGGTATATATATGTATGGCATCTACTTAATTCCACTCAATTCAATAACGAAAAGAAAACAGCGTTCATGCGTACGTATGGCCTACCATCTCCATGAACAGTGTATTTCTTTCCATTTATCGATCCATTATATGTATGTATATTCTGAATATATATATATATATATATATCATTTTTTATGTTCTGGAATTAATTAATCATTATCTAAGTAATCATATGAATAATTACAAGTCAAAACACGGACGACAAATGGAACAATTTTACCCAAAACGCTCTTTAACATGGAATTTACAAAAGAACGGGTAATATAATGTCATAAGTGAACCATATATGATATCATAACAATGAATATGATTATGTAATAAGTCAATGACATTATTTAAATCATTATACAGGAGGTTCAGACACTTACGAAGCAAATTAGACCTAAGGTAAGGGAAATATCACAATCTCATTTTTATCCGAGATTGTTTATACTTTGGCATTTACTGAGGGGTATTTTATCATCCAAATCCATGTTTCCTAAATATGTAATTTTATTTCCATCCTCCTAAAATTGTTTAAATCCAATTTTACCCTTCGGTGAGTTTTTAGTAAAAGATATGAAAGGAGTCTTTTGTCGTTTTTCGTACGAGGTACTTTTTAAATTTTCCGACAAAAGTACGAAGAATGTTTTTTAACATATACGGCATGAATGGATTTTTAGAACATTATTTCCATGAAGCTTCCTTTACAAGTTTTCAAGTTTATTTTTAATCAACTTCTTTTAGTTTAGAATTGTACGAAATGTTAAGAAAGGAAAAGTGTTTTTTGAAGCAGAAAGGGTATTTTCCTCAAGAATGGAGTACAAATGTTTTATCAAAATTATTTTCCATATAAGAAAATAAAGTGTTCTGTTTCTATCCATATTATTACATTTATTTGTTTATGTTGTGAAGGAATTATATTTTTATGAATCCCTTTATCTTATATAAATTGTTTTATGATGTCACGATGTTTAAGATTCCCATATTTGTAACATGGGTTATGCTATGATTTATGGTTTATGATTTTATGGCACACATAACAATGGTATCATTATGAGATTGGTGGGACCTATATCTCCCTCCAATGAATTGGGTAAAGATTTTATATCTCATGAGATAGACTTGGCTGGAACGGTAGGTTATACCAGTTCAGTGAAACAGGACTGAAACAAGGGTGACTTGGTTCAGAAATGGACTTTGTCCACTAAGATAGTCTTGGCAATGAGTCTTGACTAATAAGATATGATTATCTATGATTATGTGTGTATGCCACAATGTTTCAGGTTTTAAGTTATGGTTATTGGGATTTCATTTCACAACTATGATTTATCCCAAGTTATGAAATTATTATCTCTTTTGCAGGTTAAGATTTACAAAAGTTGTGTGCTTGTGTATACGATGTGATTGATATTTCTTTTGTTTACCATTACTGAGCATTTGGGCTCTCCCTTTTATGTTTTCTTTTCCCCAGGATAAAAAGAAAGGTTTTAGGTAAGAAAAAAAGGGAAGATCTTTATGGGAGATGTTGAAGATCTTTCACCATGATTAGAAGATTACGTTCCAAGATTCCAAAGACACTAAAATATTACGGTCCTTGTGTTTGTGTTTTTGTTATGTACTAAGTATTCCGCAAATGTAATGTAATGTCCATGTACGTCAAGCTTCGGGTCTCTACATCTATGGAGTGATCTATGTTTATATTTTTGTGTTTTTAGATAAAATTTTCTAGAAATTATTGTCATGGAAAATATCTATAGCTAAGAATCATGACTTGTAATTTATTTACTATGTTAATTATATTTTCAATGTTAATTAATTTAGAACATGATTAAAAATTCCTATTAGATATTAATTTCACTGTGTATGATATGAATTAGTAATTGATGAAATCACATCTAAATAATAAATTTGTGTCTATTGAATAGAATTATACTAATTAACTAAACTTCATTATGATTATAGTCAATATAATAAAGTCATTTATCAAATATTGAAAAGGGTTTTGAAAAAAATGTCATCTGAATACATTACTTTTAGATGAAATTTTTTTACTTCTATATTATCCAAATTATATGTATTTTTCGTCATTAAATTTTGAAGATAATTAAAAATCTTATAATCAATGTTATTTTTATATCTCCATTAATACTTGGATATTTTTATTTTCTTCCTTGACCATATCATTCCATTCCATAAATTTTACCCTATTTGGAAACCGTATATAGGTTATTATAGATTTCATTAACACTTCCCTTCCTATCTTATCTATGGGAAGATTTTTAAACCATTTTGATGAAGTGGGATTTTAATAAAACTATTTTCAAAATTATTCCCCTTGATTATCGAGATCAATATTATGTTTTTAGAATGAAATTTTTTTTAAGGTTGATATAGTACATTACAAATTCATTTTAATATATTTATTTTTGTTTTAATTCTATCACATTGATATCTTTTGTAGCATGCAACACAAGTTTGAAACGAAATTTGAATGCCTATTAAAGTATTATTTTGTAAACACGACTATTATTATCTAGATGATATGTTAACTAGTAAAAATAGTAGTAATATAATTATCAAAATTATATGGTACTCATATTGATAAAATAAATTTAATTTTTGTATATTTATTTAAAAAAATCATTCATTTGAAAGAGAATATAATGTATTTATATAACCAATTTTTTTTATAAAGATGTTTCCAAACACTTTGCAGAAAAAATATAATATTAATTTTTACCAATTTTATAATATTTATTTGAAAAAATAATCTTCATATTTTTAAATCATTATTTCAAAATTATCAGGGGGTTAATTTTCAGTTATTTATGAAAAAAATAACTTTTTGTTAACAGGGAATAATACAGATTTTTTTAAAAAGTGAAAATAATTCAAATTGATTACAAGAGATAATCATATTATAAATAGGTAATGGATTAAAATTTTTTAAATAAGAATAAAATTTTAATTATTTGTTACATTTTAATCAATTTTATATTTAATTTTGATATTAACACATTTTATACTTATGATATTTCTTCTCTTTGGAAAACCATTCATTTTATTGAAACAACATAATTTATATTTAATTTAATTATATAACATATATTAATTTAATTAAAGAAATTTTTTAATGTATTTTTAATAATAATAATACATATATTATATAAAAAGATAAAAAAAATTCACCTTAATCAATGATAAAAATATTAAAATTATTTGTCTTAGTTATTGTAAAATTAGATTATTGGTGAGGGTTAAACTAAGAAAACAATAGTTAAAAATTCCCTAGTAACAGTATACCTCCTTTTTTATGGTTTCACTTCTACCCTAAAACCTTTATGTTTGAATATTGTTTATTATTATTTTGGTTTGTGATAATAGAAATATGAGAGTATCACAATCTATTTTAAAAAAAATCATAATTGTGTCCTCTCCTAAAATTATAAAATGCCACCCCTATCTTATCATCTTCAAACTTCCAAAAATCCATTTTATTTTCCAATAACAACCCAAATTAATTATTTATATCCCTCCATAAATACTGTAGTAATTTCTTATCTAATAATTATAATATAGGAATCATTAGGTTAAACAAACTGTATTTACTCAAAAATGAGGTATTGTAGTTGACTATGTGTTTACATTTTTAATATTTTTATAAAATCTTATAATATTATCCAAATGTTCCAAAATAATAAAATAATATGTAATGTTTTCTGGTATGTTCATTTTTTAATATCATGATTTTTATCAATATCAAATTTCATCAAATTTAATATGAAATAATCATCGATATGTATGGTAGAATACTTTCTCATTAACCGATGTAATTCATTTTCCATCACCACTATTAAAATATTGAAATATTTATTTATTAATCATATTTATATGATATCAATATCATTATAATACGTTAAAAAATAATATATCACATTTTTTATCTTACATACAATTCTTTTGGGGGATATGATAATGTCACTCGTTTTTAATATAGATTACATCATTGCAAAGAGATTTGATTCATTTTTCACCAACACCTCAAAGTTAAGGTAGTTGGGGTAATGAAAATTAATATATTTTATATTTATGAACTAAATATACTTCTATAAATATAATATCAAATCTAATTTTGTTCCTTCTAATGTGTTGGAAGACATTAATATCACTCATGTGTTTGTATAGAAAAATGCCTCCATGTAGTGATGCAAAATGATTCTCATTTTATTTATACAGGGATTGTAGTAAGGATATATTATATTCGTATAAATTATCTATATATATATATATCATAATAATGATTCTGAAAATATAAATCAATATTTATTTTCATTTTGTTTCATTATTTGATAATTATAGAATCAACCTTCAAGCATTTGTATGGCCAATAATCTCTATAAAATGTGTATCATATTTTCAATATATAAATATTTTTGATTTATCTAATTAAATATGTAATTAATATATATTGTTTTATTATCTCGTATAATTATTTTTAGATTATGTAATCTAGATCAATGTAAATGGTCCAAAAATACCTAACCAGAACATATATGAAAAAACAAAGCAATTACAATAAGAAATGGAAATTTTAACAGAGAATTGTTATTAAATTGGTGATAAACCACTATATGTAAATTATATATTGTATTATATATTTTATTATGGTTTCATAAAGTATTTATAATAATCCTATTTTTTATAAACATGAGATTTGAAATATTACAAAAGAATTCAAACTAGAGGTATTAGTTTCTCATCTCTCTTTTACTTTCTGGATACATATGTCATCTTCATTAATTATTCAGATTTTGTGTTATATATACTAACCATTTTGAAATGTTGTAAAAAATTATGTTTACCTCTATTTAATTTATTTATTTATTTTATTTCAATCCACGCATCGGTATTACAATTCAATATTACCAATATGATAAGATATTTATGATTCAGTCATACATTAATCAATATTTGATATACTATAATTTCATTAAACAAAATTATAGTCACACTTAGAAATAAAACCATTTCATTTTATTCACCATTAATTTTTAATAAATCTTTCTTTTTATAATACCATATTCCTTTCATTGTTACTTAAAATTATTAGTAACATGCTTTTAATAAAATCTGACTTCCTTTTTATCATCACTAAAAAAAAAATTTATTTTAAAAACATGACTTATAAAAACGATTTAAATTTGTAACATTCTATAAATTATTTACTAAAGACAATTTTAAACATTTTTTTATTGATTATTTTTTTGAAATAATATTCATGTCATTTTATACACAGTTCTAGATTGGCCTTTTACAAAATTGGGAATGAAATATTTTTTAACATTTATCACACGAAATGAATTTCCCACTAGAATTACCACTCATTGATTAAATGATTATATATTTTTTAAAAGTTTATTTTTATTGGGGTTATTTTCTAAATATTATTTGAAATTATTTAAAAAATTATTTTCAAATTTAAAATTTATTTAAAAAAAAATTATTGATATTTTTATTGTATTTCTATACACTAGTGCCATCAACCATATATTGTCTTTATGATTAAATTGGGGTATGTTTAATTGGTATCATCATTTTTATTTCATTTTATAAGTTTTGATTATTTTCACTAGTTATGTAAAAGTTTATTACCATTCCCCATAATACTCAGGATGATTTGTGATTACGATAATTTGATTGGGTTAAGTATTAAAATATTAATCATTAGTTTTTAAATATTAATATTTCTATTAATTAAGCTTTAACACTTTCATAATAGTAATGAATTATTCTTAGTATGTTATGTTTGGGGTTAAGTTATAGATACTTCCTTGATGGGTCAGTAGGTGTTATTAGAAAAATTAGTTAGGAAAATTAGACAGGTTACTACCCATTGATTTAATAAATATTTTTAAAAGGCATAATGGAATACATTAGATGTTAATAAATATTAAATCCATAATTATGAGATCTATTATTGATTCCCATAATATTATGTTATTATTTATAAAATTAATGGATAATTTTCAATCTCTTGTGATTATTTATATTCATTTACTTGAACCTTATTTATTCCTAACATATTATGCTCATGTAAATTTTTAAATTTCAATTGATTCGGTTTTTTACTATAATATGTTGAAATTTTTTATTTATTCAGGTTATATTATATTGTACACATACAGTTTCTATGCATATGATCTCACCGCATTCTTATCTGTTATTTTACCCATGATTCTCGGATGTGTTTTATGATTGATAAGCATAGATAATATATGAGGAATATTGTAATACTAAAACAAAATACTTTTGAGTAATTTATATATTTAAATATAATTTAATTTTTATGTACATAACTGTTTTAAAAAAACTAATAATTTTTTAGTTGGGATATAATTGCTTATATTTAGAACCAATGTAACTATTTTGACATTAACATCGATATAGTGGTTTCAATTCCATCACAAAAATATTATTGTGGTTCAATTTTGATATCTATGAGAATTAAATATTAGAACAAAAGTTAAAATTTTTATTTTAATATTAAAAAATTATATTAAGTATTTAGAAAATTCAGCAAGGTTTAAAAAATTGTGCTATAAATCCGAAAAACATCTTACTATCTAACTGAAAGAGTTGATTATTAATTTTAATACCTATATTTTCAAGAAAAATTTAATAAAGGGATGTTGAATGGCCATATAGTATATTTTTCATTAAAGGGAATATAAAATTAATGTAAAGTGATTTTTAATTATTGGTGATACACTCATAAGATAAATGATGTTGTGGTTATTGAAGTATTTGAAAAGTTCAAGAAATTATTTTTTTCATCCATGAATTATGTGTCACTAAATATTACCATTATTTACTCAATTGAAATCACATATAATTTGTTAATGTTGAAGAATAATCCTTATGTTATTAGATTGAATAATATCTTGATGAGTATTTTTCCTCATTATCATAAATAAGAAGTATATTTAAAAGGCCCCAGCCTTTAAACATTACATAAACATGAATTAAATGAATAATTCACTTTGTTGATATTTTTTAGTTTTAGAGTTCTAGAGAGTTATGTCATAACTATTACATTACATCCCTAAAATTAAAAAGTAGACACTTCTACTCAGTTTCAATTTTTTTATAAAATAAAAAATGTTGAAAAAAAGAGTCATGTTCAGTTCCATGTTTTAGATTGCGTGATTTTTCCTTAATCCCATCATTGACCCTATTCATCTTTAAGTCCTATGAAAAACTTATCAAAACATGGGATGAGCATAAAATTTTTAGTAAGGGTTATGAAACAAGGAATGAAAACATTAGTTCATCAATACATACATAAAATAACCTCTTTAAAATTCATCATGAATTTATTAGATTTTTGAATAAGACATTGAAATCATAAATCATAAAGGTAACTTGTGACATCCATATCATACTTACATTGTAGCTATCACATATACATATGGAGTTACATTAGAATACCCATCATAGTATATTCTCTAAATCTCTTAGGAGAAACATTCATAATTACCTCTTTCACGTTACCCAATGCATTGGAGAGTTATCCCGGGCTCACCCACCCTAGGATTATCAGGGAAACACCTGTATACATTAAAAATGCCCATGAACTATAACACATAAAAGAAGAATAATAAAAAGATAACATTTCAACATTTCAATCACAATATATCATTTCATGATATTGAAATAATAAATTCTTTCTCAAAACAATTTCAATAAAAAAACACATAAAAATGGTATATATTATTTATTTTCCTTAAAAAACATTATGGCAGGTTATAAAGCAAAATATAAAATAATACGCATGGTGGTGGAAAGGTCATTGTAACATTTTATATTAAAAATAATCATTCATTTTTTCATTTAGTAAAACTCTTCGTAGAAAAAGTTTACATTTGAATGAAATGAATAGTCAAAATTATTTATATAGACTATAAAATATAGTTCTGTATTAAAACAAAATATTCCTCAATGAATGGAGATTAAGAATAAGTCTTATACCTCATGTCGGAATTGACCTGTTTTGTCTTTAATCTCATGAATAATAAACTAAAGTTAATTTGAACTTTCTTAATAACATTTTTCAAGTTTATTATTCCTTTTATATTACTTATTACCATGTTATGAACATTATGTAATCATTTAAGTTAATAATGGTCATTTTGTCGATATTTGGTACTTGAGTTAACAACGTACTTCTTATATTTACAAGCTGTTTATGTGGTCAAAATAAAATTATCTCTAGAATTTTATTACTTATTTATATATCATATATATCTTATATATCAAATATATATATGTATCTATAATATTACATAACATTTGGAGATAAGAAATGAAATGTCTGTTCATGGATAAGGTAAGTCGTACGTAAGAATTAACACTACTTTCATTTCTATTTTCTATTTTAATGTAATGAAAAAGTAATTCTATATATTTATATTATAATTCCAGTTTAATATAATAAATAATTTCATTTACTCTATCCTTTTTACATTCCACATAAGGCATGAATGAGTCATATCACTTTGAGGGGGCTATACTCCGCTCTTTCTCAAATGAGATTATTTTATTTTTCCACTATATACACCATAAAGGTATTCTATAATTGAAAAAATACATAATCATATAAACAATATAAATATAATATATATCATATATTAAAACAGTTTAATCTTAATGGCCACTATAAGAGGTGGTATGAGATAATTGAACAGTCAGAGTTTCGTGAGGTGTTAGATTGTCATCCACAGAAATAGTATGTTCTTTACCCATTAGACGGAGGTGTTTTTAAGTTTATTTCAAATACATATCATAACAACATATAGTATATTTAGGATATTATTTTTTTTATAAAATAATGTAATAACAAGTGTTTAGGTGTAGGAGAATGAAAATAAAAGAAAATAATTTAAGAGAAACAACTTCCTTTAATTTGGGTAACTCCCATTGGTTTTAACCAAAAGGACTTTTTAAAGTTCCTAATGCCTAAGTAAAGGATTCTAGGAGGAATAGAGAAATCATTAGAGCTTATTTGGTTAGGATTTTTATGAGCCATGAGGCTTGATATGTGCGATGAATTGTTTGGAGGTGAGGGTTTTTTATAAGTTGGTGGAGGGGCTCTTTGGGAAAGTGTGAAAATATTATTTCATTGTATAATGATTTTCAGTTTCTAAATGTCCAATAATTATTAATGTATAAGATAAGAAATATAATGATAGAAATATAATTATAAAATTATAATTGGAATGTTTTTGGATAATATTTTAATATTTATAATCTTATTTATTTAAACTAGTTATTAATGAGGTAAACATTGCATCATTATTGTGTCATAGATAATTTAATTTATATGATTTTTAAAAATTATAAAAAAATACAATGATTTAGGAAATAATTTTATAATTCCAAAATATATTTATAGTCAAAAAAATTTCTTATATAAGCCGATGTAAAAATTTATTTACAAAAAGATATTTGTTTGTGTCATTTTTACTTTACTTTATGTCAATTAAAATAAATTGTCATTATCACTCCCAAATGACCCCATGGGGTCCCGAAATTTACCTAAGGATGCACATGGTTAGATATGAATCATCCAACAGGATTAGAATACATGATATGGTAATTTAATATTATTATAATATTATTTCGTCACCCTTTATTACCTAATTTACCTTTTAACCATAGTGAATAAAATATTTACTGAAGTAAATATTCATAATGTCTAAAAAAATGTTTACTATTTTCCCAATTTGGAACTCCGGATTTCAAATATTGAATCAATTTTTACAAATTCAAAACACATAATTGGCAGAAAATAATTTAAAATTAATTTGTACTGCCAAAACAAAAAAGCATGTTTTTTAGAAATAACTATCAAAATATTGACAGTTGTTTATGTCCAAATTCAATGTGAAATAACTTCCAATGAAAAACATTGGATTAAATTTTAGAAATATTTTCCAATTAACCATTAAAAAAATTAAAAATATAATCTAACCATATAAATAATTTAGTTTAAAAGGTAGTTTTTAATTAAAATACAATATTTTTCAATATTTATTAAAAAATGATCATTATCAGAAATATAACCATATTTCATCCCAAGTTAATGTTGATGTCCCTATATTATAAAATAATTGTATTTTGTTAAATATAACATATAAAAGTGACCAAAACTAGATTTTAAAAGGGTTCACCATCAAAAGGCGATAAATAGACCTTTTAATGAATATTAGAGTATTTATGTTTTAATAGGATTCCATCACATTTGTAGCCTCTAAAATTTATTGGATAAATTTAAAAATATTTAACAAAAATGTATAATCATATTTATGTTATTTATATAAATTCCAACAAATACAATGGCTAGGAGTTAACTACTATTAAAAATAATAAAATTATATTATTTTTGTGAAACATAAGGTTTCAAAAAAACCCGTTGTTGCGTATCAGGCACACCATAGAATGTAGAATCCCCTTTAAAGTAAAATCAATATTTAATACACAAAAATTAATAAAAATGAAAATTTCATATTTCATTATTTACCTAGGATGTTACATATTTCCCCCATTTTGGAAATTTCTTCCTCCAAATTGTATTCACTTATAAAATAATTGGGGGTATTTAACCCTCGTAGAATTTTCAGATTTCCATGTTTCCTCTTCAAATATATGGTTATTCTAGAAAACCATTACCTGTTTAATTACCTTATTCCACATCACTAGTTCTCTATGGTCAAGAATATGGACTGGTTATTCCTTAAAAGAGATATTCTCTACCAACTGAACTACCTATAGGCTCAAAACATCAGATGGATCTAGTATATACTTTCTCAACATTGAAATATGAAAACAATTGTGTACCTGGGAAAAATATGGAGGTAAAGCCACTCTGTACGCAAATGATTCAACTTCCACTAAGATTACATAAGGTATAATGAACACAAACTCAACATTCTTTCTTAACAAAACGCATCACACATTTCCATAGTGAATCTTTAGGAAAGCCATGAACACATGCCTTGATGAAGAGATCATTCCCCCAATTATCTGCCAAAATTTTCTTCCTACTCTTAGTTGTTATCATGTGCTTCTGTATCAACTCAACTTTCTCTACCATCTCTTCTACCAATTCATGTCCCATCAGCATCCTTTAACGTACTTCATCCCAAAAAAACGGAGTTCTACACCGTTTCCCATATAATACCTAAAATGGATCCATCTTTATACTGGAGTGAAAACTGTTATTATGAGAAACTTCATCCAGATAAATATGTTGGTTCCAAATTCCCTGGTAATATAGTGAACAAGAACATAACATATCCCCCAAGGTCTGAATTGTTTGGTCTGACATCCCATCTGAATGAGGATCAAATGTTGTACTAAAATTTAATTCAATACCCAATGACTTCTGAAGGCTTTTTCCAATGATGGAAGTATAACTAGAATCACGATCAGATACAATGGAGAGGGGAACACCATGCAACCTGAATATCTATTTAATATGCAACCGAGAGAGTTTATCTAGAGGCAATGTTTCCCGAATTGGAAATAATTGAGAATATTTAGTCAATTGATCAACAATGACCCAGATTTCAATATTACCTAGAGATGTCTTTGTTAATCCCACAATGATGACCACATATATATTTTTCCATTTCCACTCTAGGACTGGTAAAGGCAGAAGCATCCCTTTCAGTAACATTCTCTCTTATTTATTCTAAAAAAAAGTCAATCACATCATGGTAAAATAAGAAATCTCTTTTTTCATTCCATCCCACCAGTAAAACTTCAGATGATCTTTAAAAAATTTAGTACTGTCAGGATGAAATGAAACTGAGGAGCTATGATTTCACATAACAACTCATTCTTCAACCATGAATTACAAGACACACATAATCTCTTACCACATCTCAAAACAGAATCATTATCAATGTTAAAATCTAGCAACTTACCCTTCTGAACAAACACTACCTTTTTTTACAACGCACTATCATAATTTTGTTCTTTCTTTTTTCTCTCTGATATAGATGATTTCACTAACACCTGAAAAAAACAAAGGAATTTCTTGCACCAACAACTTTTATGCCAATGTTCATCAAATATATAATCAAAGGATCTTGTTCCAAATGTAACAAGGTTAATGAAGAATTACTTTTTCAACTCAATGTATCAGCCACTTTATTTTCATTTATTGGATGGTAAAGTATCATGAAATCATAATCCTTGATTAATTCCAACCATCCCGTATGTCTCATGTTCAATTAATTCTGAGTAAATATATAATTCAATGTTTTGTGGTTAGTATAAATGTCAATTTTTACTCCATACAAATGATGCCTCAAAATTGTTAAAGCAAAAACAATAGCAGCTAATTACAAATCATGTGTAAGTTAATTTAACTCTTGAGGTTTCAAATCATGTGAAGCATAATCAATTACTTCATCATTCTACCTAAGGACACAACCAAGCCCTTTAAACAATGCATCCCTCTAAATAACAAACTCACCATTTCTGGAAGGTAGTTCCAATACTAGCACATTCACTAATATTGTTTTCAATTCTGGAAAACAGTCAGCATGTTATTTTGTCAAAATAATCTTAACACCTTTATGAGTTAACTTAGTAAGTGGGATAGATAACTGTGAAACAATCTCAACAAACCTCTGATAATAACCTTCCAAACCAATAAAAATATGGATCTAGGTTATATTTGTGGGTATTTTCCATTCTTCAACAACTTTAGTTTTAGAATGATCAATAGTTATGTAGTTGTTTGAAACAATGTGACCATGGAATGAAAATTGATATAACCAAACACACACATGCTGAATCTACCAAATGGTTTATTTTCTTTTATGGTTTGTACGAAAACCATTACATGACATTAATGCTCCTCATTACTTTTAGAATAAACTAAAATACCATCAATGTACACAATCATAGACATATCCAAGAACTCATGGAAAATTCTATTTAGAAGATCCAAGTAGACAGCAAGTTCATTGGTGATCCGAAAATGCATAACTAAAAATTCATAATAAGCATATCTATTACAGATCGTGGTTTTCAGAATTTTTTCTTCCTTTACATTCAACTTATTATACCCCAACCTCAAGATAATCATCAACAAATACTGACCTCCTTGGGAGAAGATCTAATAAATCATCTATATGATGAAAATGATACTTTTTATTAACATGGATGTTATTCAACGCTCTATAATCAGTGCAACGCCTCATTGAACGATCATTATTTTTATAAAACATGACATGGTCACCCCATGGTGATGTGCTAGGTCGAATGAAACCTTTATCTAATAACTCCTACAATTTCATATTTAACACTAAAAACTCATTTTGATCCATTCAATAAGGGGGTTTTGAAATTGGACTAGCATCAGGAACTAAGTAAATAGTAAATTAAACTTCCCGATTAGGTATAATACTAGAAAACTCAGTAGGATAATCATCAAGATACTCATTTACAACTGGCACATCATTAATCTGAACAGTTCATTTGGTTTTCAGCAATATTTATAAGGTTACATTCATTTCCATCTTTTACTAGTTTCTCAGCTTCTTGATATTTTAGCAAAAGTAAATGTTCATTGTTTTAAACAATATGAACAACTCTATAATAATTAACATCTTTTTCTCTGCAGTCAATCACAACATGATAAACCAAAAGCCAATCCATACGAAAAATATCATCAAAATCTACATGAGGTAAAAAAATAAGGTTTCCAGGTAGATTATTTCCACACAAAAGTACAGGAAGGTTCTTATAATTTATTTTTGTCTCAAAATATCATCGAGGTGTTTTTACCGTAAGTTCAAGATTTATATCATTATATGGAATTACCAATTTAGTAGAAAAATTGTCAAAAATAAATGAATGTGTATACCCCAAATCAAAAAACACATTGGAATAATCTGAACAAACAAACAGTGTACCTGGTACTACTTCATTTGATGGCCCAATATCAGTAGAAATAGTTTCAAAGGATTTGACCACCCATTTCTTCTCATAGTCTGGATGCTTTACCTTAGTTGAGTTCGTCATTATACAATGATTTTCATAATGACCCATTTCATTACCCTTAAAAAATATTACTAACTATAAACAGATTTGGTCTTACCATTACACAACTCCTTTTCAGTGCAATTACGAGCCTTATGTCCAATTTTACCACACCAGTAGCATTTACCCAAATTCAAAAGGCTTCTCCAGAATGATTTTTAACATAATTTTCATAAACTGTAAAAATAATATTCTTACCGTCAAACAGTTTTGAATAGTTCTTCCCTTTCTTCTACCACCATGACCTATTATTATATTTTTTTCAATGAAAACATGATCATTAGAAAAATATATTTCCACCTTCTCTACACATCAAAAACGTTTTCATAACTTATGAACCCATTAAAATCTAAATCCCTTCGATACTTTATCTTCAATCCTGAGTAAAAGCATTTTAATTTTTTATTATGATCTCATATGATATTTGGAGGATACCTTGTCTGTCGAGTGAATTTTTCAACATAAATAGCCACTAAGCCTTCCTCCTACCTCAATTATATGAATTTATTTTCCATGAAAATATGAAACAACTTAGGAAAATATTCCTCATGAAACATAAAATTGAATTCATCATAATCAAGAGAATCAATCTCCTCTCTATCCCTAAATTTTTAAACCATCAACCACCACTGATCAGATTCACCTTCAAAATGTTAAACATCAAGACTAACCTCTTGATGTTCTGAACACCCCCATGACATAAAAAATCTTCACTAGTGCTTTAATTCACACTTCCGCTAGCACAACATTATATGATCACATGAACAATGGGAGATGTTGCCTTATGAAAATAATCACTACTGACATGATTCTCTATGGTTGATCTGGCTGATGTCGTTCACGGATACCACCTCCATTTATAGCCTGATTCAATTGTTCCTCTACTGAAAAAAATGGTTTAGTTCCTATTCTAGCCATCTCAGGTTATGAATTTTGACGGTTGTATTCCTCCTGATGTCGTCCCATCACATCTGTCCTATTTCCTCTATGGAAATTGATTTTGGATATATAAATATCTTAGGTGAATAAACATAGTAATTTTTAAATTATATATCACATCAATTATATAATAAATTAATTTATGGACATTAATTAAACAATATCTTTACATTAAAGTTATCTAATTCGACCTTTGATACCAACTATAAGTACCTAGACTAAAAAAATTACATAATATTTAAATAAATGAAAAATTTACATTACGGATCTTTTTAGGATTATATTTCTATAGACTTAGGCCATAAATTTTACATTACATCTCAAAAATTACAAAGTAGACACTTCTAATGTTAGTAATTTTTTTTACATAACATAACAAATGTTGAAAAATAGTCATATCTTGTTCCATGTTTTAGATAGCATGAATTTTCCATGATCGCATCCTTGAACCTATTCATCTTTATGCCTTGCGAAAAACATTTCGAAACATGGGATGAGCATAAAAAGCTTAGTAAGGGTTATCAAACAATGAAAGAAAACATTATTTCATCAATACATATGTAACATATGCACTTTAACATACCTCATGAAATAATAATATTTATGAATAAAACATTGAAATCATAAATCATAAAGGAATCTTATGGAATCCCTTTCATTCTTACATTGTATCTATCATTGCTACATAGGGAGTTACATTGGAATAAACATCATAGTATGTTCCCAAAATCTATTAAGAGAAAAAATCATGTTACCTATGTCATGTATCCCAAAGAATTAGTGATCTATCTCGGGCTCACCTGCACTTGGTTTATCATGGAACCACTTGAATATGTCAACAATTCCCAAAAAAGATAACACATAAACAAGAAAAATATAAAAGATAAAATTTTAGCATTTCAATAAAAATGTATCATTTCAAGATATTGAAAAAATCAACTCTTTCCCGAATCCTTTTCAATAAAAAAATGTAAAAAGGGTATATTGAATTTATTTTCCTATAAAAAATACTACAACTTGTTAAAGAAGCTAAATACCAAATAATACTCATGGCAGCGGAAAGGTAATCGTCACGGCTTATGTTAAAAATAAACATTATCTTTTGTCATTTAGTAAAATGCTTCAAAGAAAAAGTTTCCATTTGATTAAAATTAATGTTCAGTGGTGTTTATAAAACGTATAAAATAAAGTCATGTATTAAAATAAAATATATATCAATGAAAAGAGATTGAGATGAAATCCCTTAACTCAAGTCTGAATTGATTCGTTCATTCTTTAATATCCTTATTAATAAATAAAATTTAATTTCTACATTCATAAGATCATTTTAAATTTTATTATTCATTTAATATAACTTATTTTCATTTTATAAACATTATGTTATCATTTAAGTTAATATTGGTAATTTTGTCGATATTTTGTACTTGAGGTAAAAATGACCTTCTTATATTTACATGTTCTTTATGTGGTCAATATCCCATTACCTCCAGAATGATATTAATGAAATATATGTCATATATATCTTATATATAGACTATATATATGTATATATAAAAATACATAACATTTAGATATAATAAATAAAATGCACTGTTCATGGGGAGGGTAAGTATTATGTACGCATGAACATTACATTCATTTCTATTTCGTATTTTAATGTTATGAAAACATAATGATACATATTTATATTATAATTCCAGTATTATATTTCATAACTCTATCCTTTTTACATAAAACGTATGGCATGAATGAGTCATATCACTTTGAGGGGCGGTAGTCCGCACTTCCTCAAATGAGATTATGGTATTTACCCACTATGGAAACCATAAAGGTATTCTATAAATGATAAATACAAAAAAACAATATAAATGTAATATATATCACATATAAATATTGTCTAATCTTAATTTCCACCATAAGAGGAGGTATGACATAATAGAATAATCATCATTTTCTGAGGTGATAGTTCGTCGTCCACAAAAATAGTAAGTTCTTTACCCATTAGGCGGAGGTGTGTGTAAGTTTACTTTGAAAAAATCTCATAAAAATATCATATTATATATAGGATACTATTTTTATTGTAAAATAATAAAATAGAAATAGTTTAGGGGTTTGATAATTAATATAAAAAATAATAATTTAAAAGAAATCGTTACCTTTAATTCGGCTAACTCCTTTTGGTTTGAACCAAAGTCACTTCCAGAAGTTCCATCAACCTATGTTAAGGATTCATGGAGGAAGATATGGATCTTGAAATATTATTTTGTGAGGTGTTTTTTGATCCAAGTGTCTTTATCTGTGTGAGTAAGGGGTTAGATGTAAGGGCTTCTTATTAGGGGGAGGAGTTGATCTTTAGGAAAGTGTGAAACGATAATTTATTATATAATGATTATCAGTTTATAAATATTCAAAACTAATTAAGGTTGAAGATAATATGACTCATGGGGGAAATAAAATCATAAAATTATAATTGTATTGGTTTTGGATATTATTTTAATCATTATAATAGTATTTATTTAAATCATTTATTAATTAGGTTAAAGCTGCATCATTATTATGTCATAAATAATTTAAATAATATGATGTAAAAATAATATAAAACATACCTGTAATGTCCCAAAAATTTCAAGGAATTTTTTTTAATAAATACCATGTAATTTTACGAGTCTGTATCTTCTAACGGAAATTGATTTCGACGCCAGGTGTGCCCGGAATCAATTTCTGATGTTTAGCTTGGGTACATTCAGTGAACAAAGGAGCAGGTTTTTCTATCTTTTGAAATGGTGCTCGGAATTGAAATATGAGAGCACCAATGAACTCGAAATTCCGTTAATTTCCTAAGGGGACCTTTACCGTAGTTGCATTTTCACGGGAGGAGAAGTTAATTATTGGGGTTTAATTATGTAGTAAATAAAATTGTTAGAACAATTTTATTTTATATCTAAGTAGGTTAATTCCTCCCATGGGAAGTTATTGGTGGGGCCCACACCCGTCCACATTCCAATGTGTGGATAAATGAGAGGTGGATCCCACACGTGCCCCAACCATTCATTTTCCACAAACCCCCTTAAACCCCACTCTTTAATTTGTAAACTCCTCATAAATTATGTAACTATTCCTCTTTAACTCTTTCCGACACACCTTAATTAATTAATGGAACCTATTCCATTAATTAATTAAGTGTTTTAAATTTTTAATGCTTGGAAAATATAATTAAAATACGGGGAAGCCTTATTTTGATTGGGATGGTTGTTTTTTTACTGGGGAAACATTGAGAGAGAGCTTTTGTGAAGGAAGAGGGAAATTTCTCCATTGTTGAAGAACGGACACTTCTTCAACGAAGAAATCTAATCTCTTACACGAAGAATGACAACAAGCCTTCTTTTCTATTCCCTGTGAGAAGAGGGAAGACACCCCGTCTACGGGTACACTCCGACAACAACGGAATCGACACCATCATCCACGATGCTTAGCTACCGCGAATCTTTCTCAAGGTATGGGAATCAAGTTCAATTTTAATTGATTAAAATTGTGGTTCGTTTGTCGCTGAACATCTTGATTGTCCAACCATTTGCTATCGCTTAACGCGGAGGGAGCGGTCCGAACAAACATGGCCTGACGACCCTCCCTTTGGTCCTGTTTATTGATGGAATTGGCAATTAGTGGAGAAATATGGAAGAGGCCGGCAGCACAAGGGTCGTCGTCGCAAAAACTAATAAAATCCATAGCCATGCATGCCGCAATGGAGGAAGCTGGCGTCGTTGCGCCGGCAGTGCACCTGGAACCGCGGCCCGCTTTGCGGTCTGCTTCGGTGGAAGTACCAGCCTGTCGTCGGCCGGCCGGGTGAGGGGATCCATGGCGCCAGGAGGGAGACACGCTAGAGAACCTGACGACCCATTGGCTGGCCGGGCAGTGCCGAACCGTGGTGCCAAGAGGGCACCGTGTGGAAGAATCTTGCGGCCCGTTGTGCGAGCCGCGTGTGCCGGAAGGCTAGCCAACCTAGCCAGCTGCTTTGGGATGGTGGCACCTCTTGGCGTTGCCGGTTCGGGCATTCGGGGGATACGCCCCAGTCTCGAATCACTCGGCCTTTAGTACGAGCCGCTCGGCTAGCTGGCTGAGCTAGCCGGGCCGCGCCCCTTGTCAGGCAGCGTCGGGCCAAGCCAGGTCGCGCCACGCCCTTCTTGGTGGGCCCGTGCCACTACGGTACGGGCCACACCCTCTTCGGGTCAGGCCACACTTCTCATGCCGGACCGCACGAATCTTTGGGCAGTTCTGTCACCCCCCTACCTGGTCGGACCCGCCAAATCTAGGTGGACCCGGCCCATTAAGCCCAGTGGGCTAACGGGCCGGGCCCGTTTTCACTTAAACGTGAATAACATGAACACCGCGTGTCTGATTGACGTGCCGTATATGGAACATGGACCCTCGCGATGAGACGGTCCTTTTGCGATACTCTAACTGAGTTTTGGATGAATTTGGAAAAATGGCCTGGTTTGGAACAAATTCAATTCTGACTAGGTTCACGGAGCGGAAACAATTATAACTTAAGGAATGGATGTCTGATTGATGTTATGTCGACTATGTTGTAATCCTCATGATAAGACGGTTCTTTTTAAATACTTCACCTAAGGTTTGGACGTAGTTGGTGTATGTTCAGGTTGGATTGAACCCGAAATCCAACCGGGCCCCCGGAACGGAAATGCTAATAACTCACAGACCGGGCATCCGATTGACGAGTTGTTTGTTGCGTTGAGACCCCTTTGACGAGGTGGTCCTTTGAGATAATCTTTTTTGGAACTTCGTTACACTTGGATTGTCGAACGGTAGCTTGTGAAGTGGATCCTTCCGGAGACGAGCATATGGAGTACGACGACCTTGTAGCTGGCTGAGACCTGATAAGTACTTGTCTGATTCGTATCGGAGTGACATGAATAGCCCAGTGGGGAGTAATACTATGTAGGGGTGGCAAAAACTTGGCATATGATCACTACTATGTTGGGGTGGAGAACCCACGGTACACGACAGGGGGAGTACCTCTGTAGGATAGTAGGGGGAGTGCTACTGTGTTGGGGAGGCATATCCATAGCGGGGAGCACTACTATGTTGGGGAGGCAGACCCACGGTACATGACAGTGGAGGAGTACCTCAACTGTCTATGGTTAGTGAGTAGCACCTCATAGTCGAGACAGTAATACTACGCTTGATAGAGGAGGAGTTCTGCAGTAGCAATGTTTTTGTAATCATGAATAATAATCTTGGTTTGAGATGATTCAATGACCTTTGTGTTTTCCTCGTGATTGAGATGGGTTACATGGTCACTTATGTATATGAATGGGAATATACCTATGAAAGGTTATCTATTGTGATATTTCTTTTTGGTTTATCCTTGTTGGATTTTAGTGAGACCTTGAGGGTCTCGGGGTCCCTACTGAGTATCGTTATACTCACCCATGCACGGGCTATGCCCGCACCTCGTTGTGTTGGATGCAGATGAAGGACAGCGCTGACGGAGGACAAGTTTACGAGAACTGGACGACACGTATAGGTGGACCTTAGGGTGAGTCGATACCCATAGGTGGACCTCACGACGAGTTGGTACCCGAAGGCGGTTGACGGACGAGGGCGCCGAAGAGGCTATCTGTACCTACCCTTCAGGTAGGATCCGTGGTGGATGATCTAGGAGGTTCCCTATCTGTACCTCCCCTTCAGGTAGACATTCATGGTGGACAATCCAGGAGCTGATTGTCACCTTTCAATTGTTTTGTCTTTTAACTTGTACATAACAGTTGGTCTTGTATTTCCACCCCCATACTTTCAACACTTTTGTTATACTAATTTACTTAGTGTTTCTTCCATTTTATCTCTGATTGTTTGTGATTACCTTTTATAATGTCATTTCCTTCCCAATTCTAGGAAGTTATTCCTTTGGTGATAGATTCCATTCTATGGCCTATGGAAGGTGGGCATGGGGTAGTCACGATGCGGTCCCGGGGGGAGGGGTCGTGACAAATTGTTATCAAAGTAGTCAGTTCTACCACAGAACTTAAAACTCTGATATTTCTTTTCTATGAAGCAATACTATTAAGTGTACTAAGTGTGGTTTTCAGTTCATGGAGTCATGTGTTGGTGTGCGAAGCCGACAAATCCATACACCAGGACCCTGATTTCTGATTTCAGATGCAGTGCATAAAAACACTGATTGTGTGTGTTTTCAAAAGTTTCTTTTATGTCTGCTCAAACTAGGTCAGCTCACAAGGTATAGTCTTTTGATCATGTCACATCTGTTTCTTTCAGGATTTCTTCACCCAGTCAGTCAGCGTGCGTACTTAGTGGAGAGCGCAATGATACCTCACTGAGAAGTGACGCCTTGGTACATGGCCCTACTCTAGTTGTTAAATCATAGTAGAGTTCACGCAGCATGAACGTATTTCACGAGTTCCTCCGACAGAGGCCTCTGACGTTTCGAGGTGAGTCAGATTTTCAGACAGCTGGGCACTGCCTGGATTTTGTAGCATGACCTTTCTACACAGCTGGGACAACCGCTGACTTGATGGTGTACCTAGCAGTTAGTCTCTTTCAGGGAGCATCTGAGAGGTGGTGGATCCATATGATCCAGTTTTGCGATGAGGCGAACTTCACCTGGGGAAACATTGAGACTTTTTTCAATGTGGAGTTTGTACCAGCAACTCTACACTTTGAGCATGCTTAGGAGTAGGTTCCCTTGCTGCAGGGTTTTCCGACCGTGGAAGAGACATCTGCAGCTGGCAGTAGGAAGATGACACAGAAGTCTAAGCCGACTTGGCCGACATGTGGGTGACCTCGGGGTATAGGTTCAGTTATCCGAGCCACACGAAATAGAGCCGGCTATACGAGGAGCAGGAAGTAATATGTATGCAGATAGCAGTGTCATATGGCTCGAGACTACCTGACATGTCTAGTATATGAGCAGAAGTCCATGGAGTAACCTACCAGACCTGGGAAGAGGAGTTGGCTGTACAGTCGGTGGTGTATGATGCTTCGAAGTGTCACCACCACCACCCCCAAGAGGTCCAACCTGACCATAGAGAACTGGTGGATATGGGAGAGTGTAGCTTCTAGGAAGATGAAGCATACAACTATGGAGCACCAGAAGAAGGTAGACAAGAGCGAGACTAGATCTAGGCATGGATTCATTTGTTCTTGGTGCTTCTTGTTTCCATGTTGTTGTTGTTGTGTTTTCTTATTGTCATTATAATTCGAGTTGCAGTAATAAAAGATACTTATCTTTGTGACGTTTACTTGCCTGTCCTTTTTTATTGTTGTTACTAAGAGGTTTTGGTTAAAAATGTTGACTTGACCCTCACATGTGAGATTCCAACAGGAGGAGACCCAGTAACCATGCACTGATGCTGATAGTGGGACTCAACACTTGGAGGTGAGAGTAACGTTTGGATCTCTTGGTGGTAGTGTCAAGGCCTTATGACGTCATTCAATACATGAATTGTACCGTTCATGTCAGTATTGACTACATTAGGAAAAGAACGTGGTTCATCTAGGGGATGACACTAGATTTCTTTTTTCGGCAATGGAAAAATCTCAGCATCTCTTTGGTATAAAGTTGATGCAGAAGGGTGGAGATGAGTTCTTACAATTGGCAAGACTCACCCTTTGTCTGTTGCGCAAACGGTTTACGGTTCTCTCTAACTCGATAGTTTCAGATGTGTCTTCTCTCAAAAGGACCTAATCCTGAGATATCATCAATGTCTTGAGTTCATCTAATACTATGACTTTGAGATAGTTCATACTCATAGGAAGGGAAACATTATAGAAGATGCACTCAGTAGGAGATCAAGCATTAAGCTTTTAGGAGAGGTGAGACAGCTGCTGGCCGCGTTCCAGATATCCTTTGTGGATAGTGATGTAGTGAACATGTGTAGAACAAGAGATGGTTTAGGCTATGATGGAGAAGGTGCAATTCATCCAGATGCAGATGAAGACTGCACAGAGCAGACAGACGTCCTATGATGATAAGAGATAGAGACCACTGGAGTTCGAGGATGGAGACCACGTCTTTATATGGGTCTCACGTCGATGAGGTCTATGGATATGTGGCCGAGGTGGAAATTTATCTCCACAATTCAATAGAGTTTTCAATGCTCTCATCCAAGTAGGAAAGGTGGCTTACCAAATGTCCTTTCCAACTCAGTTGCACTGAGTGCACAACGTCATCCACGTATCTCACCTAAGGAGATGTGTGCCCAACCTATCTGCCATCAAAGATCAAGAAGAGGTGGACATCGATGATGGGGCAAATATCACAGGGTTCCAATATGGGTTGAGGATCGATAGGAGCGGGTCATACGGTGACGGTCTATTCCTCTTGTGCGCTTTCCCTGGCAGTACATGAAACCTCTAGGAGGGCCCACGAGATTGGGTAGCCCAGATGCGTGCTCGATATCTCCTTTTGTTTTTCCTAGTGTGTGTTGAACCTTTATGGGGATGTAAAGCCCTAAGGAGAGAGTAATGTAAAGACCCACAAATTTCAAGGGAAATTTTTTCATAAATACCTTGGAATTTCACGAATCTGTAACTTCTAACAACACCTGATTCCGAGGCCAGGTGTGCCTGTAATCAATTTCCTAAGTCTAGCTTTGGTATGTTCAGTAAACGAACGAGCGGGTTTTTCTATCTTTTGAACAGGTGCTCGGAATTGAAATCTGAGGGCACGAATGAACTCGCAATGTTTTTAATTACTTAAGAGGACCTTTACCATAGATTCATTTGCACGGGCGGATAAGTTAACTATTGGGGTTTAATGAAGAAGTAAATAATATTGTTGGAACATTTTTATTTTATTTCTATGGAGGTTAATTCCTCCCATGGGAAGTTGTTGGTGGGGCCCACACCCACCCAACTTCCCATGTGTTGATATGTGAGAGGTGGGGTCCACACGAGCCCCGACCTTTCATTTTACCGAAACCCCCTTAATCTGCTTATTTTATTTGTAAACCCCTCATAAATTATGTAACTCTTCTTCTTTTCTCCCTTTCTCTTTAACTCTTTCCAATACACCATAATTAATTAATGGAACCTATTCAATTAATTTATTAAGTGTTTCAAATTATGAATTCTTGGAAAGTTTAATTAAAATAAGTGGAAGCCTTATTTTAATTGGGTTGCCACTTGTTTTGTTGGGGAAACATTGGGAGAGAGATTTTCTGAAGGAAGAGGGGAATTTCTCTTTTGTTGAAGAACAGAGACTTCTTCGACGAAGAATGAAACTCTCTTCCATGAAGAATGACAATGTGCCTTCTTTTCTTTTCCCTGTGACCAGAGGGAAGACACCACATCTTTGGGTATAATCCAACGCCGACGGAATCGAAAACGTCATCCACTATGCTCGACTACCGTGAATATTCCTTGAGGTAGGGTAATCAAGTTCAATTTTAATGGACTAAAATTGTGCTTCGTTTGTCGTTGAACATCAATCTTTTCCAACCATTTGCTATCGCTTAATGCGGAGGCCGCAGGCTGAACAAACACAGCCCGATGACCCACCATTTAATCATGTTTATTGATGGAATTGGTGATCAGAGGTGTAACACGTAAGAGGCGCGTAGCACAAGGTCCTAAGTCGCACATGCTAAGAAAAGCAACAGCCAAGCAAGCCACAGAGGAGGAAGCACAACGTCGTCGTGTCGTGCCAGGGATATGGAACTACGGTCAGCGTAGGCTATGACGGAGGAATATGGTGCCGTTGTGATGGCTACGCAGTGGGAACCATGGCCGGATTTGCAGGCCTCTTCGGTGGAAGAACCGGCATGTCGGGAGAAGGGGAGCCGCAGCACCTGGAGGGCGCCGCACTGGAGAATCGGCTGACACCTCTGTCTGCCGGGCGGAGCCAAACCGCGATGCCAGGAGGGCGCCGTGCTGAAGAAACCTACGGAACGCCATGTAGGACGCATGTGCCAGAAGGCTGGACGGCCTAGCCAGCAGGTTTGGGAGGGTGGCTTCGCTTGGCGCCACCAGTTTGGGCCACCGGGGGCTGCACCGCCACCTCAAATCGCTTTGCCTTCGAGCTGAGCCCACCGACCCGTGCCACATCGGGCTTGGCCTCACTCTTTTCGGTCTAGGTTGTGCCTCTTAGGCCGGACCACATGAATCTTCGGGCCAGTCCGACACCCCCCTCTACCTGGTCAGACCCGCCATCTTTGGGTTGACCTGACCCGTCAGCCCACCGGGCTTAATGGGCCGTGCCCGTTTTCACTAAAACGTGAATAACATAAAGACATTGCATCCAGTCAACCTGCCATCAGTGGAACTAGGACCCTCGTGATGAGGAGGTCCTTTTGTGATACACTAAGTATGTTTTGTATGTCTTTGGAAAAAAGTCCGGGTTTGGAACGAATCTAATTCCAACCGGGCCCTCGGAACGTAAACCATTATAACTTAAGCACTGGATGTCTGATTGATGTGCCATCGACTATGTCATATTCCTCTTGATGAGACTGTTCTTTTGGCATAATTAACCTATGTTTTAGCCATGGTTGGAGTATGGATGGGTTGGAATGTAACCGAAATCCAACTGGGCCCCTGGAACAAAAATGCAAATAACTCACAGACCGGGCGTCCGATTAACGCTCGATTATTGCGTTGAGACCCCTATGACGAGGGGGTCCTTTGAGATACTCTTTCGTGGAACTTTGTGACACATGGAGTGTCGAACAGTACCTCATGGAGAGGATCCTCCCAGAGACGAGCATACAGAGTATGATGACCTTGTAGCTGGCTGAGACCTGATGACGGATTGTCCGATTCGTATCAGAGTGACTTGACTAGCCCAGTGGGGAGAACTACTGTTTTATGGTGGCAAACCCATGGCGGAGGAGAACTACTATGTTGGGGTGGTAGACCCACGGTACTTGATAGGAGGAGTACCTCTGTAGGTTAGTATGAAGAGCACTACTATGTTGGGGCAGCAGACCCATGGCGGGGATCACTACTGTGTTGGGGTCGCAGACCCGTGGTACTCGATAGTGGAGAAGTACCTCAGCAGTCTAAGGTTAGTGAGTCACACCTTAGAGCAGAGAAATTACTAATGTTATCGATAGAGGAGGAGTTCTCTAGTAGTCGGGTTTTCATCATCATGAATAAAAATCATGGTTTGAGCTGAGTCAACGACCTTTGTGTTTTTCTTCATTATTGAGATGGGTTACTTGATAACTTAGGTATATGTAGGGGTGTATACCTAAGTAAAGGTTATTTGTTGAGATCTTTCATTGTATTTTGTCATTGTTGGATTTTAGTGAGACTATGAGGGTCTCGTGGTCCCTACTGAGTATCGTTATACTAACCCCTGCACAGGATAGGCCCGCACCTCATTGTGTTGGATGTAGACGACAGACATCGCTGACAGAGGCCGAGTGTACTAGGACTGGATGACACCTGGAGGTGGAAATCAAGACGATTCGGTAACCAGAGGTAGACCTCACGACGAGTTGGTACCCAGAGGAGGTTGAAGAATGAGGGCATTGAGGAGACACTCTGAACCTACCATTATGGTAGGATGCATGGATGATGATCTAGGAGCTTCACTATCTGTACCTACCCTTCAGGTAGGATCCATAGTGGACGATCCAAGAGCCGCTTGTCACATTTTGACTGTTTTGTCATTTAATTTTTACTTTATAGTTGTGCTGGTATTTCTGGCCCCTTACTTTTAGCACTTTGGATATACTACTTTACATAGTGTTTGATTTCGATTTTTCTCTAGGTGTGTGTGTTTAAGTTTTATAAAGGCAAAGCTTTCCCAGTTCTAGGAAGTTATGCCTTTACTGCAACTCGCAAGCCCTTGGCCTGTGGAAGGCGGGCTTGGGGAAGTAACGATGCGGGCCCCGGGGGATGGTTTGTGACAATACCATTATGCAGGATATCATTTTATACTTACAAAGAATATTTATAGTCGAAATGATAACATATATAACCCTATTTAAAAATTGATTTACTCAAATATATTTGTTTTTTTCATTTTTTCCTTTACATTACGTTAATTAAAATAAAGTGTCATTATCACTCCCACGTGGCCCCATGGGGTCCCAAAATCGACCCAAGGATCCCCGTGATGAGATATGTATCAAAAAATAGTATTAGGACACATGTAAGTGTAATTTAATATTATTCTAATATTATTTTTTAACCATAATTAAGAGATTTTATCTTTTAACCATGGTAAATAAAATATTAACTATAGTAAATATTCATAATGTATAAAAATAAAAACCACATATTTTTGCAATTTTTAAATCCTGATTCAAAATATGGAATCTATTTTTTCTAAATTCAAAACACAGAAGTGACATTAATTAATTTAATATTAATTCTCGCTATCACAACAAAAGCATGTTTTTAAGAAATAACTACCAAAAAATTGACACACGTTTTTGTCGAATTTCAATGCGAAATTACATCTAATGACAAAAATTGAATTAAATGGTAAAAATTTATTCCAATTAAAGTTTAAAACTTATTAAAAAGGTAATCTAAAAATATAGATAAATTAGATTAAAAGGTAGTTTTGAATTAAAATACAATATTTCTCACTATTCATTTAAAAATGAACTTTTTCAGAAAAAGACCAAAATTTCATCCAAAGTAAATTTTGATGTCCCAATTATAATGAAGAATTTTATTTTGCTAAAGAAAAAATATAAAAGTGACAAAAAAAATATTTTAAAATTGTTTCTATCAAAAGGTGGTAAATTGACCTTTTAATGAATATTAGATTATTTATGCTTTAAATCAAATTCATTCACATTTTAAGCCTCTAAAATTTATTAGAAAAATATTGAAAAATTTAACAAAAATGTATAATCATATTTTAGTTATTTATATTCATTCCCACTAATACAAATACTAGGTTTTAACTAACATTTAATGTAATAATATTATATTATTAGTGTGCAACATTCGATTTCAAAAAACCAATTGTTGAGTATCTAGAACTCCATAGAACATAGAATCCCCTTTAATGTAAAATTAATATTTAATTCACAAATATTAATTAATATGAAAATTTCATATTTCTTTATTTAACCGGGATGTTACATTATTATTTTTGTAATGTCGTATCTTTAGTGAAGTGGTTAAATAGTGATGATGATGAAAACAGAGGATATAAAATGGCATATAATCTATTTTATATTGGTGAT
The DNA here is from genome assembly GCA_963277665.1 of Viscum album. NCBI lineage: Eukaryota > Viridiplantae > Streptophyta > Magnoliopsida > Santalales > Viscaceae > Viscum > Viscum album. The sequence goes on along the minus strand of OY728153.1, from coordinate 1,414,492,853 downwards.
GTTGAAAATAATTTCAATTTGATTTTTTTGGAAAATAATTAGTTATGGTATTTTTGTCCTTCCTACCTACTAATAAAGAACATGAAATAGAAATATAAATGCATATAATGTTTTCAATCCAATAGTAATAAAAAGATAAATGTATTAGATTGCCCCTACCTTCGCAAAGGAAAAGAACATAATCCATTTTAAAATAATGTAATTATTTATAATTATCTTTTTATTGGATCATGTTCATTGAGATAATTTTTTCATATAAAAAATAAACCAAAAAATAAAAAAAAAATATTATATTAGTGAATATATTCACATTACATGAAAAAAATTATGGAGAAAAAATTAGGTTTTAAATATTTTTTTAAGATATTATAGGGAAATATACAAAATCATTGTAGTTTCACATTGTGGAGAGTAATGATGGGTAAAAATATAATTAATTATAAGGTTTTTTTTTTCTTTTATGTCAAAATTAATGTATTTTAAATAGGATTATTATGAAATATATCATCAAAATATTATCAATGAATTAGAAAATTATTTTCTTGTAGATAACCCGTGTTATATTAGTGAATCCTAATACATCTTGATTTTTCTGATGAAAATATGTCAGAATAAAATAACATAAAATCCATTCACAAAATCATTCAATGTCCAACACATCTCAATTTTAAATTCACTAAAATATTATTCCATGATTGAAGTGATTGAGTGTTATTATCCACAGTGTAACCAATTTGAATGTGTAATACATTGGAATGTTTTAGCACATAGTTATTAATGAAGTTTTAATTTCTTATCCTCTTCCTAGAATAGGATTACATGGAATTAGGGTTGGAATATGAGATATTGAAAATAAAAATATTGTAAATGTAGGATATCACTTATCAAATATGTATTAAAAATAATGATCATGTTTTTAAAGGGATGGAAAATATTGCCAATTTTTCATATAAGAATTAATTAATTTTAAAATGAATAAAATTAATCAAATATTTATTTTAATGAAGAATGTTAAATGACATCAAGGGGTAATGAAAAACCACAATAATCTCATCTAATATGGTAAATTATAAAAAAAAATCAGATATATTTATTTATAATCAATAAGAATATAATTGATTTTGATCATTGGGATCGACATCATAAATATAATGGTTTTATATAATCTAATACTGAAATGTGAAAAATTATTTGAATATAAAGTCTATTTTTATTAAATATATTATTAATCAAATAATAATATGAAGGAAAAAACATTGGAGTTGGTAGTTAATCTAATGATTATTGATTTTATTAAAAAATTGAACATTCCATAAAAATTTAATGAAAAGTTATAAATAATTATGTTAAATGAAATTCTTTTTTAAAATGGTTATTCTAGGGTTTAATGGATTTACATTTAATGTAACTTTTCTCTTGTGACATGATTTGTTATCATAATTTTTTTTATTTTATAACCTCATGTAAATGATTAAAGATCATTTAATTAGATTTATATTAAGCCTTTTAAAATGGATAACATGACTAGGATGTATACATAGTGAAACATGTATTAATATTTATTACATATGATTAGGTAAGTGGGTATAATATATTAATAAGGTGTTGTGTGGGTTAAATCAACATTCAAGGGAATTAAATTTTATTCCTAAATTATTTTTGGAGACACTATATTTTAAAATATGTAAAGTTGATAAAAACTCAATATAAAATAAGGTGAAGAGGTATCTCTCACTTTTATCATCCATGATAAGGATATAATACATTAGACACATAGAGATAATATTTTCAATTTATTTTAGAAGAAAGTATTATAGACGTACGGTTTGTTAAATTTTATGGAAATTAGGGGACTATTGGTACAATAAATTTTTTAAGAGAAGGTTCATGTATTCTTTTCTTAAGAGAAATTTCTTTAAGAAAAAGTGAAAAATTATAGAGAATAGGATAAAAAGTATATTTTACAACTATATTATTGGTAACAAAAATTTCAAAGGATTTTGAATGCTAAAAAAATATGAAATCAATATTAAAAAGTCATTATATGTTAACTATACTTAACTACTTCATGATTTAAGATCATATATGTTTCCACATAATATTTATTAAATTAATGTGTATCATAGTAATTACAATTCATTATAACCATGATCATTTTACATAATTTTAAATATATTATTTATTTTTGGATAAAATTGTATAGTAATGGGATGTCAGATTAGAATATATATCATTATGTATATTGGCTTTATGTATTGATGGTAATGAGTATCTATTATATAAAGTACACATTTTTTAATCATGATGAGTGTCTTTACACATAAATAATTCATGTTCTATCACATAGAGAATAACATTTAGAAATTATTTCACATAATATAAAGAAATAAATAAAATTTATGTGGTTTAGAATTCATCATAAATATATCATGGTTGTAAGGATATTTTAATTTTAGGTGAAAAAAATTATTAAATTGATAATAACAAATTTGGGAAGAGGGTTCAATATTCTCGATGGAAGCAGAAATGTACCAAATACCACATTAAAAAGAAAATTATTGTGAAATTAGTGTTGAAATTGGAAGTAGTTTCTAAACAATGTTCAAATATATATATTCCATAATATCCAAAAGATTAATTTCAATGGTTGTGGTTTATGAGGTGTGTTTAACCACATTCTTCAAATGTCAACATTATGGTGTTTCATCCCCAATAAAACTTTTTATTTCAGTATTGATTATAATGGTAGTGAAAATGAAATATTAACAAAACATATATTTAAAAATACATCAATACATGTGAAACCACATATTAATGTAGAGTATATTTTAATGGATGTGCATTGAAGGTAAATTTTTTAAATCTGTTTAAACAAGCATTGTATGAATATAATATTGCCATTACATCTTGTCTGTTTATTAATTGTTAATTTTTAAAGAATTATTATTATTATTTAGTGTGTGTTCTAGGTATTTTGTTAAGGTTATATATATGAATGGTTATAAGATACAGAATTTAGAAGAGAAGTTATTCATTGATGTTTTTCATTTAATATGATTTACAATTATAGAGAATTTTGATATTTTTTATTATTAATGTTGATTGAAGCATCATGGACCCTCGTAAAGGTCTAGATGAATAAAGTGATTATTTTTTCTTATATTGTTATATTTTTGTAATTAATTGTTGGAAAAAATAATTCTATTATTTTCATTAGTGATAAGAATTAGATTGATTAATACCCAAGTGATGTGTGTTTGTAGAGGTATGGGGTTAGTTCAAGATAAATTTTTTTATATTATTTGGGGAATTACAAATATATTTTATTTTGAACAAAATTTTCATCAAATGAATCATCATCAAAATTTATTAGTTCAAATTGGATCAATTTTTAATTTTAAATTTTAATTGAATACTAAATGATTAAGAGTTATGATTAATGTTTCTTAAAAAGGAATGGATGCTAATTAGGTTGTGATATTTAGATGAAAATATCTTTCTTGTCTAGACTGTGACATATTTACTAGTATAGGAAACAAGAATTACTATAACTATGATATAAAAGGATGAAAGGTATGTTTATGTCAATGTGTAGTTTAAACCATGTTTTAATCACGTGATTCCAAAAAAATCTTGTTTATATGTGAAAACATGTGTTTTTTATTTCATAAATTTTTAAAAATTCACTATAAAAAAAATTTCATTATTCCACTGTGATATAAATATTTTTGTGGTTTTTATAATGTCAAGGGAAATAGGACGAAAAATATTAAATGATTTATGAGATATTACCATGGTTATAATTTTTATAATGTACTAACATTATTTAGGCATAATATAAAATGGAATGAAATATGGATAAATTTGGGTTCCTTTACTCGGATAAAAAAATATATTTTTTTGGGGTAACATTTGATGATATATTGTTCATAAATAGTTTTTAAAACTATTCAAAATCCTTGGAAAATAATTATTCTATGGTTATATTATCACTATACATTAATAATTTTATAAATAATAACATTCAATTTATATAGATTTTTACTTATTTTTATATTATTAGAAACTACCAATAAAATATTTATGTTAATAAAGACTTCAATGGGTGATTATAAAGGATTGAAGGATTTAATGGAATTTAATGGAGGTCAATATGTGGAAAATTAATGTTTAAAGTAGATATTTTATTTCACTCAAATATTTATAATGATGTTAGAATAAATATTTTTTGGATTCATTATGTTATGAGTTTCATTATTAGAGGTTATTTTTACAATCAAAGAAGAGGGAGAAATCATGCAGAATAAAAATTGAAATGTAAAATATCATCAACAATTCAATTATAGATGTTGAAAAAAATAATTTGATGTTAAATATTCAACTAAAATGTTAGGGGAAATGTGATGGATTATATAGATTGGTATGATATTATTTACATTTATTATTTTTATTGGTTTTCATAATCATAAAAATATATCACATTGAAATGATGATGTAGTTGGGTTAATAAAAAAATTCCTTTCATTTATTGATGAAAATTCAATATGTGAAGAAGTGAAGTGAAGGTCTATATTGAACAGAAACAATTTGACTTCATTATACTATTTAGGGATTTTTTTTTTAAAATTCCAGTGACAATATCAAATTTTATTATGCTATATAACGCAACATCAATAAAGATAAATATGTATATAACATGAGTTTAAGGATAATGTTGCATTTTATATATTATTATTGATAGATCACGTGAGATTTTTCAATAATTCCAAATGTGTTCCCATTTATTTTGAATATTGAAACTATTAATTTCATTATTCTCATAACTATTATTTAATTTTAGTGGACATAAAATTATTTCTATTAATATCAATAAAATTAAGTAGATAAAAAAGAAATGACGCAATCTAGTAATAAAGTAGATCACTTTGATTGTGAAGAAGGTTGTTCTATAATAAAACACAAATGAAATTAATTCAACACACCTCTAATTGAATTAGTTAGAATATTAATACCTATTGGAATATAGGTTTACACGAAGATGATCAATGCCAGTTAGTAGTATAATTTATCTAATACCATTTTATAATAAAATATTTCTTCATTAAATATTTTACTAGATTATATAGATAATATATTATATAAAGTAACATGTAAATATAACTATATATTTTCAAATCATATCATTAATATGGTGTATTCTAGGCAGATCAGCGATATATTGATTTTATTTTTTTCATTTACATGTTGTTCAAAACATAATGTGGATATTAATTCCAAAAACCATGCTTGCTAGATATATTTTATAAATGCATTATTTTTAAGATTTTATGTTAGTCTGTATCCTTAATGAGAAAAAAAAATGTTAAAAAATGTTGAAGTTTATATTCTAGTGTATTTCATCAATAATAAAAATTTTATTACGATAATATTATTTTTAAATTTTACATACCTTGGAGTTTTTATTTTTATAATTATGCTTGTTAATTTTAAAAACATGAATTATATAAAATTGATTATTTTGAATAGATTTATCATTTAGTTTTTTGGAATTGTAAAATATAATGTTATTTATGAATTATATTAAAATAAAAATCAAAGGAATTGGTTTTGATGCTAACCTGACATGATTAATTCATGATAGATTTCAAATAGGAGTGGAATATTTCAATTAAATAATTTTGAATGAGTTGAAATGCTTTTAAAACAATAATATATATCATTATGTGTAGTCTAATAATGATAAATTGTATATAAGCATGCATGAACACGATAGAAGTATATGAAAATATTTTTCATATTCAATTGGATGAAAAGGTGGAGTATAATGTATTTATTTAGTAGAATAACATTTATTTTGTTGACATGAGAAGATATATATTATATAAATTTGAAAAAAAATAAAATAGATATAAACTAATACTTCACATTAAAACATTGTTTTCATAATTTAGTAAATCTATTGTTTGATTATAATAAATATAATATTTTATATGTTTTAGAAATGATTAATATACTATCGTATTGTGAAAATAATTGGCTAAATCATGAGGATCAATACACAATTGAGCCTTAGTATGTTTGAGGTTCCCATTACTCAATGATATTCATGTATTATTTTTAGTTTATCATTAGGTATTCTTAGTGTTATATACAGTTATATTATTCAAAGGGAATATTATTTAATAAATTAATATGGATAAAATGGATATCAATATCAAGTTAAGGTTTTTTATAGAATATTTAGTAGTATTGTTTGTTATTAATAGATACTTATTGAATGGTGTATTTTTCATTTGTTGTCATGGTGAGAAATTTTGATTAGGGTGACAATAATATTAATTTGTAAAAATGAAATGATTTAATCATTTCCCCATATTTGAAAAGGGGATAATTATTGATTCATAATTTCCAAGGGGTTTTAGGGTAAAATGATTAATTATTATTGAATGAATAATTATCCAGGTGTTTTTTAGATAATGTGTTCAATATGAAAAAAAATTTATGTTAAATTATGTTCTTCTATCATGATAGAATTTTTGAATTTCATTTCATATGATACTATGAAATGATGAAATATGTGAATATCACAGAAATCTTTCTCATGTTATTTTTATGCGATTATAATTTTATACAGAGGGGGGGTGTGAATAAATAGGTTCAATAGGTGCATTTACAAAAATAAATTATGTTATACCATTATATGTGTTTGTGTAAATGTAATATATCATAGTACGATTGAGTATTATAGATAAACACATGTTAGGTCCACTTGGTCGAATACACTGAGAGTGGGTGAATCAGGGTTTGAGAGATTAAATATTTTTTCCATTTAAATCATGTTTCATTACAAGAAAAAACTCAATTATATCTTTCTCCCATAGAAATATATGAATATATATGAAATAATGAACATGACACAATGATTTTTACTTGGTTCACCCTCACTAGGATATGTCCAAGGAGTATACAATGTTGATGTGCCGATGTGCCAAATTCACTAAAGTTCATGTTCAATAATGATTACAATGTTGGGGGTATATCCTATAAACCCATGATCACCTCCTTTGCAATGTTTAGGGTATGATCACTATGTTCCCAAGGGTAACTCCCTATGACTCTTTCTCTAGATCACTACAAGTGGAAATGTTCATTGTCTTCCTCTTCTGCGCTCACTGCTCTGGAAAAGAACCCAATAATAATTTATTGACTTCTAGGTCAATCAAAGTTTATAGACATGATGTTCCCTTCATTTTACTTTATTTTTATATACTCAACTATAGGTAGATTCTTTGTTGATATTATTTTTTCACCTGTAGATGATGTCTACCATACCCGGTACATCTAAGTACTAGAAAATAATTTTGCAAAATGATTTGAAGCATTCAAAAGCATTCTTGAGAAAATTACGATCCATGTTCCTCTACCACGTACTGAATACCAGATTTGGTATGCATCCACCTCCTCTATGTATTGTCTTCACAAATTAGAACTGCCCTTTGACCATAGACTGGCTTTGCTAACTACCTGTGTACCACTACCTTTGTTACACCTCCCCAAACTGCCCCTATATGCGAACTGTTTTTTGTTCATGGATTGACTTCGCTTCCGCATAGTAGAGCTGCTAATCCATGTATTTCTTGTGTATATCCCTCTATCGCATACTGAAGAATACCCATAATGTATTGTGCCTTATGCATGTTATAGTTCTCTACATAAATCCTTCAGCTAAATTCTCTCTGCAAAAACCACTTTAGCTTTCAAATAATTCATTCTCGCGAACCTCCTTCGGAAAATGCCAAAATCGCAAACCAAAAATATTTTTTATAATGATATTTGGTATCTTTGGTAATTTATGGTATTAGAAATTCATAAATGGAAAATTAAGGCCACCAAATCTGCTAATCTGTGATTTACCAAATATTCAATCCAGCCATTACCACATACTGATCCTTCTACAGCCACGCACCTCAAGCCACCTGAAAACTAATTTTCCCATATGTTCTGCATACTGCCACTATTCCTACATGTTATATCTCCTCTGATGATGTCATACATTTGTCTGTCGCATCACCTTCTGCCGCAAACCATTTTTTATTTTGTGAACCTCACTTGCGTAATGTTCTCATCGCTCCGTGAACCATTCCTAGAACATAGTACGCAACACATGAATAATGGTATACAATTCACAAACATTGCCAATATTATTCAAATTTCATCATAGCATTAACTCCTATTAAAACATACATTTTTTTACAATGTCAAATTCCTGATTTTTAGGCCAAAAATGTTGGCAAACACTGGGATATTGTGCCACCCATAAATAAGGTCATTGAAAATACCAATAATACTCATTTGGGGTCAACTTTCATTGTAAAAAACACAACTTCATAAAAAACATACCAAGAGGACACCTTGGGGGGATCTTTTTCGAACAATAATCCCCTTTAGGTTTGTTGATAACTCTTCTCATAATAATGATGAATATTATGAATCTCATTAATACTCTATCCAATTTTGTCCATGATTCGCTTCAGTTGATTAAGTTAGTGATCAATGATTGACTCAACACATAATATAATCCTACATAATATATGGTTTATTTGAGAAATGATAGTATAATGAAATGTTCCTTAATTAATTACTTCATTTCTAATCACTAGTAGCTCATACTAGACTGATACACTGATACAGATAAACTACATTTATCATGAATGACAATTGTCGTGATATCTAATCATTAATCGATCACTTCTAGCATCATTGGATTTAGTACCCATCCTATGTTATATATTCTCTAATAGCTTCATCTCATCTTCAACCCATATCTTGATACTCCACATAACAGCTTCTACCCATTTTATTTCCCCCCTTGAATAGTCACACTTTCTCCCCCTTTGTCAATGAACATGAAGGGAACATCAAGGTTTTCTCCAACATAGTTGAGAACAGATATCACCACATTACGAAATGGCACATCATACCTCATGGATTGGGGGTCCCACATCAACACTTTTTCATGTATGGTGATTTGACTGGATTCCCAGATCTAGTCAATTCCTTTCATACTCTTCTTTGGGTTAGGCATTCTTAAGAATATCTACAAATATTTGTTCTGTTTGAGCATAAACAACCTTCAAAATACCATTCTCAACATTCTCCATGATAAATTGATATTTGATTTCAATGTTCTTTTTCATTGAGTGATGGACTATGTTTTTTCTATAATTTGTAGCACTTGAATTATCAGAATTGATTTTGATCATTGATTTCACTTCAATTCCAATTTCTTCAAGATACTACTACATCCACAACAGCTATGTGCAAGATTGAGAAGTATAAATATAATAAGGTTCTATAGTTCATAATGATATGAAATATTGTTTCTGGAAAAACCAAGAAAAACACATTCCTCAAGATAAAAGGCACCACTTGACATAGATTTCATATTATATGTTGATCCGGTCCAATCCACATCTATATATGCCAAAAATTGTGGCTGAGTTATTCCATTATACATTAATCCAAAATTCATTGTTCCCTTTATATACGAATTTATTCTTTTTTACTTAAATAATTTGTCTCTTCTAAGGATTACTTTGACACCATGTTTTTTGTCATTTAAAAAATACAATATCATGCCTTGTGTAGGTTAGGTAAAAAATACTTCCAACAATTTTCCTATATTCTGTGATATTAAATGACTTACTTGTAGTATCAAAATATGATGTAGATGCTCAATATACAAGAGAGATCCATTTAAAATTTGTTTAGAACCATTGTAGTTGGTATAAAACATTCAATTTTAACCTTAAGGGAAACCATATTTAAAAAGGATAAACAAGGTAAATTCACCAGACCTCTTAGTTCTAAATACTTTCTTGGTTCTGGAAAAAAATTGTTCCTTAAATGAAACATAAGAAATATTACTTTGAAAAATATTCTACCATAATGTATACATAATCATACTAATCATAGTATAAAAATACAAGAAAGTATAATACCTTTTTACATTCATTATTTATCACAATTCAGCAGAAAATAAACATGAAATAATAAAAGTAACATGATTGAAATATATTAACTGAAATAGTGGGGTATCCACAAGCCTTGGATAATGGTCAATTGATTTAAACATTCAAGAAATTATGTCATACTTACACCAGGGTAAGCCCTCAATAGGAATATCATAATTTGTCTTACTATCCCTGTAAGCCCTTGAACTTCAAGTTAGTCATCACCTCTTCCTTCCTATCCCCAGAAGACCTCGATTGTACAAATCAACAATCAAAGTCACATGGAGAAGGTTGAAAAAGATGGTCAGTACACACAAAGCATTAGAGTCTCTCTCTCTATAAATCACTTAAACAACATGTGGACTCTAGAGTTATCAACATTATGAGCTCATTCAAATGATATTCTATTTATAGGAATTTTTCCAACAGCCGGATCTATCCTCCATCAGTCACATTTTTCCTTATATCTCAGAGGGACCCACTCACGTGTCACTCAAAAAATGGATAATTTGAAATAGAATGAATGACATCGTTTTATAATTAAAACAAGGGTACGAAAAATATGGTTGCTTAAACAAATCCATTTTTTTCGGAGTCTTGGAAAAATAATGTTCAGAGTTTAAGAAAATAAACATTCAGAGTCTATATTACATAGATACTCAGATTCTGTTTTTCAAGGAATTCAGAATCAGATTTATATAGACATTGGATTCTGTATTCTAATGAATTCAAAACCATAATTTTGAGATATTTAGAATCTCAATTTTCCAAAATTTCGAATCGGAATTCTAGGAAATTTGGAACCTGAATTATGATTAATTAAAAATTTTTTTTTTGAGAAATTTGTAAAATTATTTTTGAGGATTTCAGAACCTAAATTATAAGAAATTAAGAACATAAATTATAAAGAACATAGAATAAGAATACTATGGAATTAGTAACCTGAATTATGAGAAATTAGGAACCTGAATTTGGAGGTATTTGGAACCAAAATTCTGAGGAATTCAGAATTTGAATTTTAGATAATTCGGAGGCTGAATTTAGAGAATTTGGAATTCAAATTTCAGAGAATATGGAATCTAAATAAGGAGAATTTGGAATCTGAATTTCAATGAATTCAGAATTGGAATTTTAGAGAATTCAAAATATTAATTCAGAACATGAATATAGAATACTCTATAGCTATGTATATATAGTCTTCGAAGGGTTTAGATATGAAACAAAATTTTACACATGGAAATAGAAAGAGTTATATTTAGAGAAACTATTCCAAGAAAATTGAAAACGAAGGTAAATAGAAAACTTCCATCGGAATTGAATATTTCTTTATTAATATACATATTCATGGAAATTTTTTTTCCCATGTTACAGAGTGATTGTGATTTTAAAAACATAATGGAATGGAAATGTCTTAACGAAACCTTATTGAGTAAACAATCTCCCGCTTTTTGAAATGCACAAACATCCATACTAATAATAATATAAGGACTAAGATATTTTATATAAGTGAAAAAAATATATCCCTTTACTTATGGATAATAGTATATATGAATAAATTTCCCTTAGGCTTTGGAATCACTAGGGATCATATTATTTTATTTGAGTGTTATTTTACATTATCTTGCATACAAAAATTTTCATTGATAAGAATATTTCTCTAGATATACTCCCCCTTAGTTATGGAAATCATATCATTACTTTTTATTCCTTTATCATTCCTTTAATCCCGTTTGTGATTTTCAAATTGAAATAGAGAGTATGTAAAGTAAAAGAAATTGGTACCCTAAGGATTAGTACTAAACAACCGCAAACAACATATATAATGAACAACCATCATATTATTAATATTGAATGAATTTATACAATGAAATGTACAACAAAATATTGGAATGGAAATAAATAATACTTCTTTCTATTTCGGCATCATCTTCTTCGCAATGGTTTTAAAATTATCAAGATCCATCTGATCCTATTATCCACTCATAAGAAAATAATAATGTTCTTTAATTTTCTTCATTAACGCTTTAATTAGTTCCTTCTGAGCCTTAAGACATTATACTTGAGCATTCAACACTTTTTCTTGAATAATAAGATTCTCTTCAATCTCAATTATTGAGATTCCTTTCCATCTTCCTATTCATGACTGTAGAATTAACCTTTCCATTCAGATCCTTAATTTCTATCTTCTATGTAGTTTGTTCTAGGCATAACGTTTCCTCAATACTATTTGAAAGATCCCAGGTCATCCCATCTTCTGTGTCAAAAGAATCCTAGACATTATCATGAAATTCATCGAAGATTCTCATCTCTTGTATTTTCTTCTTTGACTAGCAAGTTATCTTCTTTCAAGATCACTTATGATCCTCATATCCAATGAAGAAGGTTTTGAAATTTTCCTCAAGTCCAACAGATTTTTCCATAACCATGAAAACTAAATATGATTTCTGATTAATTGTTTCTTGAAGCATATAGCATCATGAGTCTATTCATGGGAATATTGAAATTATACCAACCATCTTTTTCACTGACTAGAAAACATAATCATGTCCAAGAGAAGATGCTTCTGAATCTGACTTTTTGGTTGATGAGGATTTGTTTCTATGTATTCAGTTTTCCTCTTTGATTAAGCATCATCATCTTTCTTCTTCACCACAGATTTACTAGCCTTGTCTACTATCACTTTCACTCCGATATCAGTTCTTGGAAATATGTCATGATATTTGGGAGATTTGTTTTCCCTATAGGATAGCTGAACAATACTATCTTCATATACTTCTTTATTCTAGACTCCTACCTCTACATCATCTTGTTGGGTAAAATAATGATTGAAATATTTCTCTAGAGGCAATTTATTCACTTCCTCCCCAACCATATCATCGTTTCTTGGGGTAACAATTTTTGAAGACTCTGCTTCAAAATTTTGGATTGATAATTTCTCAAAAATACATTCCATATCATGATAATCCTTTACTTTCCTTAACACCTCCTTAGTATCACCACTTATTTATTATTCTTCTTCCACTTCATATTCTTGCACTATTTCTTCTTCTTGATCTCATTATATTATCACCAACTTCTTTCCTAGAGTCTCTGGTACTGATTCTTATAGAATGTTTTCTAGTACCTGAATTTTCTCAGTAGATTTTAAGCAGCCTTAAGAAGAGACTGTACTTTCTTAGCCTCTAACATTATCCTCTTTGGATTATCCCATTTATTTTTATTCTTAATCTCTTTAGTATCCTTGATTTTAACGCCTTTTTCTCATTAGGGTCCAGCCAAAATTAGTCTCCCCCTCCTTCCTTTTTATTATACTCTCTCCACTTGGTTACTAATTCATTAGGATAATCTTTTTTCTTCTTTGGCTTCGGTGGTTCTAACTGAGTGTCCTTAGATACAGGGGTTTTGGTTTTCTCTTCAGGTACATTGTCCTTTCTCTTCCTTCCTTTTTTAATAGAGGTTTCATCCACCTCCAGTATATTTGAAAATAATTAATCTTCTCTTTTAGATTAGTCATAAAAATCATTGGATTCATTAGAGAAGCCGGTAATCATCCTCTTTAAGGTATCATCACTCAACAACATTACCATGTAATTTATCATCTTAGAACTGCATGGAATAATGATTGATTCTAAACAAAGCACTATAATATTTGAGGGAAAATATGGATATATAATTACATGGGATTTTCTATTTACATTCTAGATGTTCTCAATTGTAATCTAGGTATACTTAACCATGGTTAACTTCCCGAGGATCACCAAGAAATGCAATATATTGATATCACTCTTCATCAGTGTATCCTTAGCCCATTTTCTCGGAATTACAGAGCCTTTAACCCATATTTCAAGGATACATAAGTTCATAGATAGAGGAGGGATCTTTGATGTCTCACTCATTTTAGATCCAATACATTCTATAGCCTTTTCCTTAAAAAAATATCTTGATACATCAAGAAATTTTTGATTACATAATAATGCTTATCCTTTGTAAGGAATTCCAATCAAACATGTAGGCTTACTGAAGGAAGGAGATTATGTCATTACATAACAATTGAGAGAGAACATTTATCTGGCTTCTTCCATGAAGAAACATACTATCTCATATAACTCAATCAACATGTCCGTATACACCGAATCATGTGCCTTCTGCTTAGAAACACAAAGGCTCTCCCATCCATTCAACATAACATTATTATATTAGATAGAATAATATTTGGAATAAAACTTCATATAGACCAGCCTATCTCTATATATCATCCACTCAGAGATTTCCGTAACAGTCGAAATATCTTTCTAAGGAGAAGCTTTAGAAGAAATTCGGAACTAGGGAATCTTTGGAGATTCAGAATGACCTTAAGTAATGAGGAAGAGCTTCATCAAGAGAAAGGGTGAAAAACGCATGTAACAACCTGATATTTTTTGAGAATTATTCATTTTAATTTCATTGATTTCTTGTGTTTTAAGCTAAACCAAGATTACCTTGCACTATACGCAACACCGTATTAACTTGCAGTATATGCAACACTATTCTTGGATCATGTTACCCACAATTTCGATAGTAGTTATTCTACACAGCAGTAGGCGTATATATATATATATTCAATGTATAAACGAAATATGGTTGGATTCTATTATACGAAACAATGGAAGAGTCTTGCACAACACGCAACCATGACTTGGCTTACATTGCAAGCAATCTCGACCTTCCTCAATAGCGTGTGTAGTACGCAATATCGGGTTTCACTAAACAACGATATATTGTTATAATATTTTTATGGACTAGAAGATATGAATATTATTAACTAAATTTTTAATTTTAAAACATTATTATTCATCCTACACATTTTCTAGAATATGGTATGAGAAGAAAATAAATTTTTCGTGTAAAAGATGTATTTTTTGAAAATTGATGTTTTCCTACTTTTGATGGCGCACCAACCTTAACTATTGTTTTTGACAATTATATAAGTTCAATTTGACAAAATAAAATTCTTCTTTGGAATCAGGATATAAAAATTTACTTTGGATAAATTCTTTATATTATTCTGATAACTTTCATTTTTTAATGAATAGTACAAACACTCTATATTTTCCTTAAAAACAACTTTTTTCATCGCAATAATTTATATCATTAGATTATCTTTCAAATTGGTTTTAATGTTTAATTAGAATATATTTTTTACCATATAATACAATTTTTTTCATTGGAATTAATTTCACATTGGAATTGGATATAAACAAGTATCAATCTTTTGATAGTTTTTGTTTCATAAAAAAACTCTATTTGTTTTCATAACAGGAATTAATTTTAAAATTAATTAATTCCAGTTATATGTTTTGAATTTGGAAAAATAGACATCAATTTTGAATTCGGAATATCAAATATTTCTTAGGCTGATTTTTTGGTATTTTTCTGAAAAACATCAATTTTTGATGAATAGTGAAACCACTTAGTGGTAGTTAAAAAAACTGCCTTTTTCATTTAAATGATATTTTACCACTTCTGTGAATTGAATTTCGAAAATCCGAGAGACACGATTAATATAAAGGACTAAAATATGGTTCAATGAGATGAAAATAATTTTTGGTGAATAATAACTTTTTACTTTTAATTACCACGATTAAAAGTAAATAGGGTAATTAAGGGTACAAATGATATTAATATTACCCTAACACATGTCCTAATTCTATAAGATAAGTATAATTCGATCAAAAACAACCTGAGGAATAAAATATGACCATTTAGGTCCACATGGATTAGATTAGGACATTTATTAATAATTTATTTAAAGAAGGGTTAAAATAGTTAAAATCAATGTTTAATAACTAATTCATTTATAATATAAAGTCATACATAAGATAAATTTGACTATAAATATTAATTAGAAATATAAAAATATTTCTTACCTAATGGTATTTTCATTATAATTTTTAGACAATAAATAATTTAATTTATTTATGACACAATGATGATGCAGTAATTATCTCTTTACTGAAATATTGACATAATTGATGTTATAAATACTCAAATAAATATAATTTGAGACTTTTTATGACTTACAATAATTTTATAGGTTAATTTGAAATGTTAATATTGATTTAATTATCTTTTTTCTAACTAATCATTCTGTTATGATTTTCAAAAAAATCAATTACCAAATAGTGTCAAAATTGACATAAAATAGTTTTTAAAACAATTATTATATTATTAATAGTTATTTTATTCCTAAAAATATATGGTTCTTAAAAATAAGTTATTTAAGGTTATATATATTAATAATAAACAACATGGGGTTCTTTTTTTCTTGTTATAGTATGTTTATTAACCTTATAGTGTAAGAAAACGAGAAGACACAGTAAAAGTAAACTTATTTAACATAAAGATAAATCTAAATGATAAGGTTAAAATAGAAACCTAAACATGTATAAATAATATTGTATGAGATTATTTCGACCCATCCCCACCTTATCAAAGAAATAAATCAATTTGGAGCTATTAAAAACCAAATATGACATTATAATAAAATAATACTTTTAGTTTTTTCCAAAGGTGCCCCTCTCTGTAGGACCCCGGGACACCCTGAGAGGGGAGGGGTGAATCAGGGTGTCAATTGTTTCCTCTTAATGTTTTGGATCTTGTTCCCACATTGGTAGGAACCTGTTAGACCTGTATGATGGATATGATTAGTAATGAAACATTCACATGCAGAGAGATGACACAACTATTTTTACTTGCTTCACCACTAAGGGCTACGTCCAAGGAGCATATGCCGACAAGTTCTCGGTCATACCAAAATACACTATGCTTCACTAGATGTAGATTACAAATGTTCGGGTACAGTAACTCTGTCCCAGGCTCACTGCCTTTACAAATGTTTAGGGATATCTCACTGCGTCCCTCAGGTCACTCCCGTTGACTCCCCCTGGCTCACTGCCATTGGTGAAGTCCCACTCATATTATATATGTGAAGGTCTCTTCAATAGATATGCATTTAAGTTCTTTGTCTCCAGTTCAGCATGAAAATTTTCTTGAATCAGGGTTCAGATTTGATGCCCTTTTTAGTTCAATCCTTCTTCTTCAGTGCAATGAATGAATGCACTAGATCCCCTTGTCTTCGTTTTCCAGAATCTCAAACACTTATGTGATTGCTCAATAAATGATGCTTAGCTTATTTGTCATCGTCAGAATCAGCTCACCATGTATGCATGAGATAATTCATGTATCATTTAGATTTCTTCTTCAATCTCACTTTTCACCGAATGTATCGGGTAATCTCTTGGCTTTCGTGTAGCTCCAAACAGACCAGCGAGGTTTAGCAATACCTGGGGTGCTTCTCCAACCCAGGCACGCATGTCCCAATACGGCGTGCAAGACTCACTACAGCGCGTAAGTCTCCGGCGCACAGGTCCAAACTGGCATGCAAGTATCACCAACCACCTGCACGACACTGCATTCTTCAACTTTTAACCTGCGCGACTTACTTTCTTTCTCTCCCAAACTACCTTGGGCGCGCAGCTTCAGATAATGGCGCGCAAGTCCACCTGTGCGACCACACCATAATTGTGCGTCTTCCACACCTACACTACATGAGCTCTGATTTTTCCATGTCTTCAAATCCATAGGAAATGAGGAGGAGTATTCCAGTATTTATAGGCAATTTGATCACCCTGCGTGATGGCGCGCAAGTCAACCATCGGTGCACAAGTCTTGGCGTGCAGGTCTCTTCCCCTGCTAGTCACTTGCGCAACCAACTTCCAAACTTGCGTGAACCTCTTTCCTTTTCGAATATTTGATCTTCTGATTTGGAAAAACATATGGCGTGCATGTTTCCTATCCTCCAAGACCTCGGTGCGCAAGTCCCTTTGCCAAAAAAACTTTTCTTTATTTATCGATTTTCAGGCCCAAAAATTTGGAAAACACTGGGAAACAGCGCCACCATTTATCTTCTCTTTCTTTCCTCCTCCTGATCATCCATTAATTTGTCAATTTTCCTTGAATAAAACATGGATCATTGTCCATAGTTCTTGAACTCGACATGCCACCATGGAATCTCTTTTGTCAACAAATTTGTATGATGTTTTTTTGGTTTGTCAACAAGAACGATCACCTCAAAATCATTTCTTCTTGGTGATCTATATCCTTAAGAAACTCTTCTACTTTTATCAAAAACGCCACTATTGTGATATGTATTCATTGAAGGAATAACATTATAATCATCATCTTCTATGATAATGTGATGTACATGGATATCTCAGAATTCCAATCCCCGCCCGACCATCATATAATTCCAATCATTTGCACATTGGCTTCTTCATCAACCGTCATGTTAGACTTCATGAAAACAATATGATTTAATTCATCAAGAATTCTCTTGCATGGTTCTCATGCAATCATGAGTAGTTGCATGGTCTTCATCAAAAACCCATGGGTCTTATGCAATAATGAGGAATTGCATGGTCTTCATCAAAACCCATGGTTCTCATGCAATAAGGAGGAATTTCATGGTCTTCATCCAAAAACCCCATTCTTCCTTAATCAACCTTAGATGGATTACACCTCCCATTATTCATTGTTTCAAACAATGTATCACCTTTGACACATGTTCTTTGAACTTATGATTATTACAACAATCCTCTTGAATTATCATTCCTCCACCTCATCAAAGTACTTCTTGATCTCCTTCAATTTGATCTTCATCGACAATTATTGACAAAAAATATAACCTTATACACAGAGTGGTTCCAACAATATCCCCCTTTGTATTTTGTTGTCAATACCTTATATATCTTCTGAAATGAATTCGTCAATGTCAAAATGAGAATCTTCTCTTCAATCAACTTTTCTTTTCAAACATTCATTTCACTTTCTCCCCCCCCCCCCCCCTTATTGACAAGAAATTAAAAGCGCATGATAGAGAGGGTATCAATCCATACATATGCAATGTTTCATTAATCATTTCACTGTATGTCTACTTGAGAAATGCTCGATGTAGAAAACATGATGATTTGATTAAGTCAACAAGGTTGTCCATTATTCACAGATCATGATACCAACATGAGATGAGAACTCATATATTTTTTCTTCAAGGGTTTACCACTTTTATTTCAGGTAGAAGAAAATAAAATGTGATAGGGAATAATCAACCAGAAACTCCTGCACTCACATCAGCAAATAGATCAAAAAAATTCAAGTGTAATCGGCAGGATAAGTGGCCATGGGGCACTTCCATTCTTTTTATGTCACTGATCAATTCAGTTACTCCCCCATTGTAGAATGATCTGAGTAACCAGGGCTGAGAGATTGAGAAATTACATACCTTCTTCAATGACATGTCCTTCAATAAATTTTCAAAGTAACTGTATTTGATACCAGCTGGAGTGGATATTGATTGAATCAGTGATTTTGGAAGTTTCTTCATTTTTCTCCTCCTCAAGGGAAACACTTCTCATCATCTTCATCAAGAGTGATCCTTCATCATATTAATCATTGAATGTAAATTGAAGAATCTACTAAGGATGGAAACTTCATTATCTTGCCTATCAAGAGTTGACAACATTCACTACTTCTCAGGTTCTCCCCCTGAGAACATGTTTCACCTTCAATTCCCCGCATTTTTAGCACAAAGACAATACACAAATGAATAAGGGAATAAGGTGGTTCCTCCTCGCTTCATCAACATGTTTATTATGGTTGATGTTCTTTTCTCAACCAAGTTCCTCTGTTCACTCCAGTCTTCATGCCTCCACATTTGAACATATGTTCTGACATCTGTTGATGTGGCATGGATTTCTTCACATTCTCTTCTACATTGTGTGAGGAATTGTTCTGATTAATAGCTATCATGAATGATACATTGTTACTCCTCTTAAGGACTGATTCTTACTCTGGTATTAAGGTTAGGAAACCTTTTGCAATGTGACTAGATTTCTTGCATCTCTCACACATAACTTCTTTGACACGTGGGTTTCTCATTGTTTGCAGTCTCTCATGCACCATGTCTTCATCATGTAAAAGTTTTTCTTTTTTCCTTTGTCACCAGCCTTGGACTTTTCATATTCATGTTTCCTCATTCTTTTCAAATCTTCGGGCCAGATGACCAATATGTCATTTGGAACTATTGCAGCTGGTCTAGGTCTTCTACATGGGTTCATCTGAGTTTTATCCCACATAGTGTTTTTTTGGATGAATGACCCTTCGATTTCATGGATCTAAAATTCTGGGTCTTCTCAGTTTCTCTACTTGAGATCTTCTTGGGGAAATGTGGGTTCGAACTATTCTTCTGATTTATTCCCATGGAATATTCTTACTTCTTAACTGGCTTGTGTGGTCTTCTATTCCTATCAGCTCTAGATATTTGTTGACATAGGCATGCATCATTATTGTGACCACTACCACTGCATACATCACAGATGTTATCTAGTATTTTAAATATTTTTGTTGTAAACATATCCTTCTGGACCTGAAGATGTTGATTCTTCTTCTCTGGCTTCCTTCCCTTTGATATAGGCTTTCCCTGTTCTTTTCCATGTAAGGGATTATAAAAACAATCCAGTGCACAGTGAGCAAATCTGTTGCAGCACCAACATTGACCCACATATATTGCCTTTATTTTATCTTCTGTAAAAGGTAGTTGGGCCTTCTTCCAGATGTGTTTTTCTCTATCTGGGGAACCATTTTCCTATTTTTTGTTCCTATCCAACCTAGCCATGGTGGGAGGTTTCTTCTCCTCACCTTTCCTCATCCATACTCGTTTATAAATTTTCTTCCAACCTGAACTAATTTTAGGAATGTATTAAGAAACATGAGTACAAGACGGTTTGGATGGTACCTTCACTTTCTCAGTTGCTTGTGATAGATCAATGAGTGATTTCATGATCTTCTTATCCCATGTTGGAGATCTTTCGACAATAGAATCCTCCAGTTAGCATTGAGTACCAGCAGAAACTGATTCATGATGTGGATAACCAAGAGTTGTCATATTCTTCTTATCACATGTTGGAGGTATTTCAGTTTTAGATTCCTCCAACAAACATTGAGTACAAGAATCACTCATTTCATTATTTTGTGTAGTCTCAATATGTGTATTCTCAATCTTGGTCAACTAGGATTCCAATTTTTGACCCTCAATATTGAGGATGATCTTTTGATCATCAATCATGATCATCTTCACTTCACAAGTCTTCCTCAATCTTTCAACCTCAACTTCATGCATCATAACATTGTTTTGTAACTAAGCTTCAAGTTCCCTGAATTTCATGGAATTGTTTTCCAGACAAAAACTCTTGACTTCATTGATCTTCTTCAGCTCAGCTTCAAGTGCATGGATATTTTCATTTAGATTCTTATTGACTTCATCTTTTTCTTCAAATACTTTCACCTGTTTGGTGAGCTTCATACATTCCATAATTTTTATTTCCAACCCATTTTCCATATTTTCAGATTCCCTTTATAGTCGAGTGATCTCAACCTGTATAGATTGGAATAGGCTACAAATAATAGCAACCCTTTCTTCAGGAATATCATGCAGATATGTTTTGAGGTTTTCCTGAAACCATGAATTAGGGATGTCATCCTTTCCTCTGGAAGAATTATGAGCCACCTGTTCGATACATTCCAAGCCTGATATTTCTTCATTTTTGGAATGGCATGGAGAATAATACACTGAATCTTATTTGGATATGTGGGACTTCTTTAGCTGCTTCTTTCCTTTCTTTTTCATGTTTGTCATGGTATTGCTAGATGTAGACTTCTGCTCAGAAATGGATGAATCTTCATCAAGACAGCTCTTCATTGTTGACTTTAGGAAATAAACTCAAGTCCTATTTGGAATAGAATTACTATAGAATATCCAACATACGTTAACCTCACTCTGATACCACTTGTAGGACCCCGGGACACTCTGAGAGGGGAGGGGTGAATCAGGGTCTCAACTTTTTCTTCTTAATGTTTTGGATCTTGTTCCCACGTTGGTAGGAACCCTTTAAACCTATAATATGGATATTATTAGTGATGAAACATTCACATGCAGAGAGATGACATGACTATTTTTACTTGATTAACTACTAAGGGCTACGTCCAAGGATCATATGCCGATAGGTTGTTGGTCGTACCAAAATCCACTATTCTTCACTAGCTGTAGATTACAAATGATCGGGTACAGTCACTCTGTCCCAGGCTCACTGCCTTTACAAAAGTTTAGGGATATCTCACTGCATCCCTCGGGTCACTCTCGTGGACTCCCCCTGGCTCACTGTCGTTGGTGAAGTCCCACTCAGTTTATAGACGTGAAGGTCTCTTCAATAGATGTGCATTGAAGTTCTTTATCTCCTGTTCAGCATGAGACATTCCTTTCATCAGGGTTCAGAGTTGATTCTCTTTTTAGTTCAATCCGTCTTCTTCATTTCAATGACTGAATTCACTAGATCCCCTTGTATTCATTTTCCATAATCACAATCACTTATGTGATTGCTCAATAAATGATGCTCATATTTCTTGTCATCATCAGAATCAGCTCACCATGTATGCATGAGACCATGCATGTATCATTTAGATTTCACCTTCAATATCACTTTACAACGAATGTATCGGGTAATCTCTTGGCTTTCGTGTAGTTCCAAATAAACCAGAAGGCTTTAGAAATACCTGGCATACTTCTCCAACCCTGGGGGGCATGTCCCAATACGGCGCGCATGTCTTACTATGGCGCACAAGTCTCCGGCGTGCAGGTCCAAACTTGCATGCAAGTATCACCAAACCACCTGCGCGACACTGCCTTCCTCAACTTCTTACATGCACAACTTACTTCCTTTCTCTCCCAAACCACCTTGGGTGCGTAGCCAACAACTGGCGCACAACTTCAGATAATGGCGCACAGGTCCACCTGCGCGACCTCACAATACTTGTGTGACTTCCACACCTGCTCGACGGGAGCTCTGATTTTTCTACGTGTTGAAATCCATAGGAAATGAGGAGGGGTGGTCATGTATTTATAGGAAATTTGACTACCCTGCGCGACAGCGTGCAATTCTACCATCGACGAGGAAGTCTTGGCACGTAGGTCTCTTCCCCAGCTAGCCACTTGCGCGACCAACTTCCAAACATGCGCGAACCTCTTTCCTTTGCAAATCTTTGATCTCATGATCTGGAAAAACATATGGCGCTCATGTTTCCTATCCTCCAAGACCCTAGCGCGCAAGTCCCTTTTCCAAAAACACTTTTCATTATTTGTCAATTTTCAGGCCAAAATTTTAGGCAAACACTGGGAAACAGTGCCACCTTGTATCTTCTCTTTTTGTCTGCCTCCAGATCATCCATTCCTTTGTCGATGTTCCTTGAATAAAACATGGATCATTATCCACAGTCCTTTAACTCGACATGCCACCATGGAATCTCCTTTGTCAACAAATTTGTATGACATTTGTTTGCTTTGTCAACAAGCATGATCACCTCAAAAGCATTTCTTCTTGGTGATCTGTATCCTTCATCAACTATTCTACTTTTATCACAAACTCCACTATTGTGATATGTATTCTTTGAAGGAATAACTTTAGCATCATCATCTTCTATGAAAATGTGATGTGCATGACTATCTCATAATTCCAATCCCAGCACGACCATCTTAGATTTCCAATCATTTGAACATTGTCTTCTTCAACAACCGTCATGATCGACTTCATCCAAACCATATGATTTAATTTGTCAAGAAGTCTATTGCATGGTTCTCATGCAATCATGAGTAATTGCATGGTCTTCATAAAAAACCCATGGGTCTTATGCAATAATGAGGAATTGCATGGTCTTTAACAAAACCCATGGTTCTCAAGAAATAAGGATGAATTTCATGGTCTTCATCTAAAAACCCCATTCTTTGTTAATCATCCTCATATGGATTACATCTCACATTATTCATTGTTGTAAACAATGTATCACCTTTGACACATGTTCTTTGAACTTATGATCAGTACAAAAATCATCTGAATTATCATTCCTCCACTTCATCGAAGTACTTCTTGACCTCCTTCATTTTGATATTCATTGAAAATTATGGACAACAAATACAACCTTATACACAAAGTGGTTCCAACACTCTCCTCCCTTGTAAAAGGGCACCCCTTACCTCTTCTCTTCACACCATTTTGAGCCTTGATGCTCGGCCAAACCCTGACAATTTCTCTCCTACTATTCCCTAGAAACACCCTATAGGTTCTGGTCTTCTTAAAAGACCATCTTTAGTTCCCTAATAGGAGGTTAAGAAGAGGCACCTCAAAGAATAGGTAATGTTTGTAACCGATTCTTTCAACTTTATTTCTTCATCTACTTCTTCTTCTTTAGTTGTTTCATTATGAAGTTATAACATCAGTATCACTCATATACTGATATGTTATTATAAGTATGAAACAACCATTTTTCACAATCTATCCATCCTATGGAAAATGAAATCACCGCGCATGCGTACGTACGAAATACCGTGTCCACACCGTGGTGTAATCTGTTTTCGACCACCACCTTACTTGGATGGGTATAGTGGTGTAACTAAATAACTGTATATGATTATTGTAAAGTGATATTGATTTTGAACTATTATACATACACTTCAATACAATTCCATGATCATGGGAATGATATAATCGCTCGTGCATACGTACAGACTACCGTCTCCACGACGCGATGAGATTCATTCTCCATATTGACCATTCATGAATGATTATAAAGTATATATAATGAATAATAATGAAATATATGACATAATAGTGATACTGGATTTTTGTATATATATATGTAATTAATTTACATAATTCCATTCAATTCAATACGGAAACGAAAACAGCGTTCATCCGTACGTACGGCCTACCGTCTCCATGAACGGTGAATTTCATTCCATTTATCTATCTATCAAATATATATGTATATGCTGAAGATATGTAATATATAAATCATGTTTTACATTCTAGAATTATATAAATTAGTATATAATTAATAATATCAAGATCAACAAGTCGAAACACGTACGATAAATGAAACGATTTTACCCTAAAAGATGCTTTAACATTGAATTTACAACAGAACGGGTAATATAAAGTCATAAGTGAACCTTATATGATATCATAAAAATGAATATTATTTTGTAATAAGTCAATGAAATTATTTAAATCATTATACAGTATATTTGGATACGTACAAAGCATATCAGACATAAGGTAATGGATAATTATTCTGTTCTCATTCTTATCCGACATTGTTTATTCGTAAGTATTTACTAGGGTAATATTTATCATCCATGTCCATGTTTTCTTAAAAAGGTTTCATGTATGTTTAAAGTCATTTTTACCCATCTTTGACTTTTACCACATGTTATGAATGGAATATTTCTATTGTTTACCATACGTGGGAATTTTTTACTTTTCCAACAAAAGTACGAGGAAAATGTTATTTTTAACTTATAAGGTGGGAACGGATTTTTACGGTTTGATAACGCCTCATATTCATGAAGCTTACTCTACAATATTGCATGATTATTTTCAAAAAAACCCTTTTATTTTAAAATTTCATGTAATTTTATGAAAATAAAATGATTTTTAAGAAGAAAGGATATTTTCCTCAAGAATTCATTTCAAGCGTTTTATCAAAACTATTTTCCATCTAAAATGACATTATTTAATATTTTTATGTTTCAAGTATATTATCTCCATTTTTACCTAGTTTTATTCTTATTATGATGAAATTATATACATTTTTTATATGGATCATGTAATGATGGCATGATGTTTAAAAATCCAATTCTATTACATTGGTTATGCTATGATGTATGATTTATGATTTTTTTCCACGCGAAAGAATGATTTCATTATGAGATGGGTGGGACATATATCACCCTCCAATTCATTGGGTAAACATTTGTATCTAATGAGATAGACATGTCTGTAATGGTATGTTAATCCGATTCAGTGATATAGGACTGGAACGAGGAGTGAACTCGATTCAGAAAGGGACTTTGTCCACTAAGATGGTCCTGGCAGAAATGCATTAGCTACTATTGAAAACATAACAAGTGATGAATGGTTTCCCCAATTACATGATTTATTCCCATGAAATTTTATCAATATTGATGTTCCTTTAGGATATATTCTTTACGTACTTCCATGTTTTATGTCCTTCCACACGATTTCGATGTTTAGATTTTATTTTCATGCTTCTGCATTCAAATGTTTATTGGTTGTTTCATGTTCTCTATGCATACCCTTTCTGAGAATCTGAGCTCACCGGTTTTATGTTTTAATTTCCCTAGGATATAAATTTAGGTTTTAGGTAAGACAACAAAAGGGTAAGATATTTTTGGGATAAGTTGAAGATATTTCACTACAATTAGAAGATTATGTTCCATGTTTTCAAAGACACTAAAATATTATGGTCCTTGGGTGTCTGTTTTTGTTATGTACTAAGTATTCCACACAAGTAATGTATTTTCCATTTAATCCAAGCATTGGGTATCTACATTTGGTATTAGAGTAAACGTTTAGTTAACCTTTGGAAACTAGGATGTGAAAACTATAGTGAGATCCCAAGAGATATTTCTAAGGTATGTCTAGGGATGTCCCTAAGGATAAGTATACGTATAAATTATAGTCCTAGAATTGCACTAAATATCATATAATTAATCCTATGATGTTAAATATTGAAGGTACTCCCCCTTTATTATGTTGTTTTCCTAGCATGATTTTTGCCTCTCACACTATTCTTTTTGAGTTTTAGAAAATGGATGGAAATAGGAAGATTCACGATAATGGAGGATATTATGGACAATGGAATGATATTCATCATGAGCAACCAAATGAAATTGGATCTAGAGTTCCACATATCATAATTATGCCTAATCAGCAATCTCATAACATGATCAATAATCTCAACTTTGGTAAGTTTCCTGACTCAGCTAATAAGAGAAAGAAGGAGTTTCATGATGATCAAAGAGGAAAGAAAGTTCAATTCCCCTCATGTAAATCATGTGGGAAGAGGCATCAGGGAGATTTTTTCAAATGAATAGGAAGATTATTTGGGTATAGAAAAGAAAGACACAAAGCCTGTAATTGTAAAGGAAAAGGTTCAGTTAACACCATGGACAAGGATAATGGTATTGCTAAGACATCAACAACGGTTAAGTGTTTTAAATGTGGAATGTACGGGAATTATTCAAACCAATGCCCTGAGGGAAAGTCTCATGAAGACAATAAGTATGGTACTATGGGTAGTATTTATGTTGATGATGATGAAGAGACTACAAATGATATGTGAGATGATAGAATTGTTGAAGCTCGGTCAATGGTTTAAGCAGGTTGTGGAATGATTACATGTTTATCAAGAGTAATGTTGTTTAAGTAATCTCATGGTACTATGGAATGATGATACATCTAAGGATTGTTACACTGTTGTCTTTCCTTATGTTTTGAAAGTGTATGATGAATGGTACTGATAACCATGAAAGGATATTCAGATATTTTTGGAATGTAGATGATATGCGCATAATGGAGGGATAAGAAGATAATGAAATGCTTGATTATATTCATGAGCTCATGACTGATATAAGGACTAACTAATATTATGGTTTGAGTATATAGAATTTTTGGGATTTTGGTATGTGGAAAGTGTTAAAAGTTAACAACATTCAAGTTTTCACTAAGGTTCAATGGGTATTCATTCTTCAAGAGAATAAATGATTAAGTTATTCACATGTTTGTAATTTTACCAACAAGATATATCTTATGATATATGGGGGATAAATGATGGAATTCATGTGATTGTTATGTGACATTTCAAGTAATCATTTTTTTATACAATGAGCTTGGACCGAAGTATTTTAGATAAGCCTAAATATTGGAATGGATTTTGTTGGACATAAGTTGGTATTGTTTAAGGGTATAAATTTTTTCGATATTAATTATGGGATGTTATCGTAATTTAGTTTTAGAAAAAGGACAACCTGCAGGACAAGCGACAACCCATTGTGTTGGACAAGGCTGTGGGAATCAATCCCACAACTGATGTGCGCCAGGCCTTTATCGCCTACCAATGGCCCATAGAAAGTCCCTGGTTAGTAGAAACTAGTTTTATTTTATTATGTGGTATGATAGATGAAGTAGAAGTCCATTTTTGGAATCATATCTGATTAACCTCACCGTACATGGACTTATGTATTAGATAACTTTTTCTATCCTTTTCTTTGAGGTAGATGGAATGACGCATCATTCTATCACATTATCTGTTAACACTTAATGAATAACAAATTCAATTTCATTTCTTTAATATATCAATTGGAAATTGTTCAAAGCACCAAAAACAGTGAGATTGTACCAAAATCGTGGAATTATTTCTTCTAATACAAAATTATCAACATTAGGGAAATGATATTGAAAACCAAAAATGTTGTCCTAGTGCTCTTATATTTGATGAATCAGATGGTACCTTAGATCAACACAAATTTATGGATTTGTGATTGATGGATATTTCATAGCCATGTTCTCTACCACTCTCCATCAGAACATGATGGTTAGATTTTTCTTCCATATCCAAATTTTCACCTATGTTATCCTATGTGGAAACCCAGTGATTAGTTAATTTGGGTAACCATTACATTTCATACATTAGTTTTTAAATATATGTTTTGGTGTTCCCATTTTACGATGTGGGTTTCTGTTAATGAAACTTTCAAGTATTAAACCTTTTATAACCTCGACGAATTTCAATGGGGAAATTCATTTTAAGGGGGGTAGAATGTAACAAACCGAGATTTTATGAGAATTACTCTTTTTAATTTCATTGATGTCTTCTGTTCTACACTACACCACGATTACCTTGCGCTATACGCAACACTGTATTAGCTTGCAATATACGCAACACTATTCATAGATCATGTTGCCCACAATTTTGATAGTAGTTATTCTACAAAACATTTAGTATATATATATATATATATATTCAATGTATAAATGAAATATGGTTATATTCTGTTATAAGAAACAATGGAGGAGTCTTGAACAACACGCAACCCTGACTTGGCTTACATTACACACAATCGTGACCTTCCTCGATAGCATGTGTAGTACGCAATACCGGGTTTCACTAAACAACGATACATTGTTATAATATTATTATGGAATAGACACTATAGATAGTATTAACTAAATTTTGAATTTTATAACATTATTGTTCATCTTACACGTTTTCTATAATATGGAATGAGAACAAAATATATTTTTTTGTATAATATGTATTTTTAAAAAATTGCAGTTTTCCCGCCTTTAGATGGTGCACCCACCTTAAATATTGTTTTTTACATGTCTATAGGTTCAATTTGACAAAATAAAATTCTTCTTTGGAATCAGGATATAAAAATTTACTTTGGATAAATTCTTCATATTATTCTGATAACTTTCATTTTTTAATGAATAGTAAAAACACGCTATATTTTCATTAAAAACAACTGTTTCCATTGCAATAATTTATATGGTTAGATTATATTTTTAATTGGATTTAAAATGTAATTAGAATATATTTTTACAATTTAATTCAATGTTGTTCATTGGAATTAATTTCACATTTAAATTGGATATAAACAAGTATCAATCTTTTGATAGTTTTTGTTTCTTAAAAACACGCTATTTGTTTTCATATGGGGAATTAATTTTAAAATTAATTAATGCCACTTCTATGTTTTGAATTTGAAAAAATAGACATCAATTTTGAATTCGGAATATCAAATAATTCTTAGGCTGAATTTTTTGTATTTTTCTGAAAAACTTCAATTTTTGATGAATAGTGAATCCACTTAGTGGTAGTTAAAAAAACTGAATTTTTCATTTAAATGAAATTTTACCACTTCTATGAATTGAATTTTAAAAATCCGAGAGACATGGTTAATATCAAGGACTAAAATTTGGTTCAATGAGATGAAAGTAATTTTTGGTGAATAGAAATTGTTTACTTTTATTTACCACGGTTAAAAGTAAATAGGGTAATTAAGGGTACAAATGATATTAATATTACCCTAACACATGTCGTAATTCTATTGGATAAGTATAATTCGACCAAAAACTACGTTAGAAATAAAATATTACCATTAAGGTCCACTTGGATTAGATTAGGACATTTATTATTAAATTATTTAAAGAATGGATAAAATAGTTAAAATCAATGTTTAATAAATAATTCATTTTTAATATAGGATTATACATAAGATAAATTCGACTATAAATATTCATTAGAAATATTAACAGATTTCCTACCTAATGGTATTTTATTTATAATTTTTAGACGTTAAATAATTTAATTTATTTATGACACAATGATGATGCTGTAATTATCCCATTAATGAAATATTGACATAACTGAGGTTATAAATACTAAAATAAATTTAATTTAAGACTTTTAATGAATTTCACTAATTTTATAAGTTAATATTAAATGTTATTATTAATGTAATTTAATTTTTTCGAACTAATCATTCTGGTATGATTTTCACAAAAATCAATTACCAAATAGTGTCAAAATTGACATAAAATAGTTAGTAAAAAACTATTATATTATTAACTGTTATTTTATTCCTAAAAATATATGGCTCGTAAAAATTACATAGATAAGTTTATATATATTAATAATAAACAACTTGGGTTTCGTTTTTCTTGTTATAGTATGTTTATTAACATTATAGTGTAGGAAAACAAGAAGACACGGTAAAAGTAAACTTATTTAACTTAAAGTTAAATCTAAATGATAATGTTAAAATAGAAACATAAACATTTCTAAATTATATTGGATGAGATTATTTCGACCCATCCCAACCTTATCTTCTAAATAAATAAATTTGGAGATTTTAAAAACCAAATATGACTTTATTATAAAATAATATTTTTAGTTTTTTCCAAAGGTGCTCCTCTCCTCCCTTATAAAAGGGAACCCCTTACCACTTCTCTTCACACCATTTTGAGCTTTGATGCTCAGAAAAATCCTACAATTTTCTCTTCTAAAATTCCCTAGAAACATCCTAGAGGTTATGGTCTTTGTAAAAGACCAACTTAGTTCCCTATGAGGTGGTTAAGAAGAGGCGCATCAAAGAAGAGGTAATGTTTGTTACCGATTCTTTCAACATTATTTTTTCTTCTACTTATTCTTATGTTGTTGTTTCATTATGAAGTTATAACATCAGTATCAAAAATATAATAATATGTTATCATATGAATGAAACATGAATTTTTCACCAACTATCCATCCAATGGAAAATGAAATCACCGCGTGTGCGTACGTAGGAAATACCGTCTCCACGCTGTGGTGTAATCTGTTTCTGACCACCACCTTACTTGGATGGGTATAATGGCATAAATAAATAAATATATATGATTATTGTAAAGTTTTATTGATTCTGAAATATTATACATACAATTCAATATAATTGATCAATCATAGGAGTGATATCATCACTCGTGCGTACGTACGCACTACCGTCTCCAAGACGCGATGAGATTCATTCTCCTTGTTAACCATTCATGAATGATTATAAAGTCTATATAATGAATAATAATGAAATATATCAAATAATAATCATACTGTATTTATGTATATATATATATTAATGTCATTTACATAATTCCATTCAATTCAATAAGGAAATCAAAACAACGTTCATGAGTACGTACGGCGTACCGTCTCCATGACGGGTGTATTTCATTCCATTTATCAATCTATCATATATATATATATATATGTATATGCTGAATATATGTTATATAGAAATCATTTTTTATATTATGTAATTATTTAAATCAGTATATAATTATTAATATCAATAAAAACAAGTCAATACACGTACAATAATTGAAACGATTTTACCCAAAATGATGCTTTAACATGGAATTTACGAAAAACGGGTAATATAAAGTCATAAGTGAACTATATATGATATCATAACAATGAATATGATTCTGTAATAATTCAATGAAATTTTTTAAATCATTATACAGGATTTTTGGATACGTATGAATCATATTAGACCTAAGGTAAGGGATAATTATTCCAATCTCATTATTATCCGAGATTATTTATTCGTAAGTATTTACTAGGGTAATTTTTATCATCCATGTCCATGTTTTATTAAAATGGTTTCATATATGTTTAAATTCCTTTTTACCCATTTTTGACTTTTACCACATGTTATGAATGGAATATTTATTTTGTTTACCATACGAGGAACTTTTTGACTTTTCCAACAAAAGTACGAGGAGAATGTTATTTTTAACTTATACAGTGTGAACAGGTTTTTATGCTTTCATAATGCCTCATTTTTATGAAGCTTCCTCTACAATATTGCATGATTATTTTCAAAAAAACCATTTTCTTTTAAAATTGCATGGCATTTTGTGAAATGAAAATGATTTTGAATAAGAAAGGATATTTTCCTCAAGAATTATTTTCGAGTGTTTTATCAAAACTATTTTCCATATAAAATGATATTATTTAATATGATTATGTTTCAAGTATAATGTATCCATTTTTACATGGTTTGATTATTCTTATGATGAAATGATATCAATTTTTTATATGTATTATGTTATAATGGGATGATGTTTAAGAATACCATTCTATTAAATGGGTTCTGTTATTATGTATGATTTATGATTTTGTGGCACACGAAAGAATGATTTCATTGTGAGATGGGTGGGACCTATATATCCCTCCAATGAATTGGATAAAGATTTCTATCTCATGAGATAGACATGGCTGGAATGGTAAGTTAATCTGGTTCAGTGATATAGGACTAGAATGAGGAGTGAATTCGATTCAGAAAGGGACTTTGTCCACTAAGATGGTCTCGGCAGCAATGCCTTGGCTACTATGGAAATCATTACAAGTGCTGAATGTTTTCCACAATTACATGATTTATTCCCAGGAAATTTTATCAAAATTGATGTTAGTTTATGATATATTATATACGTACTTCCATGATTTATGTCCTTGCTCAAGATTTTGATGATTAGATTTTATATTCAAGGTTTTTCATTCAAAAGGTAATGGATTGTTTAATGTCCTCTATGCTTACCCTTACTGAGAATTTGAGCTCACCCTCTTTATGTTTTCTTTTCCCCAGGATATAATGAAAGGTTTTAGGTTAGAAAACAAAAGGGGAAGATCTTTATGGGATATGTTGATGATCTTTCACTACAATTAAAAGATTACTTTCCATGTTTCCAAAGTCACTAAAATATAACAGTCTTTGTGTGTCTGTTTTTGTTATGTACTAAGTATTCCGCAAAAGTAATGTATTGTCCATGTACGTCAAGATTTGGGTATCTACAACGCATGTGGGAAAACTATTTTAGGGGCTTTATATTGGCAATTGAGGCAATGATTGAACATCCTTGGTTGATCCACTGGTTGAAAAAAACTTCTGATCGAATCTGATGGTTGATATGATAACCAAATAATGATTTTGGTAAATTCCAATATTTTAAGGATTTTTAAAATAAACATTCAGATTTCAGTAAAATGATGAATCAGACATATTTAAAACAAAATAGAAATACCAACAGGTTAAAAAATTATTACAAAAACTTTGGAAAAAAATACCATTCAGATTTCTAGGAAGATTATTTGTAAAAAGGGAAATTCTTCTTGAAGAACATTAGATTCTGAAAAAAAATTAAATCAAATTTAATGAATATTTTGATTAAGAAAATATTATTATGAAAAATTTAGATTGTGAAAAAACTAGACTAAAAATATTTTGACAAAGAAAAATTTATATTATGAAAAAAAATGACTATGAAAAAGATATATGAGGAAAAATTTTAGATTACAAAATAAATTCGACTATGGAAAATTTAGAATTCTTAAAATTTTAGATTACAAAAAATTTTGACTACCAAAAGTTTTACTAATCAAGTATTTATAATCCTCCTATTGAAAGGAGTTTCTTAATATAAAAAAGATAAGTTTTAACAGGAATTTAATATGAAACAATAAACTTATTGTTATCATTCCTAACTTCTATTTAATATATTCAAATCTGTCAGAGGGTAATGATTTTGTGAAAATATCTGCATGTTGATCTTGCATTCCAACAAATTTGAATAAGGGTATCACTTTTCAGTGAGTGATCCCTAAGAAAGTGATTCCTAATGTCTATGTGTTTTTCATGTGGTTTATGTGCATGGGTTTTTCATAAGCCAATGACCCTAGTTTTATCACACAATTTTTTTTGTTTTGGTAAAACTCATACCATATTTTGTGAGTGTGTGTTGCATTCGCAATACTTTAGCACAAAAAATTCAAACTGCTACATATTCATCTTTAGAAGTGGAATGTGCTACTGAGTGTTGATTCTTTCATGACCAAAAAACAATGTAATCTCATTGGAAATTACATC
The DNA here is from genome assembly GCA_963277665.1 of Viscum album. NCBI lineage: Eukaryota > Viridiplantae > Streptophyta > Magnoliopsida > Santalales > Viscaceae > Viscum > Viscum album. The sequence continues at coordinate 1,414,458,434 of OY728153.1, read as the reverse complement.
TTCCATATGTACTTTTTTTATCCATTATACATCCACGAAATCTAGCCTCTAAAATGTTTCTATGGAAAAATCATTTCAAGAAGTATAAAAGTGTCCTAAATTCAAGGATCCCATTGAGAAGAGAATTTTTTTTCACTACCATTAAATGATATTCCATAGGATTGGATTGACATATGGACCATAAATATATCGAAAAAATCAATTTTGGAAGACCAGTTGTCAAGTAGAGTAATCATCCAATCATACCGCTAAACAATGTTTGATCCATTGGTTTCCCAGCTTAACCAATATCAAGTGAATTTGAGGTACCAGTGAGAGTAATAATATATTTAGTGTTTTCATAACCATACAGTTAAGAATATCATTAATATACTTAAGATGGGATATATAGATTTCTTCTGGTTTTTTAGAAATTTGAAAACCAATGAATAATGTTATATCACCCATCATACTCATTTTAAACTCAAATTTCATTAGATTCGCAAATGAATCAGTTAATATAGGTTTATTGAACAAAATGTAATGTCATCAGCATAAATTCGAATGATCTAAAACTTTTTATTATCTATCTGTATAAAATGTTTTGGATCAACATTTCTCTTAAAAATATTTTGAAGCAAAAACCTTGTTAGTCTATCATTCCAGGCACCAGGGGCTTGTTTAAGTCCTTACAAAGATTTGGTATATTTAAAAACATGTTCATGTTGTCTTATATCTTTAAAACCAGGATTTTGTTCAATAACAACTTCTTATTGAACATTACCATTATGGGATGCACATTTAACATCCATTTGAAAAATTTTGAAATTAAAGAATGCTGCAATGGAGTGTAAAATACGAATAGATTCAAGTCTACCTACTGAAGCATAGTATTCTTCATAATCTATTCCTTCTAGTTGATTGTATCCTTTAGAAACTAACCTAGATTTATTTATTACAATGATTAAAGTTTCATAATACTTATTTCTGACGACCCATTTTACTCCAATAACAGATGCTTCCTTATCTCTTTAATCCAATGTCCAGACATTATTCCTCTCAAATTCATTTAGCTCATCATGCATGGATTTTATCCAATCATTATCACCTAAATCTTATTCAGTATTTTTTAGTTCTATTTGAGAAAGGAATGTTAGATGTTCTAACTCATTCCTTAAGAAACTTCCAGTCCTTACAGGTTGATTTATATCACCAACAATACTATCACAGGGATGATTCTTTAGAAACTACTTATTTGGGTTTGGTAATACATGTTCATCAACATATTGTAAAAATAATCGAGGGTAAATTCTTTATAAATATTCTCTTGAACATTTTCCTTATCTAAAGGATCTTTTATCAAGGGTTGATAATCAGTTTTTGAAAACACATCTATAGATTCAGGTTGAGGGTTTTTGAAAACAAAAGGATTAGTTTCATCAAATTTAACATGTACTGTTTCATCAATAGAAAAAGTATTTTTATTGAAAAAACATTATGCCTTAGAAGTAGTGGTGTAACCTAGGAATATTCCTTCATCAGATTTGGGTTCGAACAAAGGTAGATTATCATTTTCATTTCTAATTAATGCATTTCATTGGAATACATTAATATAGGAATGTCTAGGTTTTATACCATTCCATAACTCATAAGAAGTTTTATTAAGAAAAAATCTAATCAAGACTCGATTTATAGTATAACAAGAAGTAACTATAGCTTCATCCAAAAAGTGTATAGATATTGAAAATTCACTCAACATGGTTCACGTTATGTCTTGTGGAATTCAGTTTCTTCTTTCAAGAACACTATTTTTTGAGGAGTTCTTAGTGCTGAGATGTTATGAGTAATTCCTTTATTACTACTAAATGTTTCAAAATAAGAATTTAGAAATTATCCCCCATGATCAATATCAATAGTTATCAATTGAATATTTTTCTCATTTTTAAATTGGGCTCTAAAATTTTTAAAATAAGAAAAAGCATCATATTTCTTTTCTAGAAAATAGACCCATGTAAATCTAGTGTAATCATCCACTAAGACAAATACATAATAATTGCCTCCAATGATTCCTATTTTTGGTGGCCCAAAATGATCCATATGCACCAACTATAATGCATCAGTAGCTGAGACTTCACCATCTTATTTAAAAATTGATTTATGATACTTCACCTATTGACAAGGATCACAAACTTTTGAAGAATAAAATCTATGGTTCGGTAGTTCTTTATGTAGTATTTTGTTAGGATGTTTACATAGGTTCCTAAGGTTATACTGTCCTAACCATAGATTCCATAACCAAGAATGGTCTTACATTGTATTATAGCATGGTAGATCTTGGCTCCTTAGGTCTTCTTTGTTTAGTGTGTATACATTATCTTGCCTATGGTCAGACAGAATTAACTCTTCCTTATAATTGGTTACTAAGAAATAATAATTCCTAAAATCCACCACGTAACCTTCATCACATAATTGAATTATGCTAATAATGTGATGCTTAATACACTTAAGGAAAAAACATTTGAAATCAATGTTTTTCTACGAAGAAAAATGACACCTATACAAATGATTTCTCCCATATTATTTTCTCAGAAAGTTACATTTCCTCCATTAATCATGATAATATTTTCAAAGATGTTTTTGATACCAGTAATGTGTTGGGAACATACATTATCCATGTACCATGTATTTTTGTTGGTACTATCATTATTTTCCTAATAAAAATAGTGAATGATTTTCAAAACCAAAACATTATTTGATTCGGAAACATTAGATTGAAAAATTTTAAGAATCCATAATTTCTTAGAAAAATACTCGATATGAAAACCTAAAAACTATGTTTTGTTTATGGAAGTATTTTTCCCAATTCCACCACACAGAGACATAATGCTCAATGGAGAATGTTGATGAAAAAAATAATAATTACTAAAAACCGGTTTTGAATGAATATAACCAAAACCAAAATTATTCCATAGAGATCGAATTTTGGAATATTTATTATCAATGTTTTCCTAACCTAAGGTAATGTTGGAAAAACACTTACTCAAGGATAATATTTCTAACATCATCTTAACAACTATGTTTTTATCCTCAAAAAAATCAGTTTTAGTACTAGAGTTAGTCTCAAAAACATTTTTTTTATATATTTCTTTTTCTAGATCATTATAATGTTTATCCTTCTCAGTATTAACTTCCACAAGGGTTTTTGAAATACAATAAAAATAATAATTTTTCAGATCATGATATGTAGAATGATATGATATTTATTTAGTAAGAATATAAATTCTAGAATATTCATTATCATTTCTTTCCTTTAATTTTTAATTTTTATTCTCAAGAAGCTTAGGAATGAAAGAAACCTGTACATAAGTATATAGAGCAGTATCTTCATCAGAAAAATATTCTTCATCTGAAAATTCATAATATTAATTATTACTGTAACTAGAATTCATGGATACATTGGTTTTTGATTTAGAATTGTGTACCTTAGCCATTAAACAATGATTTTCAATGGGTAATCTGGCTAGAAAACCAAGATTCTTCTAATATGATGATTCATATTCTGAGGATTCATCAGAATAGCCTCCACCATTAGCACTACATGAGTCATTATCATTAAAAACATTATTATAATTATCTTTTTAGTAATTATACCTATTCTTCTCAGAATTATTTTCCTTTCAAAAATTTTATATATTCATAAGAAAATATATCATTATATGCTCTATTCTTTGCATTCATAACAAGTAACATCAATGTCATTCTTGTCCTTTCTTTATTCCTTATTATATATATACTGAATGTATTTCTTTCTAACTACCATTTTCATCCTTCGAGAATGATTAACTAGCTCATTCTAATAATGTTCACTTTAACTTGATTTAGATAAAATAGTTACTTTATTTGACTTGGATCTTGTAACCCTTTCAGGATTCATTTCTTTTGTAGTAGTACATGTTATACTTCCATTTTCATTCTTTTTCTTATTCAAATCTACATCTCTTTCATTCTTGTCCCATGTTGATGAAGAGTTCCACAAAGCTTATCACGAGTAATCTGATATACATTCTTATTTTAATCAATAATTATACTCTTATATTCCCACTCATTAATCATTATGTCTATAATCATTTACAAAACATCCACATCTTCTATAACATTATCACCCACTGATTTTATGAAGTTAACAATAGTAATAAATCACTTTTGTACCTTTCACACTATTTACCCACAAGGAAATAGAAATCCATGATATTCTACTCTAAGCATAGTTCTTCTAGATTCTATTAACATGGATGTACCAAAATGAGTAACCTAAAACTTCTTCCAAATAAAATATGCATCTTAAAAAAAAGATATATGTCTATATATATTCCAGGTCATGGAAGACAACAAATTATTGAGTATCATATAGTTTAGTTTATATTCTAACTTATCTAGATTAGAAAAAGTTTTGACTTCTTTATAATGAATCTTGTAATCTCCGGTTATCATAATGGAGATTTCCACCCCAGTATTAAAAAAAATTCTTCATCTGATATCTCCAATATTCATAACCATTCCCATTAAATATAGTTTGTCCAGTTGTATTAATATTTTCAATCAAACCAACATTCATTCTTTCCATCTAGGAGAAAATGTTTTCCCATAGAAACATGTTAATAGTAAAAGTTTGTAAACAAGGATAAAAATCCAAAGCAAGGAAAAAAATTTAGAATAATGAAAACATGAGCAAGAAAACATATATGTGAATATATGTATTTCATAAACCTCATGCGATACTAATTATAGGATCAAAATATGATTTAGATGCTCAATATGCAAACGGGGATTGAATTGTATCCATAAAAAATTCATTTGGAACCTTTAAAGATGCTATAAAACTTAATTTTTAACCTTAAGGAAAACTATGTTTAACAAGATTAAACAAGGTAAATTCACATAACCTCTTAGTTGTACAAATGTTTTAGGTTTCTAAAAATTGGTTCCAGATATTAATCTTAAGAATGTTTACAAGGAAAAAGATTCTACCATAAAGTGTATAGAATCTTATTAATCAGAGTAAAAAAATACCCTAAATTATAAGACGATTATACCTTTCTTATTTATCAAAATATAGTGGAAAATAAATTCTAAACAATACATGTAACATGTATGAAATCATTTAACACAAAGAGTTGGGTATCAAACAACCTTGGATAAATATCCCTTTATTTAGAATTTCCCAAATGTTTATCTTACCCACACCCGAGTAAGACCTCCAAAGGAATATCATAATATGTCTTGCTATCCCTACAAGCCATCAAACTTCAAGGTAGTCGACACCTCTATCATCCAATCCCCGTAATCCCTCAATTGTATATCGAAACCATCAAAGTCTGACAAAGAAAGCGGAAAGGGATGTTCAGTATGCAGAAAGCATTAGATTCTCTCTCTCTAGAAATCAGTTCAAAAATATGTGGTCTCTAAAATGGTAATTATAATGATCTCGTTCATAAGATCTCATATTTATAGGAATTTTTTCAATGGTTGGATCCCTCCTCAAATGATCATATTTCTCTTTGAATCTTTGAGGGACCTATACATGTGCCACACAAACAACGGTTAATTAAAAATATATTGAATGATAATGATTCATAATTAATATAATGGTAAGAAAAATATGGGTTCTTAACCAAATCCATTTTTTTGGAGTCTTGGAAAAATAATGTTCGAGTCTATGAAAATAATCATTCGGAGCCTATATTACATAGATACACATATTTGAATTTTCGAGGAATTCAGAATCATAATTCTATAGAATTCAGAGTCTGAATTATATAGAATTCGAAACCAGAATTCTAAGGAATTTGGAATATAAATTCGGCAAAATTCAGAACCTGAATTATGAGAATTTTGGAACATTAATTATAAGGAATTTAATCCTTAATTCTGAGCAATTCAGAACCTGAATTCTGAGGAATTCAGAACCTAAATTCTGAGGTATTCAGAATCTGAATTTTGAGTAATTAAGAACATGAATACATTGGAATTCATAACATGAATTATGAAGAATTATTAATCAGAATTTCAGATAATTAAGAGTCTGACTTCAGAAAATTTGGAATGTTTATTTAGATAATTTAGAATATAAATTTCCGAGAATTTAGAATCTGAATTTTATAGATGTTGAAGTCTGAATTTAGAACCTGAAAATAGAATACTCTATATCTATGTATTTATAGGATTCCGGTGGTTTAGCTATTAAACTGAATTTTACACATAGAAATAAAAAGTGTTAGATTTAGAGAAACTATAACAAGAACAATGAAAAAAAAGCTAAAGAGAAAATTTCCTTGGGACATGAAAATTTATTTATTAAGATAAATCATAATGAAAATAAAAATTCCCTTGTGATAAAGTGTTTGAGATATTCAAAACACAATGTATTTGAAATGTCATAACAAACCCATTTTGACTAAAAAATCTCCCACCTTTTGAAAATCATAAACATCATTAATAAATATAATCTATAGACATAAAATTTTATGTACATGAAAATAAAAACTTATCTCCCATTACATATAGATCATAGTAAATATGACTAACATTACATTAGGATTCGGAATCACAATGGATCATATTCATGATTTCCTGAATGAGATATTACATTATCATGCATATGAAAATATTTATTTATATGAACTTCCTCTAGATGAACTCCCCCTTACATAGGGAAATATCTTCTTTAAATTGTATTCTTTTTACCATTTAATTCTCCTCCTTTGTGATTTTCCAAATAAAATAGAGGGTATGGAATGAAAAATAAATTAGTACCTTAATGATTAGTACTAAACAACCGCAAACAAAATATATAATGAAACCCCATAATTTTATTGACGTTTTATGAATTTGTACATGGAAAAGTAAAATAAAATATTACAATGGAAAATGAATAATCATTCTTTCTCTATCAGCATCATATTCTTCATAATGGTTTTTAGAGTCTTTACCTCCTTGTGATCATTTTCTACACGCTTAAGCAATTGATCATGTTCTTAACTTTTCTTCAATAAGGATTCAATTTTTTCTTCCCAGGCCTTAAGACATTCTATTTGAGATTTAAACACATCATCTTGATTAAAAATATTCTCTTCAGTCTCAATTCTAAGATTCCTTTCTTCCATCCAATTAATGGCCACAAAATTAAGCTTACCATTCAGATCCTTAATTTCTTGCTTCCGAGTAGTCTGTTATAGGCTTAACTTTTCCTCAAACTATTTTAATGATCCCAAATCTTCCCATAGTTAGTGTTAGAAGCATCCATGATATTATCATGAAATTCATAGAATATTCTAATATATTCTATCTTCATCATTGACAAGCTTGTTATCTTCATGAAAGATCTTTTATGAACATCATAAACAGTGAGGAAGGTTTTTAAATCTTCCTCGAGTCCAACACATTTGACCATAACCATGGAAACTGAATTTGATTACTGATTAATCTTATACTAAAGCATCTGGGATCTTGATTCTATGATTGGGAATAAGAGAATAGTACCAGACAACATTTTCAATGTCTGGACAACAAAATCAAGTCCTAGGGAAGATTATAAATTTGAGTATTTGGTTGAGGAGGATTATTTTTCTAATTCATCATATTTCCTCTTTGATGCATCACTAGCATCTTTCTTCTTCACCATATATTTACTAGGTGTGTCTACTACCACCTACTTTCCCTTATCTGTTCTCTGAATAATTTATAGAGATTTAGGAGAATCGTGTTCACTATCTGATACCTAAACAATATTATCTTCATCTACACCTTCTTTCTCATCTCCTACCTGAACTTCCTCTAGTTGGATAAAATCCTGATTGCTATATTCCTCTTTAGAAAATTTATTCACATCTTCCTCACCTTTCTCATATTTTATTGTAGTAGCATGTTTTGAAAACATGGCTTCAGAAGTTCAGATTAATAATTTCTCAGAAAGTCTTTCCTTCTCATGATAATTCTCTACTTGCCTTATCGCATCCTCAGTATCATCATTGCCTTATTCTTTATTTTTAATCTTCCTCTTATTCTTCTTACACTATTTCTTCTTCTTGATCTCATTCCAGAATCACCATATTCATACCCGGAGTCTCTAGTAGTGATTCTTGTAGAATGGATTCTGGTACCAAAATTTGATTAGAGGATTTTTCCTCATCCTTAAGAAGATATTGTACTATCTAAGCCTCAGACATCTTCTCCTTTTTCTTCTTCCTTTTCTAGATCTTCTCAAGCTCTTCTTCATAATTTATTTTTAATGCTATTGTGTCATCAGGGTGCATGGAAATCGTAGGCTCCATTTCCTTCCTATTTTTCTTATTCCCTTTCTACTTGGCCACTACTTCATCAGGATAAGCTTCTTTCTTCTTTGGCTTCAGTGGTGCTGACTGAGTTTCCATAGCTACACGAGTTTTTTCTATTCTAGTTCATTATCCTTTCTCTTCCTTCTTCATTCTTAGAAGTTTTATCCAATTCCGGCTTCTTTGACAAAGCTTAAGCTTCTTCTTCAGATAAATCATAACATTATATGGATTCATTAGAGATGATAACCTTCATCCTCATTGAGGTATTATCACTCAACCACAATACCTTGTAATTTCACATCTTGGAACTGCATGGAATTTTGAAGGATTTTAAATAAACAACTATAATCTTTTAGAGAATATACTGATACATAATTATTTGGGAATTCATATTTCCATTCTGGATGTTCTCAATCATAATCAATATATAATTCACTAATTTTACCTTCCTAAGGTTCACGAAGAAATCCAATATATAGATATCAATTTTCTTCAGAGTATCCTTATCACATTTTCTTAGAAATACAAATCATTGAACCCATAATTAAAGAATTTTTATATTAGTATATAGATGAACAATATTCAGAGTCTTCATTCCTTTCAAGAAAAGACACTATATAGAATTTTATTTACCAAAAGAACCTGATACATCAGTTAATTTGTGAGTACAAAATTATGCTTCACCTTTGTAAGGATTTTAAATCAAACATGCTGCATTGATGAAGAAAAGATAGTAGGTATTTCCATAAAAATTGAAAGAGAACATGTATATGCCTTCTTCCATGAAGAAACATGTTGTCTCATAGAACTCAATCAACATGTCCTGATACACTGGATCCTGTTCCTTTGGCATAAAAACGCAAAGGCTCTCCCAACCATTCAACTAAACATTCCTTGATATGATAGAATCATATTTTTCATAAACCATAAAATTAATCAAAATTTCTATGCATATCTTCCACTCAGATATTATATTAACAGTCAATATATCATTCTGAGGAGATGTTTCAGTAGACATTCAGAACTAGGGAATCTTTATAGATTCAGAATGATATTAAGTACTTATGTAGAGATTTAGCACAAGAAATCTTGATAATCTATGTGGGAAAACCATTTGAGGGTATTTATATAGGCAATTGAGGCGACAATTGAACTTCCTTGGTTTATCCAACGAATGACAAAAACATCTAATCAAATCTGATGTTTGATATGATAACCGAAGAAGGATTTTGATAAATTCCAATCTTTTTTTGTTTTTTTATAATAAACATTCGGATTTAAGTAAAAGGAAGAAACCAAAAAATTTAAAACCAAATGAAAATACCAATATGTAAAAAGATGATTACAAAAACATAGGAAAGAAAAAATATGTTTAAGATTTCTAGGAAGATTATTTGTAAAGATGGAAATTCTTCTTGAATAACATCTGACGTAGAAACAAATTCACACAAATTTAAAGAAAATTTTGATTTCAAATATCTGGTTACAAAAAATTTAAATTCCAAAAAATTTAGTCTATGAATATAATAATTATGAGAATTTTAGATTATGAAAAATTTTAGATAACGAAAAAATTTGGACTACGAAAACATTAGAATGTGAAAAGTTTTTTATTATGAAAAAATCTGACTACGAAAAATTACACTAATCATGTAAATGTACACCCTATGGAAAAGAGTTTCTTACTGTAAGGAGTTAGGTTTCAACAGAATTTTAATATGAAAAAATTACCTTATGTTTATCATTTATAACTTCTGTTTAATATATTCATATCTACTAGATGGTAATGATTTTATGAAAAAATCAGCATGTTGATCTTGCATTCTGATAAATTAAAGAATGATAGCATTTTTCTGTGGGTGATCCATAAGAATGTGATTCCTAATATCTATTTGATTTTCATGTGAGTTATGTAAAATATTTTAACATAAGGAAATGTCACTAGTATTATCACACAATATTTGTGTTTTGGTAAAACTCATACCATAATTGTTGAGTGTGTCTTGCATCCATAATACTTTAGCACAACAACTTAGTGTTGCTACATATTCATCTTTCGGAGTGGAATGTTATTCTGAGTGTTTCTTTTTTCATGATCATGAAACTAATGAATCTATTGAGAAATGACATGTTCTGGATGTAATTTTTCTATCCATTATACATCCACTAAAGTCAACATCTGAAAATGTTTTATGGAAAAATCATTTTCAAAAGTATAAAAGAGTCTTAAATCCATGGTTCCCTTTATATAGAGAAAAATTATTTTCACTTCCTTTAAATTAAATTCATTATGATTGGATTGATATCTATAACATAAGAATACAGAAAACATCATGTCGGGAATACTAGTTGTCAAGTATAGTAAAATTTTAATCATGCCTCTAAGAAATGTTTGATCTTCTAGTTTCTCAACATTATCAAGATCAAGTGAATTTGAGGTACTAATGGGAGTACTAATACTTTTAGTTTTGTCATATCCATACATTTTAAGTAGATATTTAATATTCTAATGTTGGGATATATCGATTCCATATGGTTTTTTAGGAATTAAAAAACCATGGAAAAATTTAAACTCACCCATCATACTAATTTTAAACATAGATTTCATTAGATTCACCAAAGAATTAGTTAATTAATGCTGAGATAAACCAAAAATAATATCATCATCATATATATGAACAATAAAAACATTTATCTTATCATTATTTATAAAATGGGTAAGATTGACATTTCCCTTAACATTATTATTTTGAAAAAAAACAATGTTAGTCTACCATACAAGGCTTTAGGGGCTTTTTTAGGACCATACAAATATTTGGTATGTTTAAATACATGTTTATGATGTTTTGTATCTTCAAAACCCGGAGTTTGTTTAAAAAACATCCTCTTAAGAAAAGTCATTAATGAAATCACATTTAACATCCATTTCAAAAAGTGTGACATTAAAGAATGCTGCAAAGTAATGTAAAATACGAATAGATTCGAGCCTAGCTACTAGATAATAGTTTTCCTTGTAGTATATTACTTCTTTTTGATTATAGACTTTAGCAAATAATCTACCTTGTTTGTATACAATGATTATATTTTCATCACACTTATTTATGAAGACCCATTTTACTCCAATAACATAAGTTCCCTTATGTCATTCAACCACGGTCCATAATTTATTCGTCTCGATATCATTTAGCGCATCTTCCAGGGATTTTATCCACTCACCATCACATTAAGATTCTTTGGTGCTTTTTGGATCTAATTGAGAATGGAAAATGATATGTTCTACTTTATTTCTTAAGGATCTTATACTCCGTATAGGTTGATTTACATCACCGATGATACTATCATGTGGATGATTCTTTAGAAACAACTGCTTTGGGTTTGGTAAGACCCATTCATCATGATATGTTAGGAAATCGTTTGGGGTAAATGATTGAGAAATATTCTCTTGAACATCATCTTTATCAATAAGATATTATATCAAGGGTTGATAATCAGTTTTTTAAAACGCATCTATAGATGTAGGTTGAGGGTGTTCGAAAAAAAAGGATTAGTTTTATCAAACATAACATGTACTATTTATTGAACAGTTAATGTATTTTTTATTGAAATCTCTATAAGCCTTATAAGTTGGAGAGTAACCTAGGAATATTCCTTCATCCGATTTGGGTGCGAACTTATGTAGATTATCATTGGTATTCAGAATTAATACTTTTCATCTGAATAACTTGTTGTAGGAAAGTCTATGATTTCTACCATTCCAAAACTCATAAGTAGTTTTATTAAAGAAAGGTCTAATAAAAGCATGATTTATAGTATAACAATTATTACTTACAGCTTCATCCCAAAAGTGTTTAGCTATCAAATATTAACTCAACATGGTTCTTTTTTATTTTTTCAATAATTCATTTTTTCTTTCAACAACGCCATTTTTTGAAAAGTTCTTGGTGTTTAGAAGTTATGAGTAATTCCATTCTTACTAAAAAAAGGTTCAAAACCAGAATTTTGAAATTATTTTCATGATCACTATGAATAATAATTCATAGAAAATTTTTCTAATTTTTAACACGGGCTCTAAAAATTTTTAAATAAGGAAGAACTTTAGATTTCTTTTCTAGAAAATAGACCCACATAAATCTAGTGTAATAATCAACTAAGACAAATACATAATATTTTCCTCTAATTCTTCAAGTTTGTGTTGGACACAAAATATCAATATACACCAACTATAATTTTTTAGTAGTTGAGGCATCACACACTTATTTAATAATTGATTTATGTTTCTTACCATATTGACAATAATTACCAACTTTTGAAGAATCAAATCAACGATCTGGTAGATCCTTAATTATTCTTTTCATAGAATGTTTACATAGGTTTATAAGGTTATAGTGTCATAAAATTTTATTCCATAACCAAGAATGATCTTCCATTGTACTATGGTATGGTATATCTTGGATCCTAAGTTCTTATATGTTTACTATATATACAATCCTTTCTTATAGGTAGAAAGAATATATTCTTACTTGATATTGTTTTCTAAGAACTTATCATTCGTAAAATTCAAAAGGTAACTTTCATCACATAATTGACTTAGGCTAAGAGGGTTTTGAATAAGAATTTTAACAAATAAATCATTTGAAATCAATGTTATTTTCATGAATAACAATGTTACCTACAAAAATAATTTATCCATGATCATTATCCCTGAAAGTTACTTTTCCTCTTTTCATCTTCATAATATTTTCAAAGAAGATGTTACTACCATTCATGTGCCGGGAACATCCTTTATCCCTGTACCATGTATTTATAATGGTACTATATTTATTTTCTTGAAAAAATGCTGTTAGACTATCAAAACACAAACATTCCTGGATCCAGAAAATTCAGATTGGAAAATTTTAGGAATCCACGTTTTCTTAAAAAAAATACTCTTTATGAAAACCTAAAGACTGAGTTTGGTTTAAGGAAAACAATTTCACCCAATGCCCACCACACTGACACATAGTTCATAATGATGCACTTTGAGGGAAAAAATTATTATTATTAAAAACCATTTTTGAAGGATTATAACCAATAACTGAATTATTATTTAGAGGCCAAATTTGGGAATACATATGATCAATGTTTTCCTTACCTAACGAAAAGATTGACAAACACTTCGTCCGGAAAAATATTTCTTGCCTCAGTTTAATAACAATGTTTTTATCATCAAAAACATCTGTTTTAGTACTAGAGTAAGTCTCTAAAACATTTTTCTTAGAAATTACTTTTTCAAGTTTAATAAAATGTTTATCCTTTTTAGAATTAACTTCCACAAGGGGTTTTGAAAATATTTCATAATTATAAATATACTTATCAAGATCTTTAGAATGATATGATCCTTCTTTATGAAGAAAATGAATTCTTGAATTTTCTTTGTCATGCTTTTCCTTCACATTAGAATTTTAATTCTCAAGAAGCATAAAAAATCTAGAAACATCATCATAAGTAGGTAAAATATTTTCTTCACCGGAAGAATATTCTTTATCTTAAAATTCATAATATTTATTATCACTAAAACTATAATTCAAGGATACATTTGTTATATATTTTGCATTGTGTACCTTATCCCTTAAAAAATGATTTTCAATTAGTAATCTGGAAAGTAAAATGGGATTCTTTTGATCTGAAGATTCATATTCCATGGATTCATTATAAGAGTATCCACGTCTACCACTCTCAGTGTCCTTAGATTTCAAAACATTATTAGCTTTAGATTTATAGTACTTCTTTCTATTCTTCTCATAATGTTATTCTTTCGTATCCTTTATCTTAATAATTGGAAAATATATACTTATATTCCATGTTCATTTGCATTCATTATAAGTAACTTTAGTGTCTTTCATGTCCTTTATTTCATTATTCTTACATCTATACTGAGTGTCTTTAATCCCAACTATCTTGTTCATCCTTCGAGCATGATTTACAAGCCCATTCTAAGAATGTTTACTTTAACTTGATTCTGATAAAACAATGACTTTATTTTACTTGGATTATGTAACTATTTCAAGTGTCTTTTCTTTTTTATTATTAAAAGATACAAATCCATTTTCATTCTTCTTATTCTTCTTCAAATTAGCATCTCTTTTCATTCTTGTCCAACGTTGAAGAAGAGTTTCAAAAAGCTCATCATTAGTAATCAGATAGACTTTCCTATTTTCCTCAATACATGTTCTCTTAGATTCCCACTCATTAGGAATTATGTCAATAATATTTTACACAAGTTCCACACCATCTATTACATTCTCACCCATAGATTGTAAGATGTTAACAATAGCCATAAATCAGTGTTCTACCATGCATATTGGTTCTCCATAAGGAAATATAAATCGATGAAATTATTCTCTAAGCATATCTCTTCTAGTTTATATAACCTTAGATGTACCATAATGAGTAACATCCAATTTATTCTAAATAAAAAATTTATCTTCCAAAAATATAAATCTGAATATATATATTCCTGGTGATGGAACACAACAATGTACTACATACCCTATAGTTTAGTTAATATTCTGACTTTTCTTTATTAGTAAATGATCTGACATCCTTATCATGAATATTGTAATCTCCAGTAAGCATAATGAATATTTCCACTACAATATTAACACAACTATTCTTCATATGATCTCTCAAAAATTCACAATCATTCCCATACAATATATGTGGTCTATTAGGATTTATATTGTCGATCAAACCAACATTCATTCCTTCCATTTAAGATAAAAAATCATTCCAAAAAAACTTATTAAAAATAAAATCTTGTAAACAAGGATAAAATTAATATGAAAGGAAAAAAATTTAGAACAATGAAAACTAGAGAAATATAACTTATATGAGAATATAATTATTACAGATACCTCCTCTAATGGATATTTTAGGATTCAAATATGATGTAGATGCTCAATATACAAGAGGAATGGGGGAATTGAATCCTTTATAAATTCATTTGGAACGCTTAATGTTGGTATAAAAAATTCTTTTTAAATTGTAGAGAAAACTATGTTTAACAAGGTTAAACAACGTAAATTTAAAATACCTCTTAGTTCTACCAACATGTTAGGTTCTAGAAAAAATTGTTCCAGAAATGAATCTTAAGAAAGTTTTACAAGGAAATATATTTGACCTTAATGCAATGAGAATCTTACTAATTAGAGTATAAAAATAAAATAATGTATAAAAATTTTATACATTCCTTATTAATCATATTGTAGTGGAGAATAAACTTGAAAAAATAAAAGAAACAAGTTTAAAATCTTTTAACCCAAAGATTAAGGTCTCCAACAACCTTGGATAAAGGTACCTTGATTTACACTTTTGAGAAAGTCTATCTTACCCACACCAAGGTGAGCCCCTGATAGAAATATAAGAATATGTCTTGATATCCCCACAATCACTTGTACTTCAAGGTTTTCGGAACCTCTGTCTTTCTATCCTCAGAAGTCCTTGATTATACACAACAACAATCAGAGTCACACGAATCAAGATGAACAAGATGATCAGTATACAGAAAGCATGAGAGTCTCGCGGTCTAGAAATCACTTCAACAACATGTTTTCTCTAGAATTATTAATGTTATGAAATTGTTCAAAAAATATTCTATTTGTAGTCATTTTTTCAATAGTCGAATCCCTCCTCCCATGTTCATATTTTTCCATTATTCTCAGAGGGACTTGTACACATTTAACTCAAACAACTGTTAATTAGAAACATAATGAATGACAACATTTCATAACTAAAACTAGGTTGAAAAAATTATGGTTGCTTAACCCAATCCATTTATTCAGAGTCTTTGAAATACAATTTGGAGTCTATGAAAATATACATTCGAATCCTATATTACATAGATACTCTGATTCTATTTTTCAAGGAATTAAAAATCCAAATTCTATAGTATTCGGAGTCTAAATTATAAGGAATTCAGAAACCAAAATTCTGAGGAATTTTGAATCTAAATTCTAAGAAATTTTGATGCTAAATTCTGAGAAATTTAGAACCAGAATTCTACAGAATTCAGAACATTAATTCTGAGATATTTAGTATATATATTCTATAGAATTCTGAACCTGAATTCTGAAGAATATGGAACAATAATTATGAGGAATTCAGAATGTGAATTCTGAAGAATTCTGAACCAAAATTCCTAGAAATTCTAAACATGAATTCTGAGGAATTTAGAACTTGAATAATGAGGAATTCAAAACATGAATTACGATGAATTTGGAATCTGAATTTTAGAGCATTTGGAGTTTGAATTCGAATAATTCTAAATAAAAATATTAGTGAATTCGGATTCAAAATTAATAAAATTCAAAATCTAAATATCAGAGAGTTCGACATCTGAATTATATAGAATTCAGAATCAGAATTCAGAACCTAAAAATAAAATACTATATATAAATGTATTTATAGGATTATGAGGTTTTAGATATGAAAATAAATTTTACACATAGAAATAAAAAGAGTTACATTTAGTGAAACTATAATAAGACCAATGAAAACAATGGTAAGGAAAAAAATTTCTTTGGGAAAGGAAAATTTATTTATTCAGATAAATATTCTTGGAAATAAAATTATTGATGTGATAGAGTGTTTGAGATTTTCAAAACATATATGAATGGAAAAGTCATAGATAAACCTTATTGACTTAATATTACATTCATCATCCCATTACAACTTCAATCGAGTTTCAACTGGAGTCTTCATTTCATTGGAATTATCTATTTCAAAGCTTTTTAAAACCACCATGGAATATTTAAATTGATAAATAAAAGTTCCATGTCCACCTTCCATCACTTGTAAGATAATGAAAAATGTATTCTCACCAATCATCAATATTTCTAACTCTCTTTTCATGTATTCAGAAAACTGTCTCTATTCTGCTTCATCTAATCCACAAAATATTTTTTCATCGACATAAACCAACACCATTATACATTGACTATTGTTCTTATAAAAAACTATCTGTAATAAACTCTATAATGCAGAAAAACTGAGCTTCTTTAGAAACTGATCAAGCATCAAATACCATGCTCACGGGGCTTGCTTAAAACCATATAAATTCTTCTTTAGCTGACAAAATCTGTT
Source organism: Viscum album (assembly GCA_963277665.1). Lineage (NCBI taxonomy): Eukaryota > Viridiplantae > Streptophyta > Magnoliopsida > Santalales > Viscaceae > Viscum > Viscum album. The sequence goes on along the minus strand of OY728153.1, from coordinate 1,414,441,002 downwards.
CCCTCTTCCTGAATCAGAAAACCATTTAGTTGCTCAATATTGACTTCGTCTTCTATAACACTCATCATAAATTCTAACATGATATCCATCTTCAAAATTTTAATCATTCTTTGTAATATTATGCCTAGGTAGAATCTGATTGTCTCCATCCTTGCGATAAGTGAAACATTCTTATCAACATCAATACCCTCTATTTGAGGATATCATTTTCACACCAGGTGTGTTTTTTTCGAATCACAACACCATCATCATTTATATTTTAGTAGAAGACTCATATCATTCTAAATACATTATTTTCATCTCGTCTTCAAAAAATCTCCCATGTTTAATTCTTCTAAATTTTTTCAAGATCATCTTTCATGGCATGATCCCAGTTCTCATCTACATTTGCTTCATCAATACATTTAGGTTACACAGATGATAAGTATGATTCTTGTTTTATGGTATTCATCCTCCATGTATACACTAGTTATGTATGATCACCAGATATGTTATGCCTCTCAATATAAGATTTTCTCACTAGTCTCAATATAGCCACTGATATATTCTCACCATCTGAGTCTCCTTTTAAATCACCCCCTTTAGCTGATGTTTCTCGTGACATACTCATCTCTTCATCACTATCCTCTTGTGATTTATCATATATTTGATGATGATCTTTTTCATTTTGGACTATAGTCACATCATGAATTTAAACTATCTTTCTCAGCCATTTATTGAAGCATTTATATTAATTTTTCTTCCTTGAATAGAAAAGAAATATCCCTTCATCCCCATGGTATTCAAATTTATGATGTTTCATTTTATTGAGAATAAAAAATTTACTTCCAACTATTTGTATGTACGTAAATAAAGGATTCTTTCCATAAAATAACTTTTATGAAGTAATCTTCTCTTTTGGTCAAAGTAATGCGCTGTTTGAAGTGTATATTGTTGTAGTTTCTATGTCATTCCAATGTTTCCCTGGAATTTCATTCTCAATGATCATTGTTCTGGCCGTAATTTCAAAAATCTGATTTCTTCTCTCAACTAATAAATTCGGTTATGGAGTTCTTACTGATAAAACTTGTTTCCTTATACTATGTTTTTCGATATAATCCTCCACTTCACTATTTGTGAACTCTTTTCCATTATCTGTTTGAATTGTCCAGATTTTCTAGCCATGCATCTTTTTACATTCCCACCAATATATTGTAATGAAACTGAACACTTCGGATTTTTTTGGTGATTATTGAAAACCATGACATTATACTACTTTCATCAATTAATAGAACATAATATCTCCCCCATCAATTTATCTCAATGAAATTAACCCACACACATCAATATTCACCAACTCATGAAATCTTGTTAACATTTTCCTTTTTTTACTTGTAGGTCTTCTGAATGGTCTTCCCCTATTGGAAGGCGTTGCACGTATGATTTTGATCATTTGATAATATAGAGTCATTTCAAGTTGCATCATATTTAACTAGATCTTCTAGTGAACCTTCTCCTATGTGGCGATGATGAATATTATATAACTGTTATTATTTATCCTTGGAAAAAATGCACATATCTTCTTCTCCACTCACAGGGTAGAGATTCAATTAAATACACATTCCTTAAAACACCACACCATGCTTTTCCTTGATGATACAAAATTTCATGGAAAAAGTAATGGCATGCCTAAAGTCATACAATTGAATGATACAATTCATGTTTTGACTAATCCCCTCACCAACAATGACATATACTTGTCTCGTGTATTTTCATCTAAACATCGGTTTTCCCGAACAAATAATTTTCAATCCCTCATCATTACCAAATATTACCATACCTTATATATCATACCTGATTACAGTCACTAGATCCTTATTTCCTGTCATATGATATGTTTATCCACTATCAACGATCTATATCCCAGTGTGATCTGATTCTTTGAATGCATTTTTTACACCCACATCTTGGTTGATCATTTTTTTACTTATTTCTTTGAAAAAATACTTGTTATGGATTAATAATATTGATCTTCCTCAGCATTTGATGTACCTTCTTCAACATGCAGGGTTGTAAACCAGTTTTGAATTTCCAGCTCTCTTGATGATACATTCGTCTCTATCATATAAACAATTTATATCTACCTCAACACATTACACTGATTTGTTGATGTGAAATATCATTTCATATTCCCAAATCCTTTACAAGAGAAAAAATCAGCATCAAAATAGGACATAGAATTTTGAGATCTATATGAACACTTATATTGGTCATATTCCCTTTAATACCTCTTTTTTATAGAACACACATTTTTAGAATGTCCCATCTTACCAAAATAATAGAATCCTATGTTAGGTACATTCATATGTGGAAATTATACACCCTTAGTTGTTCCTTGGGATCTCTGAATCTTATGATTATACTTTTTACCCATCTTGATATTCAATCTTTGATTAATTGTTTGGGGTCTGACTTGAACCATAACAACATTCTATTTTAGATAAATCCACATACAATATTTATAATTCAGAATTTATTATTTCTACAATTCAGATGGACCACTCTTCTCAAATCTCATCTTATCTATTTTATGTTTGATATTTTTTAATGATGTCGAACTAAGAGATAATAGTTTCTATTGATAATCAATTGTTTATTTTAGAATATCTAATTCATCTTCTAATAGTTCAACATGGATTATTTGATCATTTACAATTTCAATCAAAATTTCAATTTCAATTTTCTATTCTTTATGTTTGATTTTGTATGCAACCAACTTTTCTTTTTTTTCGCATTAAAGACCTCATGTTTTCAATTTCTTCATTCACATCAGAATTCTATTCTACCTGCTACTATATTAATAGTTTGGCATCATGAAATAATTTGTTAGATTTCACTTTTTGGTCTATCAAAACATCTAACTACTCAGGAGCATTTTACATTAGCCTAAACGTCAACTCCTCTTTCAATTTATCTTTCTTATTTGTCACTTTACACTATCGATAATGAATTTTGGTAAACTATCACCAAATTATCAATCTTATGATCCTTGCAGTCCTAAAAATCTATTACCTCAGAATCACCTAATCTTTCACCCTCTTTTGAAAGTAGATTTTTCATTTTGAGGAACTTTCTCCTAGTACTTCTCACCCCCTTCTCATTTTATGAATACTTCTAATGGAGAATTTCCTCATATTCATTATTTTATTCATTAGACTTACTAGGACACTTTTCTGTGAAATTCCCAATCTTTCCAAATCTAATGTATGAAAATAGTTGTTTACCTTTGATCTCCACTTTTTCCCCTATGTAGAATTGAAGAGATGAATGACATAACATCATCCATATTGTCCTCCCCAGAACTATCTCTAATAGAGGGATTCTTAATTTCCTTCAATGCAACTTCTTTAGACGTCCCCTTATCTACTACATCATTATCACAGATTATCATTTCATATGATACTAGGGTACTGTGAATGTTATGTACTGTGATCTGTTTGGGGTGTTTGTCTTCTTATACTAAAACTATCAGTTTGAACCACTATGATATTTTCCTAATGATATGTCTCAAAATCATTATATCTTCAATTATTTCTCCCCGACCACACATGTCATTCATATAAATATTTATCCTAATAAAGAATTCATCAATAGACTCATTGGGATTCATTATTAGATAATAATTTTGTTCAATATAACCTGCAACTTTTCTTCTCGGAGTTTTGAGTCACCATCATTAACATTCAATAATTTTTACCACATTGCATGTGTGGTTTTATATGAAATCACCTTCATATAAATTTAATTTTATAGGGATACCCCTAATATATTGATCCATTTACCATTAGCATCCAATTATCTGATTTCATATTCTGATAAAGAACCTATATTAATGTCAGATAATATTTCATGCATAGCTACTGTGATGATATTCATCTATACAAATTGGAAGTAGTGCTGCATCTGATTCATACATAGGTGAAAATTATTTTTTTAAAAGATCAGAATACCTTTATGATTTACCAAATCCATTTCTTCTTCTTTAGAGAGAACCATTAACTGTCATATTATATCTTTGATAACAATTGTTAGGTCCACTAGATCAAATACCTTGAAAGGTGGGGGGTTAATCAGGGTATGACAGATTAAAACATTTTCTCATTCATATCATGTTTCATTGTTAGAAAAAACTGAAATCTCTATTCCTACCACAAAAATAAACAAATATATATGAAATCATGAACATAACATATCATTTTTTACATGGTTCATCCTGATTGGGATACATCTAAGGATCAAACAACGATAATGTTCCAATGTACAAAATAAACTAATTCTCGCAACCAATAATGATTAAAATTTTTAGGATAGATCAACTACACCCAAGATCACAACCATTAGTGATTTTATGGTCTTTTTATATCATTCCCAATGGTCACTCTTAATGCCTCTTTATCTGGCTCACTACAGGTGGAAAAGGTCACTGTCTTCTTTTTCTACCACTCACTGCTCTGAATAGGAATCCACATAAAATTTATTTACTTGTATGTAAATATTTGTTTTTAGACATGTATGTCACTTAATTTTCAAGATTTTCTATATCCTCAACAATATTTAGATTCTATGTGGAAGTTATTTTTTCCTCGGTAGATGAAGTCTACCTTCCCGTGTACCTCTAGTAAACAGAAAATGATTTCGTAAACTAATTTGATGCACTCACAAGCTCTATTAAGAAAATCGAAAACCACCTTCCTCTACTGCATACTGAGTACAAGGTTTGGAACACAACTACCTCCTCTATGTACTGTTATCTCCACTGTGAATGTCCCTTCTTCCATGGACTACCTTCACTAACTACCCGCGTACCACTACCTTTATCTCGCCACTACAAACTGCCCCATGTCTACAAATTGTTCTTTGTTCATAGACTTCCTTTGCTTCCATATACTAGAGCTCCCCATATATGAAAATCTTGTAAAAATCCCTCTATGAAATACCAGATATTCTTCCTCCATGCACCGAGACATTATGGGTCACAATTATCTGCTTAAATCCTTCTGCGGAATTACATTCGTGTGAACCACTTTATCTTTTGCAGAATTCTTCCTCGCAAGCGTCATTCATACATTGAAAAATTCCCAGACCAAAAATAATATCACTAATGGTATTTTTTCCAATTATTAATCAATTTGATTATCAATTCATATATATGAAATGATTCCCACAAAATATACTAATTGATGATTTACAAAATCTTCAATCCAGCCTTCAATGCATATCGATCCCTCTTCCGCCGAGAACCAAAATCCACACACGAACCGTTTTCCCATTCGGTCCATGTACACTCTTTTATCCTAAAATTTTGATCTCCTCTGTCGATGTCAATCCATCCTTACACTTCATCACCTTCAGCCGCAAACCATTTTTGATTTTCGGAACAACTCTTACGTATTGTTCTTGCTGCTACGCGTACTATTCCTGAAACATGGAACGCGACCCATGAATTGTGGTACAAGGTTCACATCCTTTTACAGTTTTCTTCATCATTCTTAAATAAATTCACTCATATGAATAAATATTTCCTTTCTCAACATCAAACATCTGATTTTGAGGCCCAAACATTTGTCAATCAATTAAAAATTGTGACACCTTAAAAACCTATCTTTGGTAAATACAAACCAAAATCATTTGCGGTCATTTGGATTTGTCCACAAGCACAACCACACCTAAAAAATACAGTGCAGATAACTTGAAGGATTTTTTCCCAACAAAATGATATGATAAATTATTTATATTTTAGAACATGAAAATAGATAATATTAAGAGTAAAAATGAAGTTTATAAGGAAAAATAATTTTATGGTACTTAAATAACACCCATAAATAGATGTCTTAGTGGAATGTTAATTAGAATAAGTAATACATTTAAATACATTCCCACATGATTATTATATATGGATACCAAAAATTATAATAATCATTAAAATGAATAACATTAAGTTTAATAAAAGTATTTAAAGTTATTTAATTTTATCTATATTAATAATTTTATTAATGAGGATGTATTAATGGTCGTTAGGTGTGAATAACATAGTCCAAAATTAATTAAATTTTGATGATTTGGAACATCAATTATTAGCACAGTTAAATAAAAATATCATTGAAGTCCATTCATTTAAATTTATTAACCACTTATATAGTAATTTTTATGTATATCTAGATATTTTAATAAGGTCCAATAACTATTTTATATTCTATGATGTTGGCAATGTGGTATTTTATCATGTTCTCCCATTAATCATATCTGAATGTGTGTTGGTTAATATTTTTTTATATGAAATAAATGTAAACAATGTTGGCGTTGCATTTTTATTTATTTAATAATCTTTTTTCCTGACCAGTTTATCATAATTATTTATCCATTATCCATACTCAGAAATATATGACATTATTTACAAATCATAAAATTACCTAAATGAAGAGAATTATTTTTTCTCTCTATTTTTTGGGTTTCATGATAAATTAGTTAGGTAATTATGGATATATGTTTTTATATGGTTGATAAATTTAATTTTTTTGTTTTTAGAAATATTATGTGTTTTTATTGTGATATTTACTGATTTCTGTGTTTTTTATTTTTATATTTTTAGAATCATTACTCGATAATGTTGAATATACACTCGACTACTTACTCAGAGTTAAAATTCTTGTATATGGGAAAACATACCACGTACATACCACTGATAATATTTTAGTGAATCTAATTTATACTAAATTATATGTATAACATTACCTTACACTTTGTAATCCATTAACATATATATGATATTAAAAATACAATTATAGTCATAATATACTAACCACTTGATGAAATAAAAATGAAGTGGAATGGTTTACCCAATTATTAATTGTTTTATTTTATTTATTTATAAAATTATTCTTTACTAATAAAATATGATACATTTCATTCAAATTACAATTGATTATCAAAGGGTAGGTCTGTAACTCCACTGAATTGACTTTTGGAAGCTTAATAATTTATTTATCTATAACTTTTTCATATTTCTATCAATATATACTCAGTTATTTGTGTCTCTATTGTATTCATTTGAGTGGATGTAATTTTTCTCAGTCCATGTATCTTTAACTTGGTCATGAGAGGCTATAGTAATTGATTTAGGGTTGTAATGAACAATGATATTTTCGTTTCATTGTAGTATATTTTATAATTTTTGATGAATATTATTTTTTATTTATAATCATTTAAAAAATATTATTATGATTATATTGATTAATTCATGTTCTACCAATAAATAGAAAATCAATACAAATCAATGGGTTATGTTGATTAAAAAATGGTCATAGGATGATGTCATTATCAATATTATTTGGGGTTTGAAAAAATAACTACATAAAAACTGAAATCATTAGATATAGGAGTAAAATCATAAATACCATATTCACTCGTTATCCAATTAATAATAATTATAAATTTATGTCCTTGGGATGGCATTAATAAATAATTATATCACAAATATACTGGTTTTTTATTATTATCCAATTATTATTACAAACATACATTTTTTCTTCTTGGTATCATTTTTATTTTATATGTTTTTAGATATTTTTTTGTTTAAAAAATATCTAACACCAGTATAATCATATGTCACATCAAAAAAAATTTGATCATGTTTTTTCGTCATTATGATCCAACTTTAATATTATACTATTATAATAGTGTTGTGGTTTTGTTTCCAATAACAATTTTTATGTCAAATTAGAGCCCTCTTATTATTCAATTAAAATAGTTTATGAATGATTTTTATGAGAAATATACATAATTACACTATTTATTTTGATCAATTCCTTTTTACATTTTTTCCCATCTCAGTGATCTATCATATTTTCTTTCTAATATGTATACCACACTTTAGGTTGGTATGAACTGCAAGGACATGAATTTTTCTCATTTTATTTAATTAAATTATACTAATATCATGTGGAGTATAACATATATATGGATCAATTATTTAAATTTAGTATTAACCATGTATATTATCAAATATTGGACTTATTCTTGATTTCAAATGTAAATAAAAAATATTTAATTATTAATAAATGTTTTTATTAATGCCTTAAAAACAAAATGTAAAGGCATTAAAAAATTAGTATTTTTTAATAATGAATTTTGAGATAATAACTCATATTGAAGATAAAAATGCCATTTATTTTGTGTAAAAAATTATTAATTCACCTATATAATCATGTCATGCTGCAGAAATTAATATTTTGTAATTTAATTCACTTGATATTTACTTTCCATAGATTTTTTATGAAAAGGATATATTTAATATCATATAAACACTAGAAATTATTTCTAAAATAAAATCTCACTTGAAATTGTATTCAATCTAATTTAAATTAAGAAATATTTTCAAGTATTTATAATTGTTGAATATAAAAAAACCAAATTGGTTGACATGTGGAAAATAGAAGGAACACTGGGAATCATTCATGAATTTTTGAAACTGTATCATATCAATATAATATTTTTACTAACCCACTTTATTGAAAAGTAATTTATTTAACTAAGTAATTTTCCATGAATAAGATGTTGTTAAATAATAATAATTAATTCATCATTCAAACTAATTTTCAGTTATACATTTTTAGTGAATCCAAATACCTTAAACAAATTAACTTCCCTAGAGGTGACTTAGAGTATCCTCTATCTTATTTCTTCTTTTTTAATACCAACCTAAAATATATTTATGTAACCACACACCATGTATTTCAATTTCTAATTAATTTCCCACATTTTTATTTAACTAAATGTGACCATGTAAATTTAGTTGATTACATGTCATGAGTTCTTGTACAAAGAATGATTTCAAATTTTAATATGTGTAACATGCTTGTTATTAAATATTATATATATATATATATATTATTATGAGATATATATGTATATATAAATATATATGATCAATAGATTATATAACTTATAATATACTTATAATGAAAAATATTATTCATAATATTTTTTAATATATTGTATATAAAGAAATAATAATAATTGTTAATGGAATAATTTTGTATGTTTATCTGAGTTATCATGAAATCTAGTATCTCTTTAATGGACATTTATAAAAGGTTTAATATTTCTCATTATATTTATATTTACTCAATGTTTTATATTGTCATAAATATAATTATATTATAAATTAATATATTAAATCAATGATGGTGTTGGATTAACTATTATATTATTATATAGGTTCAAAAGGACCCATATTTTCCTCACCAAGCTATAATTAGTTTTTCTAGTAGTCATTAGTCAAAAATCAAATATCGTATGAACATTTTTTTCACAATAAATATATATATAAATATATAAAATAATTAAGAATCTCATAACGAATTTTAATATAGTATAATTATGATATTAATAAATTTATATTTTGACATAAACATAACGTGTTGGTAGAATTATTCACATCCTGTAGTTCCTAATTAAAAAACTAGAATGTGTTCAATCAGCCATACAATGTGTGATCCAGAACCCCCATCACCCCTTGTCATATCAAGCACTCATAGTAAACCAAACCCTCCAAGGATATTTTGATCCTATAGTTGATTTCATTTCATTACTTGGTGGAAGTTAGTTTTTGTAGAACTCTACATTTATTGAATTTAGATTTGATTAATGATTTTAGGTTTTATGATATTTTTTAGCTGAAAAAATAATTTAAACTATTATTAATGTGGAATACATGATGTTAAGATTGAATAAGTAGGTTAAAAAATAATTTTTTTAAAGAATCTGTTAGTCTTTTAGATGTTATAAAAAATATGTTTTATCATGGGTATTAATATTCCATGTCAATTTAATTTATTCTTATCTTCCCCAAAAATAAATATTTGTGTATAAAATATATATTCACATTATACCTTTACAAGGATGATATAGGATCCAAAATTTTATGTAATTATATTATAGAATGATGACTTCTCTACTAATACAAGGAATTTATCTCATTAAATGTTTCATATAGTCTATCATATCATTATCCAACATAAGAAAATTAATGTACTAAGAGTATATGTGATGGAATAAAAATTTATAATACATAGTGAGAACTCTATTTCCACACATCATGTTATTCAAAAAAAGTCTATTTTTTATATTTGCAGGATTAATTTTATATTTTTATTTGTTAATTTTTTTCTTAGCTCCAAGGATGATGAAAACATATATAACATATGATAGATGAACCCCATAAATTTATTAGTTTAGAATCTACCAATCTCACGTTGTTTGTGTATCAAGGATCATGTTGATTATCAGGTAATAAACCAAATGATCTCACAAGAAATAGAAAATTTCCATTTCAAAATAATCAAACCTACTACTAAAATCCACTTCAATGAAATCGTCAGTAATTATACCTCTAATATTATCACATGTAACTTCAAACCCATCCCCATTAGTATCGTGATCACATTCCATGGTTCCTTCCATATATAATTATATTATTTCATTTTTTTATCCTTCCAAAAAACAAAATATAAATATTTTATCAATGCACTATATAACTCAACAGGTAGATTGATGACCTATCCATTCTTGTGTGGATGTAAATTTTTAGATAGATGGATGACTAATTACACCACATACACTTTATAGAAATAATACAGTTCAAAATTCACGTGATACAATATTTATTTTTGGCTAATAGATAATTGCTTTATTTTTATTGGTGTTGACAGCCACCAAATCTGTATCAAAAATCAATAAACAAAAAAACCTGAATATGGGTATTACATCCTCCATAATGTAAATGAAAAATATATTGGCAAAAATCATGAAAATCATGAGAACCTCGAAGAGACATGTTATATAATGACTTTCATATAATCATGAATGAAATATTTTGTTGTGCATAACTTATAGGAGATCTTACAAAGCCCCTTTGACAAATTCTTATTATATAGTGAAGGAATCTATAGAATTATATGATATTGTGGAGGTATCTATAAAAGATGAACCAAATCAGAATACATTACCACCAGTGAACCCCATGAAAACCATTAATAGACTTGGGAATATAAAGAGAAAAGTATCTAATATTAATTATCCACTTGTAGTTGTGAATCATATGAGACTAGAAAATGAATCTCTTGAGACACTACAGATACCCCCAATAAAATTTCATCTTAGTACCACACTACACCACTAAGTTGTCACATTTGTCATTTAAATGGATTTAGACATATCGGAATAGTCATGTGGTCTTCCTTTGTCTCTAAAGACAAACAAAAGGGTATGTCCATGATAAAATATTTTTCAACACCATAAGACACTTTGTTTGTCAGATGACACATCGCCAATGTGGAGTATGATTGTATTCCACAAATTCTAACAAACTCATGGTACCAATATCTCTTGTAAAATAAACATGAATGCTAATGTGGGAAATGTTGGGGGTTAGTTTTAGTTGTATATGTAATACAACAAATCCATGCACTCCAAAGTACCTCACAAAATCCATTTAGAATAACCACCTAATCTCGTAAGGTCCCCCTAAAAAGAAACCACGATCTTGTTAATGACCCTGGGAAAAGAAACTACTATCATGGCGAATATCCGAGACAAGCTAATATCACCCGAAAGCCTTTAAATAAGATTCTTGATCTCATGATGTAGATTTGACATGTTAGAAAGTAATTATAAAATCCTAGGTTAATTACTTCATTATTATGTAATACCACATTTATTTTAAATATTCCAATAAATAGTGTATTGATTTAAAAGTATTACAGTCACTGAAAATCATGTGACCCTCCCAAAATGACCTATGACATGATCTCATGAGACACATGATTACAAATCCCACCACTAACTATATCCTATATATTCATGACACACATTCCAAAAAGAGGCGAATAATATAGGGGGAAAGGCCTTTAAATCCCAAAAACCATCCTAATACCAATGCATCCTTGGATCCCTACACTTGATCACACATGCATCAGAGTGGTTTTGTTGGAGTGGATGATTTGGCGATCAAAAAAGAATTTATAGTATATAAAATTTAGTTCCAAACTAATGATGTAATTCCAAAACTCTAGATTCCTAGATTTGGTGCATTATTTTATAACATTGGTAATAACATAAGAAATCATTTCCTAAAGTATCGACCACTTTAATCACTATGGAAAAACTAGAAACAGACATAAGTTCTAAATTGCATTAGGAAATAAATAGTATCATTATTTTTCCATTAAAAACACTCATATCTCTTAGACTATCCATAAAAGTCATTCATAATATCATTGTACACATATGGGGGGAATGGAAACAAAATAAAGGGTGAGATCAGATGCTTAGAAATGATAATCCATGTAGCGTAAGCTATCATAAAAAATAAAAAACATTTAAGGAAAGGTTTAAAATTGAAACACAATACTTTTAAACACAACCTTGAGAATAATATAGGAAAAAATAACCAAATAACTTTATTTATTCATTTACATGTGTACTCTCCAAACCAAATAATGACATGTAATATCCTCTATTAATCTCCTTAAGAGGGAAAACATAATGTCGAATCTCATAACCAAACCACCTAGACATTATACCACGACCATACATAAATAGGTAAAATCCAATACTATATTTTCAAATGAGACCTACCAATGAATCAAGGGACTATAGTGGGACCTTCCCTTCGCTTAATCAAATTCATTCCTCTAATAAATAGGTTAGAACCAAACAAACATAATCATTTGTATTAAAACTATTATAAAAAATTTTAATATATTATCCATAAATCATGAAAAATATAAAAGTATCACATGAAAAGTAAAAATATTAATAATCCCTTTAATATAATATGATAGGTTTTATCATATGATATCATCCTCAAATAAATTATGAAATTCAATAAATGATATTTCCATTGATGAAAATGTTTTAATAAAATAATTAGAAAATTTTATAGAAAAAAATTCCAATTTTAAATAGTTACATAAATTTAAATTCAATTTAAAATTATAATATTTTCATTTAATGCAACATAATAAGCATGTAATGGAAGATTTAAAAATGTTAGGGGTTCATCATGGGGGGATAATCCACTCTTTCCGTATATGTTAAAAACTTTTTCCGTGTACTTTGTCAAAAAAATCAAAAAAAGTTTCTCCTAAGGATGATAAAAATATTAATTTTATAAAATATAATATGGGTAAAATATATATTCAATATTTGTAAAATAATTGTTTTATTTTTTAAAAACAAGTACATGAATGAAAAATATGTCCCACTAAATTCTTATGAAAAATCAATCCCAGATAATAATGAGACATCCAAATTAACCCTTACCTCATATTGTATTTTATTAAAGGTTTAATTATACTCATGTATAATGTTTAAATAATTTCATTATGTTATAAAATAACTATATTAAATAATTATGATATCATATATGACCCTCTTATATCGATTTCTTAATAACATTTCATTATTATTATTTCTGGGACGTGAACTGATTCATTATCTATTATTAATTTTGTCTGGTAATTCTTGATTACTATGAATAGGATAAATCTTCATCATATATTTTATTATATTAAGTTAAAAAATATTAATTCATTAATTATAGAAATTTTAATAATATTTTTTATGTTGTTGTAGTGGAGAAAGAATATCATTACATCGTGGAGATGGTTTGTCGAACATATGCACGACCGATGGTATCATTTCATAATGGTAAATGGTAATGAGTTGGAAAGAATATGAATTATTCAATAGTAATATAGTTTCAAATTTTTTTTACATACTTTATATTCATCATTATACCCATTGAAGTAAATTATAGATGAAAATTAGTTTACACCACTCTGTGGAGATTGTATGTCGTACATATGCATGCATAATGATATTATTTTTCGTAGGATACAAAAATGAAAGAATATGGTTGTCCTATAATCATAAAAAAATCCTATAATATATTATATTTTATAGTTATTTCATTATTATGGAATAAAATTTTGAAGAGGTAGTATAAGAAGAAAATAAATTGAATTGAATTAGTAAAATAGTTACCTCTTCTTCAAGTATCTTCTTCTGATTTCCTAAAAGAACAACATAGGTTGGATTTGATTGCAGATTATGTACTCTACGATGAATTTATAGAAGTTGATATGAGATGTGGGTAGGGTTGTTCTGTGAAAATTTTATGTACATGTGTGAATGAAGGAGCAATAGAGGTTCCCTTTTATAATATTGGGGAGGGGAATTTGTAGAAACTCCAAAACCATTAATATAATATAAATTGATTTTTGATTTAAAATATCCCCAAATATATTTATATCAATAATAATATGAGGATATGTATAAATAATATAATCTAATATAATTTATACATGCTATGATGTTATTTTGAACCTTATCATTTTTATTTGTCCTTAATTAATCTATTAAAATTAAATTTTTGTAATAATATTAAAAATAGTAAAAAGATATAAATATTTTCTAATATGGTGTAAAATTTCCATAAATGGATTCATTACGATATTTTATAACTTTTAATTGTTAATTTTTAGTTTTTATTGAATTGTATGATTTTTAATGTATTTAATAATTTTTTATTTTTATAAATTTTCAAACATGTTAATTTTAATACCATTAATTATTTAGACATAAATTAAAATCCCAACATAAATATATCTTCAAAAAAAAAACTATTGAATATACTAATAAAACGTCACATTCTCCTTTAAAACTCGGGTATATGATTATTAATTCAAATCATATTTCAACTACAAGTTTGAAAAACATTTATTAGATAATTATTTTACTAAACTAATTTATATATCACTATTTTTTAATAATTAATAGTTATTATTTAATATATAAAATAATATATAAATTACTCTTATTTAATTAAATACCTTATATTTTCAACTATTATTTACAATCGAATATATCTTTTGGTTATCCTTATATTAAAATTAATATACTTATATGAATTGGGATTCTGATATTTTGTCACATTCATTGATTTTTATAATATCTATTCCATATAAATGGAAAAGTGCCCATTAAATTATTCAATTATAAAAATTAGGTTATAATGGTCTAATTTAATCATCCGATATGATTTTAGCATGTGTTAGAGAAATTTTATAATATTATTTTCACCTTAAATCACATGATGTACCATTAACCGTGGAAAATAAATAAAAATTTACTAAAGTTACTATCAACCAAAATATAAGATGATCCCATTAAATAATAAAATCAAACTAATTAAAACATTGTATTCCTGTTTTTTTAATTCAATTCAAATAAAAGGGAAAATTATGTTAAATGTTAATCATGAAAATTAGTTTGGAATGCGAGTAAATAAGTCATTAAAAAGATAAATATGTTTTTATCGAATTATATTATAAAATGATACTAATGACATACATTGGATTAAAATAAATAGTATTTATATTTTTTTATTATAATTTTAATTTAATTTAAAATTGTTATTTAACTGAAGAATTCTGTTTTTTAACAATAATGAAGTATTTTTCACTATTCATCAAAAATTGAAACTTTTCATTAAAATTAAAAAATTTCACCTCAAGATGATTTTGATATTTTGAATTCCAAAATGAATTCTATTTGGAAAAAAAAATATAATTCTAATAAATTTCTAAAAACTATTAATACTTATTTTTTAAATTGCTAATTTGATATATCATGGTGAACTCAAACAAGGTGTTCTGTTTAGTGTAAGCTAATTTAATTATTTAAAAATAAACATATTACAGAATATTGCGGTGTTACACACTTCCCACCTTCAAAAATTTCACCCCCTTAATTTCCAAAATATCACTTCATAAAATAGATTTTGTGGTTCTTTATCATATGTTCTATATGTTCCCACAATACTTATTCTAGTTTATGGTTTCCCAAAAAAAACATTTACTAGTTGTGTCATCTATTTCCTAAACACTTCTTCACTAGTGTCATGAATCATGAATGGCTCTTCACAATAAGGAATATAAGGTACCAATTTTTCTTTTTTATAGGTGAGTAATTGTGTTAGTTATGGCCTGCATTTATTTAATAGTAATGAATGGAAAACATAATGATCTTTGGAGACACCAGGAGGTATTGCAAAAGAGTAAGGTACAACACTAATTCATTCCAAAGTTTATAATGGTACACTGTAAATGGTACATAACATACCCTTATAAACTAATATTTTTACTCTTATCCATGGGGATTATTTTATGAAGACATGATCTCCCACTTGATACTAGAAATCCCTCATTCGATTATCAATATAGATTATTTTCCTACATTGTGCTACTTTGATTTCTGTTTGAATAATATTCACATTTTTGTTGTTTCTTCAACATGTTATGGGCCTATGAGCTTCCTTTCACTTACATCGTCCCAACATGTTTGTGTATGACATCTCTTTCCATATAATATTTCATATGGTGCCATCAAAATACTTTTTTGGACGCAATTTTTATATGACAAATATAAAAAAGGTAAATACGAATTTCACAAACCTTGAATGTTAAGAGATAATAATCTCGACAAGTATTATAATGTTTTAATATACCCTTCTAAATGTTCATTAGTTTGAGTGTGGAATGTAGTGCTAAAAATAAGCTCAGTATCTAGGGATTTTTTGAATAATTTTCTAAAATTATGATATAAAATGGATATCATAGTCAGAACATTCAATAGGGGTACACCATTAGGTTTTGAAACCTCATTAATGTAATGTCTTACATAATGTACATGTGGAAAATATTCTATTATAATAATAAAATATGTTTATTCTCTAATACGATTAACAATCACCTATTTCACATCCCTTATTCAAAAATTCTTTGGTAGCCTCATTAAAATTCCATCATGTTATCATCCCATTTTCACAGAGGTATTGAGATAAGTTTCATAAATAATCAAGGATATTTTATTCTATCCTTTACCTATTGAAAAACCAAACATCTTGACATATAATTATATATCTCCCTCTTCATTTTGTCCCATAAAGTTTGTTCCCTGAAATATCGATACATCGTAGTGCTACTTGGTTGTATAGTGAAATTGGAGCTATATGCGTCATCCAGTAATTCTTTTTTTAACATAGGAATTGAGGGAACACAAATCCTATCATGAAATATCAAAATTAATTTATCATATATGATGTCAATAAATATCCCATCATTCATAACATTAATTTATTTTGATGATCCTTATCATCAGACTGATAACTTTTTATCTTTTCCTAAAAATATGGTTGGGAATTCATTTCCAAATGTAGTGATGTTTCACCTTATTTGGTAATTTATATACCCATTTATTCTAGATCCGTGAACCTAATAACCCCTTCAACTCTCATTTTGTTTAGAACTTCATGGTTATTCCTAATTAAAGAATATTACACCTTATTTTCCTTCTCAATGTGGTAATGTGTTGTGAAATCATAATCCTTGAGTAGCTCGAGCCATCTTCATTGTTTCATGTTGAATCCTTTCTGTGAAAATATATATTTCTAACTCTTATGATCAGTATATATCTCATATCATTGAACATGGATATAGTGTCACTATAACCCTAGGGAAAATACTACTGAATATAACTATAGATCAAAACTTGGTTAGTTTTTAATGAATTTTTAGTTTCCACGATACATAAGCAATAATTAATCATTATACATAACAACACAACCATGTCATTTGATTATTGAATCTTTAAAAATCACAATCCCATAATTTCCCTTTGGTAATGTAATGATATGATAATTTACTTATATTCTCTTCAATTCATCAAAACATTGTTCACACTCTTTTATCCAAATATATTCAACCCCTTCGTGTTTGGGATTGTTTAATGGGTTGGCTGATCATGAAAAATTCTGGATGAAATTTGGGTAATAAACTTCTAAGCCAATAAAACTACATACCTCAGTTATGCACATCAGTGCTGGAAATTCATGCATTTAATTTTCCTTTGTAGGATTAGTGGATATTACATATTTCACAAATATATGGCCATGAAAATAAATTTCCTAAATTAATAATTCACATGTGGTATATTTTATATATATCTTATTTCTTTTGTGAGTCGTCAATGAATTCTTCTAGTGGTTCTCATGGTCTTCAAATCATTTAATGGATACTAAAGGAGCATAAATAAATACTAGAAAAATTCATCAATATACTCATTGAACACTATTTACATTAGACAAATAAAGACATAGGGTGAATTAGTCAGTCCAAACCTCATTACTAAAAACTCATAATTTATATATCTGGTTTGGAATGCTCTCTTTGGAATATCTTCATTATTTAGACACAACTGATGATATCCTGTTTGAAGGCCAATCGTCAAAAATTATTGATCTCTATGATGTTGATAAAAAACGATCAATATGATCCAAATGATGTATTTTTTGATATTATAACAACATTGATTTCTATCTATACAATGTACGGCCTCATTGATCCCTCATTATTCATAACAGAAATGAACTAGGTCAGCCTATGTAAAAAACTAGGGTGATAAAATACATAATTAGTAAACTCATAGAGTTGTTTTATCAGCACTACCAAATCCATAGATATCATTCTATAAGGATTAATTAATATTGGTCTTCCATTTGGGATTAATTTAATAAAAAACTAAAAATCCCACTCTATAGTTGGAGTTTGTCTTAGTCTTAAGCACCCCTTAGATCTACATGAAATATGGGGGTTCAAAAGCCAATGGGCGCAAGGTACTATAGCAGTACTGTAGCATTCTCTAGCAGTGGAGGGCTACGTAGTAGCGACGGGCAGTGTAGCAGCGGAAGGGTACTGTAGGGGCGATAGGGTACTGTAGCAGCGGCAGAGCACAGTAGCAGCGGCGGGTATTGTGCAGTTTTGTAGCAATGCAGGTACTATAGCAGTACTATTCACTGAATGAGTTTTTGGCCAAAATAATGGGTCTACTGGCCATGTAATGGGCTAAATTCCCACTAGGCCTTCGGGATATGTTATGGGTCTCCCTCTACCTAGTTAAATTGGACTTTTCTTTGCTTTAATAATAAATGAGGCTTCGACCCCAACCTTTAAAAAACAAATAAAATCCCACTATGTACGATGTCTAGGTAAGTCTAATGGAAATACATCAATGTATTCTTGTATAATATGTACATCCTTAATTTCATAATTAGTAGTTTTTATCTTCTCTTAATCCCCTTGAATTTTATTTATAACAACTATAGGAGGTGGATCTAGATTAGAATCAGATGTTGATTTTTTTCTCAAATGTTAATGGATTTTTCAACTTCCTCACAAATTGTAACATCCATATTATTATAATAATATTTTTCATCCTCTTTGGATATCTAGTATAGTATAAGAATCATATCAATGTTTACCAATGGTTTGTTAATAATGTCATCATATGAAGCGTGTTTATAGGCCATAATAGGAACTTCGTATGACATCTTTATTGTAATGAGAAATCCCTTATGAGTTTTCACTGAAAACACCCTTGTTAATGTTAATTAGAAATTTATAATTTTAAATAGAAATTGGGATTATATAATGCAATAAAATTATCCATAATAAAATAATTATTTTTGAAAAATTTGATGAAATTATTAAATAACTGGTCACTACATCATTAAGAACATCAACCTCAGCAGTTGTGATCACTAAATATTGGACATTATTTCTTTGTCAATTTCTAGGGAATTTTTTTGTGATACATATAATTTTTTTAAAAAAAAAGTCCCATATCATTATAATTTCTTCATTGAACATTGATAACTTTTTTATTACCATCCAAATCATCAGTTTTGTGGTCTTTTTCTCCATAAATGTAACAAACTCACATCCCAAAAAGAATTTTCCATTATGTTTCATTCCAATATTTTTGCATGATAGATTTCCAATTCAACCATTCATTCTCATTTCTTTATTTCATTTTCATGAGTGTTCAAAAACCTTCTGATTATTATCATTTATTCTAAATTCATAGGACTTAAGGAATTATTTTTTGTCTCGATAACACATGATACAATATATTCATACTATCTGAATTATTATTAAAGAAATTATTGTTAGATGAATGTGTTTTATCCATAAATTAATCGATCAATATTAATTATTGAGTTACATTTGTAGAATGCAACAAGATTTTCTAACCAAGTGATGTTAGCTTCAAACATGGAAACATTCTAATCATCCATCTACCATAGACTCAAAATATTCCTCTTCTAATCTTCTCGCTAATCATGGGGAAAGTATTATATAGGAAGATTTATTTTAATTACCTTATATTAATATTTTCTTCTTATTCTACATCCTTTGTGTTTTGAATTAATAACCACCATTGATCAGCAACTCATGAGAGATGAAAAAATCTCATGAATTTTTTTCCTCTCGTTACTCCCCAATGTACGAAATATTTTCTATAAGGAACATAACCATTTCTCAGCTCATAATATACTTTTATCCCCATTGAATGTTTGGGGTTCATGTATCAAGAAGTGGTATAACATTGATACTCTACATTTTGGAGTAGGCTCCTCCATACATGTGATGTTATTATTCACAACATGAGTTAATTGTCTCTATATTGTTATAAGTAATTCAACACCAGTTGTTGCACTTGATCCATTATCTATATAGTTCATAGGAAGGAAATTTCTACACGGATTACATGCATTGATATGATTTACATTTCTTCCACTAGGCATCATTTTTGAACAATGACAATCACTAGATTTGGTTACGAATCATAATCCATAATTTTAAAATATTTAACATAAATTTATAAATTTATGCATATATAATCCTATAATCACAATAATGGTTTCATTTTGTACATATTTACATTTAAATCCATCATAAACTTTTTCAATGAAAATGTAAATTATCCTACGAATATGTCATAGGAGTGTCAAACCAAGTTCATAGTAAGGCCCTTTGTTTTTTACCATTTTTTCCAGAGTTAAGCCCGTAACAACATGTCAGTGTTATTTCTCCTAGTTAAATCAATGAGAGAACAATGTCCACTTGTATTATCCATATACTGATATATATTCTAAGATTACCCCATAATATATACATTTCCAAAATTTTAGGTTGTTCTTTTATACTTATCCTAAAATTATATCTTAGTGTAGTGTTCCCTAAGTATATTATTTTAATAATATATTTTCCATGGATGGAACTAAATTTAATTTGATAACAATTGTATTGCCCCAAACCCAAATTCCTTGAGACAATGCAATATTTTATTACATATTCTGGATTAAAATAAATCAAATCCTAATGGACGAATCATTTTAGTATCCTTAAAAAATAGATACAGACATATGATTAACAATACATCATGAAATAAAAAGAAAAATAGTATTTCAATTGAAAAAAATATTATTTCTTAGACTATACCTACATGTCATTCATAGGATACATATTTTCATCCATATGAAAATGGTACAAAATAAAGAGGTGAGCTTAGATTCTTTTTAAGGATAAACAATATATCACAAGCTATCATAAATAAGTATTAAATATTAAGGAAAGATATAAAATTGAAACACAATCCTTTAAAGAATATCCTTGAGAATAATATGGAGTTAATTAATTAAATAATATCATATAAAATTCACATGGATATTCTACTAGCTGATTAATGACATGTAACATCAATAACTACTATCATTAAGAGGGAATGTGTAATGTCAGACATCATAACCATATCATCAAGGCCAAATAACAGGACCATGCCTAAAAGGGTAAAAACTAAAAATTGCATGTCTCGCAAGACCTACTGAGGAATCAATGGGATTTAATGGCCTTATCTATCAACTACATTTTCTATTGAATTCCACTAATGAAAGTGGTAAAACATATCCAACATAACCATTTATATTAAAAGTAAAATACAAAATCTTATTAAATTATCCATAAATAAGGAAATATATAAAATTAGAACATCCACAGTTAAGATCTTCCTACAAGATTTAATATAATATGATTGGTTATATCATATGAAAGAACCCATAGTTAAACATAATATCCAATATTTGATGTTGACATAGATGAAAATTGTTTAATAAAATCATTAGTAACATCATTAGAGAAATATGCCATTTTAATGAAAATTATTATTCAAAATTCTATCCAATTTAAAAAGAATATATATTAATTGAAAATAATATTCTATTATTGTAATGTAAGATTCAAAAATGTTATGTAATCATGAAAGTGTAAAAATATTCACACTCCATATAATATACAAGTCATTCTTCCTTAACATTTTAAAAAATGTCAAACAAAGTTCCTCGTAAAGAAAAAAGAAAAAAATATTCCTTTTACGAAATTAAATATTGGTAAATGATTCATTAAATTTTATAAAAAAGAGTACTAATGCACTAAATACCTTATTAATAAAAAAGAACATGTACAAAAATATGTCCCAGTAAATTCTTAAAAAAAGAAATCTTTTATAATAAAGATATTGTGAAATTAACACTTACCTCATACTCTCATTCACTAGAGGGTTCATTAACCGTTAGAATAATAGTTAATTAATATTCATAATTTAAAACTAAACTATATACATTATCTATGATTTAATATGTGATATTCATATATCTTTTTTATAAAAATATTTCATTATTATCATTATTTCATGCACGAACTACTTCATTTTCATATGTTTATTTTGTCATGTCAATCCAATTTATTATGAATAAGGTATATATTATTCATATATAGAAGGATATTATATACATAAATATTATATTCATTCATTAAATACATTTACATAATCATCCTTAAAATTTTATATTGGAGAATGAATCTCATCACATCATGGAGACAGTTGGTTGTATGTACGCAAGAGCGATGGTATAATTCCGTAATGGTAACATGTAAGGATTTGGATGGATTATGAATTATAAAGTAATAAATATCATGTCATATTTATTATTTCAATTCTATATATTTATCATTATACACATATAAATAATCTATAGATGAAAAATAGTTGACACCATGGTGTGGAGAAGGAAAGTAATATGTATGTATGTATTGTAATAATATTTCACATATGATGTTTTAAAGGAGTAATATGGTTGTCATGTAATAATAAATATATCTGAGAATGTATTAGATACTTGAATTATTACATTATTTGGAAAAAACATTGAAATTGAAAGTAGAAGAACAAATGAAATTGAATTGATTTGGTAAATCATTGACATCTTTTTCATGTATCTCCATCTAATTTTTACAAAAGGACTTCATAGGTTGGATTTATACCAATGAATATCCCATATGATGAAGTGATGGATTCTGGTAGGAGATGTGGGAAGGTGTTTTCTTATGTCGAATGGTTTTATATGTTTGAATAAAATATGAGTTTTACCAATTATAATAGTGGGGAGGGACACATTTGGACACTATGAAACTATTAATTTAATATAAATTTATTTTTTATTTCAAATAGCTACAATGTGAGTTATTTATAGGATATTATTATGATAGATGAAAATAATCTCAATCTATTAAAATAATACATTATTGGATTTTTTTTATGAACCTTGTCATGTTAATTTATGATTAATTTATCTATTAAAGTGTTTTTGGGTAATAATATTTGAAATATTAAAATTTTATAAATATTAAGATATATGGTATAAATAGACCATAATTGGAAACTTTTAATGTATTTTAGATCATATAATTGTCTCTTTTTTTATTTTAATGATCTTTATCAATTTTAAATAATTTAATACAATTTCATTTTTATAAAATATAATTAGTGACAATTTTGACCATATTCATTTCATTAGCTTTAATTAAAAACCAAAATAATGTAACATCAAAAAAAAATTTCATATAATCCTAACATGTCATAGTATCCTAGAAAATTCTAGAATCACCTTAATTAATTCAATTTTTTTTCATTTAATATTTTTAAAACAATGTAATTTATTTTTCTATCAATTAAATATTTTTTGTGACACAATTTTGTCATCATTAAAGGTAATTATTTAATATCTAAAAATTATAAATAAATTAATATGATGTCAGAATTTCTTTTATGTTTCTATATTCTATTTACAATTGATTTTATCTCATATATATTGCTATATTAAAATTAATACACTTATATAAAATGATATCATGACAATTTGTCACATTCTATGTTTTTTATAATATCTATGTCATATTCATGGACATGTATCCAATAAATGAATCAATTTTTCTCTTTAGGAGATAATGGTAGAATTTAGTAAACAAATATGATTTTTACATGTATTAGGGTAATTTTAAAATAATATTTTTAATTTTAATTACCGAATTTAACCATAACCATACCAAGTAAATAAAATTTAGTGATGATACTATTCATAAAAAAAATAATTTGATCTTATTAGATTGAAAATTTCATACTAAATTAATAAATGTATGTCAGTTTTATTAAATTCAAATAAGATAAATGGGATAATTTTGTATGATTTAAATCATGCTGATGTGGAAGGAATGCAGGTAAAAAAGATGTTCCAAATGTCAATAAATATTTCAATATATTTATATTATAAAAATGATTCTAATAACTATAATGGGATTAATATAAATATTTTTTTATCTATTTTGAATTTATGATTATTTTAATTCAATATATTTATTTAAATCAAAAATATTTTTTTCCCAATAATGCTGTATTTTTCACTATTCTTCAAAAATCATACTTTATAAGGAAATAAAAAAATCACCCTAAACCAATGTTGATATTAAAAATTCAAAAATTAAGACTATTTTGGAAAATAATGTTTTTATTTTTCCTTTTCTGGAAAATAATATTCATTCCATTTTTTTAAATGGCTATTTCGATAGATCATGATGCACGTGAACTCAGTGTTGTGTGCAGTGAAAACAATTTAATCATTTATAATGAAATGAATCATGGATTCTTTAAATGTTAAAAATGAGATCATGGTACATGCATTAAAATATCATGTTATCACCCATATATCACACGTATGAATTAGGTGGGTAATGTGATGTAAATACCACATATCTGATCTATAACCTGATACATCCAACACTAAATTAATATAAGGAATATGAAATAAAAAACTAGAAATAAAACATAAAAGAATGGATAATTATGTGAAGATCATATACATTGATCATAATTCTCTTCGTATGAACCATCGAGGTCATGAGATAAGACCCAATCATTTATCTCAAATAACATGATGCTTTGTTGGTATACTTTCTTGAATCATGTGAAATCCCATGGTCATTTCATAGAAATTCACATGGAACCACTGGCCATTCTACCTATGTGATGCCCCGAAAATTACTTCTCATGTAATAATATTATTTTTGTTTTATTGTGTTTAATTTTTTTGTTATCCATACAAAACCAGAAAACTAAACACAATGCATTTTATTTAACTAAAACATGAACGTGTTTAAATTAGAACAAGATAATAGAAAACCATACTAACCAAAAATATGTACTAAAATCCATATTTGAGCCACTGTAAGGTCACCTAATGCAACAATGAGACCCTATAAATAGAGAATATCTTTTAGGTCATTCAGAACGAAAAACATCGCATCTAGAACCGTGAGAGATTTACTGATCATTGGTGGGATTATAAGAACCATCTTCGTCAAATTGTCTTGAAATTGTAGCTCTATAATTCAGGTTTTTATAATGTATTAATCTGACTCTTTCCCCTTAGTTGACGGTTAAATTTCTAATGGCTATAAGTATATTTTTTGGTCATTATATTGGTTTAATTTAAAATATCTATGTATAATTTGTTTTCTAAAATACTTATTATATATAAGGAAATTATAACTTTAAACACAAAACTCTTGTTTATAAACAAAATAAGGATAGTGATTTAATAATTTTTCAACACATAGTATGATTTCAAAATTAGAGATGTATTTCAAATACAATTCAAATATTTCTATTGTGTTGAAAATAATTTATAAATGTTTTCATTCATTATTATTAAACAGAGGTATTAACTAAAAATTTATCTTTGATTATGATAATAATAGTAAAAGATGTTGGATAAGATGTATTAAAAATTGATTTATCACCTTCTGTCTTAAAACATTAGTATTTATAAAATTAAAGTAAATACGTAGTTATAGAAGAGGATTCATATTTGTTTGAACCTATATAATTATATGAATATTTATTTTTATATCTAACTAAAAATAAATATTTACTTTATTAAAAGATAGGTGTGTACCCCACTTAGCCAAGGGCCACTGTGAAGGAAGCCCTCTATGAATTGATAAGAATATCACCTATAACCCCCTAGCAATGGGCTAGGGGTGGTGCACATGCAGGGTTCGTGCTAAGTCATGCATGTTACACATAACTTTCCATCAATGAAAATAGGTGCATGTGGGAGGACCAGAGCACACCACCATGCAGTGTGGCGTGACAGTATGGGTGGGTGTAGAAGGGCTCCCACAGAAGAACCCTGCATGGGGAAATAATGAGAGGGGAGATGGAGTAATATGAGCGATGGATAAGAGTCCCAAACATATAAAGAAGCCACATGGGCCTCCCTGTTTCTATGTGTGATGACGAAGACCTGCCAAGATCGGATATGGGTTATTCGATCACATCACGTGTGATCTGGGTTGTCTGTTTCGGTTCAGTCCTCTATCCTCGGTAGAAGTAGTATGCCCTCTGCATTTTTTTTGAACCATCTGATCCCAACAGATCTAATCACAGTTTTTCAAGCCTTTTAAGAACTCTTCATCTCTTGAAGCCATCTGATCAACTCCTTATCAGATCTCAATATTTTTTAACTTTTAAAATCGATGGACATGCCTCCACCACTAGATCTTCCCTCTGTTAATCCTATCCATTTGATACTTTTCTTTATTTTATTCCTCGCGGTGTCTTCTTCTTCCTCTGCATTCGCTGCACCAGTCTTTTATTCCACATTCTCCATTTTATTTCTCCACCTGTGAAACTGGGGGCCCATCCATTGCCCTCATCTTCCTCAAAGACCCTCCCCCAATCATATTATAAACCGTGCAGGTCTCGGGTTTCCATGAAATTTTTATTAAACATTTCATATAGAGAGTTTATATATTATATATCATTTTTTATTTAAACCCTCAGGTGTTCAGCTTCTCAAGAAACTCCATCAAGCCCCCTTCATGTTTCCAAGAACATCTCCTCCACCTGAAAACATGTAAGGGACCTAATTGCCTTTTTTCTTGGTTTTATTACACACACACACAGACATTTATATATATATATATATATATATATATATATATATATAGATATACGATTGTGAATATAAACTAATGGTTTCTTTTTAAGATAGAGAATTCGTGATCTTGAAGGATGATCTTAACTCCTTATCAAGCATGGGTGTGTAATTATTTGAGATTCTCTATGAGTATAAGTATATATAATTATCTATATGTATATATTTTATACAAAATACATATATATTTCATTTCATGGTTTTCGATTAATGCACAATTGATTAACTAATGTTCCTAAAGTTTTTTAATTATACAAGTGTCAACAAACATATGATTTATGATCCTTTATAAAAACATTATATAATTAGTTATATATATGTCTATATATATATATATATTCATGCAGGTTTAGATAGACCTCTATTAGACTCAAAATTATGACTTCTAACTATTAGGAATCATGTTTAAGTAGTTTTGTAAAATGTAAATAATTATATTGTGGTAAAAAACGTTTATATAAGTATGTACCACTATATGAATTTGTACCTCTGGGTATTAATCATAAACCGATTAAGTTTTTATAAAAAAATATTTTTGGTTATTTAATTATGAATGTGGGATGTATAATGTTCATTATAAATTATTAAACCATGGGTTTGATGAGAAAATATTTTTTATTCACTATGTATTATAGTACATATATTTTATAATCCATATTTAAACAACAACCATAATGACAACAGTGTATAATCTCCTAATAAAATAATCTATTTATTTTTCTAAAGCACCTAGATTTTTTGCAATAAATGTTTTCAATCATTATGTTATATTTTGATAATGATGCCCATTTATCAGATTTTATTTTAAATATGAGTGACAATTATCCTAATTTTAGAATTGTGCATTCTGAAATATAAAATGTTTACATTCATAATAAGGATTTTAAGGATTTTCAATGAATGTGACAAACTTGTATTTAATGTTCTTTAATTATTGACACATGTATTTCTTACCATACTTTTCATTCATTTTCATGCATTGATATTATTTTTATTAACACTTATAGGCATGAATTACTTTTTATCGGTAAATTCGAAACACAACTGGCCTTTTATGGAATAAAGAAAATAAATTATTTAAAGTTGTATGGGACACATAGAATAATAGGAAATGAGAACTTAAATATTCAAATTGGTATGGGAAATTTCTAAAACAGGGCCCTAATTGGCCTATGAGGAATGTATTAGACGTAGTATAACATGTTGGGGATTGGTTAATGAATACCCCTTGATGCATCTGTTGTTTTTATGAGACAATTAGGTCACAACATGAAGCCATTTATATTTCGGGTCTTGAAATGAGGTCTTCACAGTTTCTTATATTATACGTTCCAACATTTTTTTTAATTAATCTACTATGTATTCAAATGGATTATATGTTTAATTAATATATTTATTGAATTTAAATAAACAATTGTGTATTCATCTGGAGAATATTACTGCTTAATGAGCATATTCCAATGAGTATCAGGGAAATGAAATGATTATGGCTTATTGATTATTCAGCACTCAGTGATTTATCAGGTAGTGTATGTTTCATAGTAAAAAAGGATGGAATAAAATTTATTATTTTATGCACAACTCTAAAAATTTATTACTCCTAGTTATTAATTTTGTACTTTCATATTCACATGTATTATATATTAAAGGTTGTATTTTTCATACTTATTATTCTGAATGACCATGCTAATAACTGGAACATGTTTCTTTTTAGCTCTATTAGTATTACTTGAAATGGGTTCTTATAATTCATAGAAAAAATCATATGTTATGACTAATGTGTTACTGCATTCATTATGATAATGTCTTAAGTAAAATATTAAAAGAATGTTTTCACAAGGTTATAATTGGTATATTATATTAATTTAAAACCCTATACTAGGAATTCATATGCTCACACTATGTTTTAAATCTATTTTAATATATAGGTTTAGTAAATTAAAGTCGTTCAGTTCAGTGGAATCATTATGGAGTTACATTGTCTTCCAGTTCTGAATGAAATGTAATAATTGCATCGAATTATCCAGGATCAGAACCAAAACAATCCTTTCTAGCAGAACATGTGTGTGTATTTTCTGATTTCCTTTTTATACAAAAATTTACACACCATGTTTAATTTCAGATCTACATTAGCTTCAGGGCAGTTTGGGGCGAAGGTGTGAATGTCAGTATCTGAGGATTGGTTTAGATAACCTGGTAAGATTACCACAAAACTAAAAACAAGTTTATGTCTTAATAAGTATATGTTGTCTTAAAATTCTCAGAAGGATTATGAAATAACACTATTGTCTATCCCCACTTATTTACTATAACATATAATTATCTAGTCATGTTCTGAGACATACCAACCATTTGTGAACCTATGTTTAACCACTAAATTCTTGTAACAACTGTCTTACCACTAAAATATCATTCAAATTTATCAGGGACTGAGTCACGTTTACTATATCATGTCACTATCACAACATGATTTTTTTGAACCCAATGGAAGTTACTATGAAGGCCTCTTTTTGTGTTTCACCCTATTTGAGGGTTATCTGGCCCTAGAGATGTTTCGAGAAGCTGTAGAGTTGAGCGACCCCCATGCGGCCTACATTTTCAATGTCATAAGTTTTAGTAGGTATGGGAGGCATTAAAACATATGTCTTTTATAAAACCATGTCATCTAATTTTTCTATTAGAACAATGTTCATTCCAATATCTCTAAACTCTACAGCTCCCGTTCCACTCTTTCAAGGACTTACTACTACACACATGAGTTTGACTTCACCTGTGAGAAGTGTATCTAGGTGAATGAAATTGGAGAGTTTATAAATGTTTTGGGGATCAATCAAACTGGAATAACATACCAAGAAAGTATCCAATGATGGTGGACATGGTACATGCAGATTTTAAGAAATCCATAATAGTGTTGTGAGACTGAGCGAGTAGTTAAGTAACACCTTAAAATTATGAACATTGTATACTTTAATATTGTTATATGTTTTAATACATTAACCAGAATTTTCATATATATTCACTATACTGATATGTTTATGCCTTACTAAATAAAACTTTTCTCTTGAAATTTTCAGATAGAAGACATGTGTTCACGAACCAGCATATTATCTATCCATAATGAATTACTAGAATACATAATTATTGAGGCATTTTTAAAAGACTATGAATCTTTAGAAAACCAATGCCTGACTTTCAAATGATCTTATAATGTATTCCTCATCTCAAATATTCTCTATTCTTACAACGGGAAAATATACATCTACCATAGTATTACAACTACTCAATTTGTAGAATTTTGGAAAAGGGGAAAGTACTATGATGGACTTTTCTTATCATTCACCCTATCTAATATCTATCAAAATTTGATGAAATTTTAATATGATTCATTGGAAGGTGACCTCATAGTAGACTATATGAACCAAAGGATATGTTTTTCTATGTATTTGATGCTCCATGACATATAAATTTTCACACATGGTACATTTTGAGGAATTTATATAGATCTAGTCCACTCTGTGATATCTGATTTCAACACCACAAATGCCCTCCTTTGGAAACCTAAATGATTTATTCATAGGTATCATCCATGATTATATCATCGCTCTGGGTGTATTTGGGTCAATGAATTCAAGGGACTAGAAACCAATATAGGGATCACCCTAGAGAGAATCAGTAGATTGACCTCGTTGGCCGACATTGTGATATGATTTTGGAGGTGATGTGAGTCTTGTGTTGCTGTGGTCGTACATGAATATTTTATAATTTCAATGGAACTATTATTTTTAGGGGGAATAATGTGACGCCATAAAACTTATTTCTCCTGTAATAATAATATAATTGTTTTATTCTATTTTATTTTTATGATATTGAAACAAAACATGCAAACTAAACACAATGAATTTTATTTAATTAAAACACCAAATAGTTAAATTACAACAAGATAAAAGGAAATTATAATAACAAAAAATATCTACTAATATACCTATAAGAACTATTGGGAGGCCACCTAATACAACAACAAGTCCTGATAAATAGATAAGATCCATTGGGTAAGTAAAAAAACAACACTTCCAAAACAACGACAGTTGTACTGAGCATCAGTGGGATGATTATCACCATCTTTATCAGATCACCTTAATATTGAAACACACTAATTCATATTTCTATAATGTTTTAATCCAAACATTTCCCCTTATCTGACCATTGTGTTTCTAACGGCTATAATTATAGTCACTGGTCATTCCATTGGTTTAATTTAATTAAAAATGTATAATTACTTTACCAAAATATTTATGTTATATTTGGAAATTATTATATTAAACATATAAACTATTTTTATAAACTTATGTAGGATAGTGATTTAATATTTTGGCTACACTTATTATGATTTCAAAATTAGGTATAAATTTAAAATAAATTTCAAATATTTCGATTATGTGGAAATGAATTTATAAATGTTTTCATTCCTGATGTATAAACAAAGGTTTTAACTAAAGGAATATGTTTTATTTTAATAATACATACATAATATTTTCTTAAAGATGTATTAAACATTGATCTATCATATTGTGTTTTAATACTATATCATTCATAAAACTAAGGAATAATTGTAGATATAAAAGAAGATTAATATTTGTTTGAACCTATAATAGTATAAAAAACCAATTTTTATATTTAACAAATACTATTTATTTACATTCTTAAAAGATATGTGATAACCCCACCTAGATGAGGGCCATCTTGAGAGCATCCCCCAAGGCCTTGATGATAATCTCACCCATAATCCCATGGTAATGGGCTAGGGGTGGTGCACACGTAGGGTGAATTCTATGTCATGAATGAGAATAATATCATTCCATCAATGTGCACAAGTGTGTGTGTGAGGTCCAGAGCGCACCACCATGTGATGTGGCACAACGGCGTGGGTGGGAGCATAAGCATGCCCACAGAAGAACATGGTATGATGAATTCTAGGGAGGGGAGAGGGATTAATCTATGTATTGTCTTAGAGTCCCAGGTCTATAAAGAAGTTGTTGGGGCCTCCCCGTTTTGATGCGGGATGGAATAAATCAGTCGGGATTGGATCTGGGCCATTCGATCATGCCGCGTGTGATTTGGGCCATCCATTTCAGTTCTTTCCTCAATCCTCAGTAGCCATGGTATATCCTCCATGTTTTTATGTGAAATCTTATCTTGATGGATCTAATCACAATCGTTCCAGACTTTTAAAAACTTTGTGTCTCTTGTAGCTGTCGGATAATCTCCTCAACAGATCTCAACCGTCCAACTCTATTAAAATCATTAGACTCTAGTCCACCATTTGATCTTCACTCGTTTAATTCTAGTCATTTGATTCATTTCTAGATTTTCAACCCGTCTGTGTCTTCTTCTTCCTCTGCATGCACTACACCAGTGATTTTTGTTTCACATTCTCTATTTTTTTCTCTACCCGTGACATTAGTGGCCCCTATGTCATCTTAATCTTCCACAAATACCCACCCCCAATCATATTATAAACTATGTAGGTATTAGTTTTCCATTTAAATTGTATTAATCATATAATATATATAGTTTATATTTTATATATTGTCTTTCCTTTGTTCCCTATGGATGTTCATCTTCTCCAGGGACTCCTTCAAGCCTCTTTTATGTTTTCCCAAACCTCTCATCCACCTAAAAAAAATAAGGGACCTAATTACCTTGTTTTGATTTGGTTTGAGTTTATATATTTACATATATATATATACAAATGCTTGGGTATATAACATAATGGTTTCATTCTAAGATAGTGAATTCTTGATCTTAAATGATAATATTAACACTTTATCAAGCAAGGGTGTGAAATGTTTTGTGGTTCTATATGTTTATAAGTATATATTATTATCTATATGTATATATTTTTTACAAAAAATATATATATATTTCATGGTATGGGTTTTTATTTAGACACTATTGATTAACTAATGTTCATATTGTGTTTAAAATATACCAGTGTCAATGCATATATAATGTATGATCCTTTATAAACACGTTATATAGTCCTATATATATGTAAAAAAAAAATATTTATTCAGGTAGGTTTAGATAATCTTCTATTAAATTCATAAATTATACTCCTAATTATAGAACATCATGTTCAATAGGTTTTTTGAAATATATAGAATTATAATATTGTAAAGAACATTTATATAAGTATGTATGGATATATGCATATGTACCTTTGGATTTTAGTCATAAAGTAAGTAATTTTTCTTAAAAACCAATTTTTGGAGATTTAATTATGTTTGTGGGATGTATAATTTTTGTTATAATTTATTAAACTATGTTTGGGTTGAAAAAATATTCTGTATGAACATAATATTATCGTACATATAATTTTCAATCCAAAATTAAACAAGGACAATAATCACCCTAGTGTATTCTCTACTAATAAAATAATCTATTTATTTTCATAAAGTTCTTGGATCATCTACAATAAATGATTTCAATCATTATGTTCAGTTTATTTAAAGATACTGATTTATCATTATGTATTTTAAATATAATAGAAAATTATCCTAATTTTATAATTGTTCATTCTAAAATATAAAATGTTTTCATTCATAATAAGGATTTTAGGTATTTCCATTTTATGTGATAAAAATGTATTTAATGTGCTCTAATTATTGACCCATGTGTTGCCTACAATACTTTTCAGTCATTGTCATGTATTGGTTTTATATTTAAAAACACTTATATTATATATATAAATTCTAAACTCAATTGAAATTTTATGAAATAAATAAATTAAATGATTCCAAGTGGTATGGGGCACTTTGAATAATATGAAACGAGAAATTAAATATTCAATGTGGTATGGGAAATTTTGAATACATGAACCTGTTTGGAATATGAGTTATGTATTAGACACTGTATAATGGGTTGAGGACCAGCTAATGAATTCACCTCGATGCATCAGCAGTTCTCATGAGACAATCAGGTCATGGCATGAGGCCATTGAAATTTTGAAGTCTGGACATGTGGTCTTGACAGGGTCTGGCATTATACGTTCAATCATTTTGTTTAATTAATTAAGTGTGTATTCAACTAGAGAATATGCTTGATTAAGAGTTTTATAGAATTTATTTAACCATGTGTGTATTCAATTTGAGAATATTCTTGGTTAAAGAGAATATACCTGTAAGAATCAGAGAATGTTTTTGCTTATGGATTATTGATTATTCAACACTTAGATATTTATCATCCAGTCTATGTTTCATAGTAGTAAAGGATGGAAAAGTAGTTGTTATTTTTAGTACAACAATGACCATATATTACTCTTAATTATTAATTTTTTACATGAATATTCATAAGTCATATATATTAAGGTTATAATGCTTATTTCTTATTATTATAAATGTGAATGCTTATAACTAGAACATGTTTCCTTTTAACTCTATTTTTATTCCTTGAAATGAGCTCTTATAATCCTTAGAAAAAATGCTATTTTATTATTCATGTGTTAAAGTATTCCTTACAAAAATGTTTTGTGGAAAATTTTAAAAGAATGTTTTGAAAGGGTTATAATTGGTATATTGTATTATTTTAAAACCCCATACTAAAAATTTGTATTCTCACCCTACATTTGCAATCTATTATTTTTTACAAGTTTATTAGATTTAAGTCACTTTGGTCAGTGGATGATTTGTGTAGTTACATTATCTTCAAGATTTGAAAGATATGTAATAATTGTATCTGATTGTCTGGGACAAAAACCAAAATGATCATCTCTTGTAGAACATGTGTGTGTTTAATGCAATCCTTTTTATAAAAAATTTTACACACCATGTTTTATATCATCTCTAAACTGGCTCTGGGGTTGTCTAAGGTTAGGTTGTGACATACAATGTGTTATGAAACCCATTGGGGTTTCCATAACGACTTCCTGATATCCTCTAGTCATGTGTACCAGATCATATGGCTGTAGTAGTGAATGTATGTTAAGTCCTGCACTGGAATAATATCATGTGAACTTACTCTCACGATGTCCTCTAGATAATATAAGAAGTTCATACTACATAATCTAGGCATGAAAGCCATCTTTCGTAATAAATCCTAGAACATTAATATCATACCTGATGAAAAAGATAAAAATATTACAATTACTCTCGTGATACCCTCTAAGTGTGTCATCCATCAATCGGGATGAATCAAGTACATGTAAGCGGGATCATGTGACTCCTGGTAAGCATGTCAGGTGAGATTAGGTGATTGACTCTATTTTAAACCATATATGTATTGTGATGCCATATGGTAAAGTTAACCTTGATCATGTGAGAACCTTCAGACACGCCATCTATATTATTCTAATTGGAAATTTTAGGAAGAGATTATCTAACATGTAAAAACTTTCGAGACTTTATTTTAGTAAAAAAAATCAAGACATGTCGGGAAGACAAATAAGGAGGGTCATGAATTCATCCGATGACCTAATAACCGTATCCAGCATCCACAAAAAACTGACCTGAGGTTGTAACCCCGACTTAATGAACTATTATATTGTTGATTCCCTCCATAACATGGATACGTAGGATTCCTTCTAAAGTATAATGATCCATATTAAAAATCCAAAAGGGATTTCCCAATATGTATGCCCCGCGCCCATTATTAGAGGGTCTGATTAATTTCTACCCCTTTTTCTCCAACCAATGAAAGATCATAAAGGATTATAGTTTTGTAATGGAAATATATTTTTAATCACATTCCACTATCATGAAAAGTGAAGCCTCATTGTGTAGTTAATTATCAGTGTAATAGTACGATATTCCCCACATATACAGGATGCCTTAATGTGTAATTTGTGACTTAATGAATAATTCGAATGATGATTACATCCCTAAATAGGACACATAGGCCACCCTCTAAATATATTAATATCATATTGGAATCCACTTCTGTGTAAT
Organism: Viscum album; assembly: GCA_963277665.1. Classification (NCBI taxonomy): domain Eukaryota; kingdom Viridiplantae; phylum Streptophyta; class Magnoliopsida; order Santalales; family Viscaceae; genus Viscum; species Viscum album. The sequence goes on along the minus strand of OY728153.1, from coordinate 1,414,404,729 downwards.
CCCATCATCCAACTGACATTCTAACCCTTAAATCCCTGTCTATCTCTGGGGATGATCATTCTTCCACATCACCTAGTGGATTGAGATATTACTGAACTATACTGACTCATATTTATTCTAGGATACGGATATGTAGGGAAAATTACAAAATAATGAACCATATATTAGGCATCCAAAGGGATTTCCTATAATTTAAGCCCTACATTCCAATGAGATGAGTTTAATTAGGTTATATCCCATAATTCTCACACTAAACATAAATCACATGGAATTAGGGTGTTTCAATGATCACATCATTAGAATCTAGACAACCCACATGATAAGGAAACATCAATGTGTATGTCTCGATTAGTTGCATCATATAACTACACACCATACACGAGTTTCAACCTTGGTTCATGTACGATGGTCATGGAAGAACTATGAAAACTCTGATTCTTTCTATAAATAGGATATTTAGAAATCCTCCCTAAGGATCGATCTCAAAACCTATTACACATGTGCACACAAATATTTCATATTCATATGTATTTTAGGTGATAATATTTAATAAAATATATTGATTTTTAATTCCTGTTATAAAATACGATATGTATTACACCACATGTTGGATCAATACCATCATTAAATATTAACTACCTCTTAGATAACACAAAAACTTTACATTACCTTTTTTAACGAGAAAAATAGAAAAATCGCCCCACCATTGGGAAATGGATTAAGAAATTTTTTTACATATAGATCAGTTTAATAATATGATCCACCATTTATAAAAAGAGACTTCATATATGATCATTTTTCTAGATTAACCAGCATGTATCATGATTACAATGAGATTCTTGACCATCAATTAAATTTATAAAAGATTACTGGTGTAGAGAACAATTCCCCCTAAAATGGTTTGATGACCCCAACCACCCATACTATTGACCAATGTGAACTCCTATGAATCATTGCATCTGAAACCCTAATGAAGATCCTGCATTTGGAATGATGTTCCTTACATAGTTATGGATGAGGGATCCATCGAGAGTTTCCAAAAGGAAAAAAATTAATCCCCACATGAATGATTTTATAATTATATCGAACCCCAATTTCAATGAACCCATCTTGTCAATCCATCCAAAAATTCTCGATGAATCAAAAGTGCTAAACCATATGATACATTAATAAACTATTAAGTCATATTCACAAGATAAAAAGTATAGAGTTCCTAGTTCCCATTATGAAATGTAGATACAATCTCATGGGTGGATCATTATATCTCAAAAACCCACATGAAACAAAAACTGGGAACCCAATGTGAAACTGTAAAATAAAAAATTTCCGGGTTGTCATCTTTTGGACAATTTTGTTTCATTTCTTATGTAAAAGAAATGATTAACCTGAAGTGAGATTCTAAAAACAATGAACAATTTATAATAAGTTTTTCAATTTTTTCATAAATTATGGAAAAATTATAGTTACCTTACATGCATCATATGACTAAAACTTTGTAACTAATATTATCAAGAAATAAGTCCATCCTCACTTTGGAATATCCATGTGAGTTGAATTTCTATATAAAAAATAGAAAACTTGTTTCCTAATAATATCAAATTGATAATATTTTATTCCAAATACGGTTAACTGATCACAACAATTTTTCTTGTTGTTTTCTTGACTATAGAAAATACTCTCGCAAGAAACACCCTAATCCAAAAAACTCACCCAGTGACAATTCATGAAAATAATCTACAACTACATTCCATTTGGTCCTCAAAATAACCTCACCAACCCTAAATATACATATTAGGGTAATAAATATAATGGTATCATAACACCATTAACGTGGTGTAATCTCAACAATTAGGGATTTCCATGAAGTTAATCATGTATCCAAACCAAAGAGTCGTCATTAACAAAAGAAAAAAGTATTAAAATTAGTGTAACTCCATGCAATATAAATCCTTTATTCATGATTAACCCTTATGTTTGAAAATCACCACCTTCATAATAAGACTAAGGTTGATCAGGGAACCAATCAAATCTCCCTTATTGTTCATGTCCACCGAGAAAGGGTCATGTGAACCATTGTTTCCAATAACTTTCTTTTGGTACCCTTCAGTCCCCATTTGTGGGTACCACTAGAAAAAATTCCACCTATAACACCTAATAATGGGAAACAAGGAAAACACATATTGTATATAAGACTATGGATAATCATGAGTTGGTTCATATCACTCTTTCTTATGATGGTATCTTTTAAATTATTTTGGTAATATTCAGCAATGAGGATCATATCCCTACTCACTCAGAATATCTTAATGGGAATATTTTGGAACCATTCGTTGGGGATGAACATACCCCTCTTACTACGAATTACTTCCACTAATATATTCACCTAGAAAATTTGAAAAATAATTGGTCTCATGTCATCTTTTAAATCAATGATATCTGTCAATATATAGAGAGGATGTAAAATTTTCATGTATGTATCCCTATGCACATATTTATAAATTTCCACTAGATCATATCAATATATGATGAAATCTATTGACATATTATTTCATTGGAATAGATACAGATACAGGATAATATTCTTATACATGTTTTCAGTGTAGCTCAACACTTTCTTCATTAAGAACAAGTGGTTTTTCTAGAGCAAGGAAAAATTTATGTGTCATGTCCAACAAGGTTTCTTAAATAATTATATATATTTTGGTCCATATTAATGGGATGATATTCATGTTCAAACATGGGCTCAATAGGTAATAGAAACACATTCATCATGACTATGAAAAATTCCATTTGAAATAGTTAGGAGGCATATTCCAAAGGCTCAGGATCGGGGTCATACACCAATTATATTTTGGCCACAACAAGTGATAAGAGGAAATTTGTATAGATAATATCCTATTATTATAAATTAAAACCTATAACATACTCAAAAGGACTAGGATCGTGCCCATATCCTCAGTCTGTCGATATCTCACCATGTGAGAGTAAAACACACCTTGGGATAGGCTCATATTCATGTCAATGAATCTTCTTAGAATATTCCAGCAGATCATTTAATGCCGTGATAATATCACTACTTCAAATTATGAGATAATATATTAGAATTTCTATAGACAATATATGATTATTCCCATAACCATTTTACTATTTTTTGTTGTTTCATAAAAAAACAGGGAATGACTATTTCAATCTAGCTCAAATTACCACACCAACTAGGGATCACCATGTGAGAGTGGCACATGCATCATGTGAATCCCATATCCCTTTTTTTTAAAAAAAGAGGAATATTTCAAGGGAAGTATATTTGGATCAAAAACATGTTATGACCAAGTCACACCAAGTGAAAATGGAAATTCAATAGTATTCATTCATATTCATTTAAAAAAGGAGGAAGCTTATTGTACTATATTTTTTGATTCTTAGTAGTGGGATCATACTCCCATAACACCATATTGATATAAACATGGTCTGGTAACCATCATACAATATTCTCATACCCTTACACTATTTCATATGTTCGGTCGGCATATTCTAAAAACAATGTAGAATGAGGCTCAAATCCCCAATATTCCCAATGATAGTTTCCTTGGGGATATTCAAGATAGATTCTCAACACCACAAGCATCCAGAAACACTTCAATAGAAGCACTATATTATCACTATAATTATCATAATCTTCACGGTAGTGTGGAGATAGATCACAGGGACTCTACTCCAGACATCCCCAGTAGTCAACCTCCCCGTGGGGCTATATCCCAGAGATAACGAAAACCATCCCTTTCAAAAAAAACTCCATATAGATAGGTAATAAAAACCTAGACACCTCTGTATAGAGAGTTTTTTAATGAGTTAGATTCAACCATATGAAGATCCCCAATAGCTTCCAACAGCACACAAATCTGGTTATTAGGCCACCACATTAGTACCCTCTATTGTTCGATAAGATGGAGACATGTAAGATCGATGAATAGGAATTTTACAATGAAATATAAAGGGATTTACCTATAAGCAACATCCACATCATTTAATGTCTTCTTTCAACATATTACTATATGATTATAAATTCCATAGAGAAGGATTTCATAACATATCGATGCCAAAATATGAGGTTATCTCATCAAAAACTGATGAATAAACACCTACCTTATCAATTATAAGAGGGTCACATTTAGACCAATAATATAATAAGTTTATATCTAGTCATGTCTAATATATCCATTTTCCAAGATCATTAACTTGAAAAGAACATAAAAAATATGCCACATGCTTTCTGTACATTCATTACAACATTTCAAAAACTGATATCTGAATCCATGAAATTTATCTATAATCAAGGATGGAGAATGTTTATAGTGTTAATCATTTCTAGTAAAATGGAAAAATAGAATTTATCTGATATGGTAACCTATAATGTTATAGACTATGAAAAAACATGGGGACCAGGTAATGCTCAAGACAGTTGGTCCCTTCAATGAAATGATCCTCCATCAAAGGTGTCACGGAATCCTGAATGATGGATGATGATATTGAAAAATTCATTGAATTCGTCCCCTTGAAACAATATGAATTAAGATAAAACACTAAATCAAAGGTTTTGATGAATCTAATAGAATCTTGTTGAAAGAGGCTCTCTTCATGGGATTCCATTTCACCCACCACCAGCATGGTCACAATATTACAACATAAAAAAGGAGTTGGAATCTACTATCATTAAAGACATCTAGTATTGTATCAATCCGACTATGTTGGAGATATATCTACTACCATGTCTACTCCTCATATCATCCATTAATGGAAGGATTCACGACATATCAGAAGGAATTACAAGCAAACCACATCCCATTAGTTGGGATAAATTTATATCCCAATCACCATCACAATGTTCATTATCACCTAATAGGATCCTCAATAAATAAAAGGAAATTATAAATAAACCCCATCCTAATGGGATGGGGGAATTTATGTCTCAATGCACATCATTGTAATCTTTACATCCATGACCAAAATAATTTGTTCCTTAATAAAAGGGTCTCCTAATTTCTATTGTGGCATTGGATTACCCCCAAATCGCCCGGCTAGGGAATTTTCATCATCATACCCATGATATGAAGAATCAATATTTTCATGTTTGTGAGGTAAGAATGATGGTCAGAATTAAATTTATTACTATAAACAAAATAAACACATTTGTTATTTATGTCATGTTCAACAAAAAAAGGAAACTCACTCAAGGTAACTTGTCACTAGATTAGATGAGAGGATCATATAGTGAAGGCGGTCAAACCTTTTTAGGCGCACATGCCAAAATAGCCCAAAATGGATAAGGGTTCTAGACAAATCCATAATTCAAGATTTGTTGAATCATCATATTGTGTTGAATGTAATGGAAAAAGACATTTCCTGATAGAAATATGTGAATTTAATAAACATCAATGAAATAAATTTTCTGAATCAAGACATAGATGTAGTGGAAAAAATGTACAATTAAACCCTAGGTGATGGATACATGGCCACAAAAACTAGGGAAGGATGAACCAAGAACCGGAGAAGGCACCAAAATCTGGAACATCAATATATCATGTTTTAACCTCCTAGTAGGAACTTCAGCAATGATAAAGGATAAGGTGTTTCCATATCCTAATCACTACATGGAATAGTCATTTTTTATTCCATTGATGAATGAATGGCATAATATGTTAATGAGATGCACAATATAATACAATTGAATGAATACATACTCAAGGGAAATATTACAAGTAGTTAGATTCCCCAGATATTGGTGAATATAAAACCTTCGATACATCATGAAATAGATGACCCACCTACAAAATTAGAAAATGAAGGTCATACTATTTCCATAGCCAAAATTTTAGTATACATAAAAGTGGAAGTTGAACATAATAATAATAATGTTCGATACCTATGACAACATCTCCCTAGAATGGAAAATAATTTAGTCTTTTTATTAATTGATAATCAATGGGAGATTAAAAAAATTCCACATAATTACACCCCACCTTATCCCTGTAGAGATGATGCTACTGAAAGAGATGTAACTCTAGGATTTCCCTACATCATCGACTATCTAGAAACATGAATGAAATCCAAAGACGGTAATTATCCCATGTGCACCTTTAGAATATTGAAGATCCTGAATGGTTGGATTACACTTTTTTGAACCAAATATTGACAATCTAACCTTATCAACCTTTGATGGTATGAGATTCCCTTAACAATATATAACAACATTCATATCCTAATGTTTTATAATTATGGGACCAAGGTAAAAAATTCTAGTGACTAAGATGAGTTGTTTATTATAAATAAATATAAGGTCATCCCTAATTTTGTAGAACATGAATCTTTTATGATCTTTTTCTTAATGGGAAGACCTTATTCATTAATTACTTTACCAATTCAGCTTTACAATAGAAAAAATTTAAAATTTATTACCACATGAATTTCCTGAAATGTGAAAAGGAGAGGGTGTTTGATTTCATAGTGATATGGAACCATATAACCAATTACCATATAGTACTATTCTCCCTTGATAATATTCAAGAACCCTACAAATGAAAATATCCTTTATGATATTTAGAAACCACAAAACCCAATGAAGTGTCCATTTGGGATTTTTATTTTCCTAGAAATAATATAATGTATGTAAGAAACCATTGAATGGACTTGATAAAAATCTCAACTCATGACTTCAACATAATAGAAATGTCTTAGGAATTCCTAGAATATCACTATTTCCTTAAAACTAATAGCATTACCATCCAAGAACCTATGATGGTTCCAAAAGATTTTATGCCTTTGTCCATGTATAAAAACCGACAAAATCACCCTCAATCAGAATAATAGTTAAATTAGGATCACCAAGTATTTGAGCAATGTTTGAATAAACCCTAACCCATACAAAATTTATAAAATCATCGTTATTTCCTTAGAAAAATGGGAAAAAACCTACTGAAGCTACCAAATCCCATAATTCCAATTAAGGTCACCCTCACTAACCTCCCCGACTATGTCCCTTTACATAGTATAAAATTTCACAAAATAAAGGATTTCATAATCTTCATTGATTTCCTTGAAGACATGGTCACTTTTGGATTGGTTGTGTTCGATAACTGCTCAAAGCAGGTGTGATACATAAGTGTTTTACAATCAGATGATGTGGTTGAGTGACATAATTTTCCATCAAGGCATGGGATGAAGTTTAAGAAAAATAGGACTCGAAGGATAGTTTACTCATCTCATGATACCCTAAGAGCACATTTGTGATGACCCACAACAAAACCACCACCCAAGAATGTAAAATTAGATAAGTCACTTGAGGGAGGATGCGACCATCAAATACATGGATAGAAAAAAGACGTGGAGTCATATTATTTTACAATATAATATTTGACCCTTGTATATTTCTTCCATATAATATTTGAATCATGGTCAACACTGCACAAAATGGAACCATCAATGGAAGAAGAGTTCATATTTGGATCTATCATTGTGAAAAACATGGTATACCCCTTCTATGATGATGAATATGCATCCATATATAATTTAACCACATATAATAACTGATCAGGAGTCCACGTGTGTAGAAACTAAGGATATAAACTAAAACATATGCCATCTTAGACTCCATATTTTAGTCACATCCAACATAGGACACATATACATCTGGAATATGTGGGAATGAATTGAAAATATCACAAAAAATGGAGGTGTCTTATAACCCACCTACAGTCATCTACCAGCAATTTTATTTCATGACTACTTTGAGAGACTGCTATTACATGATCATCCCTAGAAATGGGGACAACTGATTTGGGCCATGCCATGGACAACATATTATTCCATTACTAGTGCATGAGTTACATGTCCATCCACCTCAAATTACACAGTGACTGAGCAACATGTCAAAGAGAAACTTCAACTCGATAATAACCAACCAATGATAAATGGAAAGAATTATGAAATAGCTATAGATATTCCCAAAAAATATATAAATATGGGATGTATTTTAACTTACAAGTAGACTCATTAAAGAACTTTTTGATTACCAGTATATCCCACATGAGTTTGAGAGAGATGTAACAACATCTGAGGTCAATCGAATGAAGATAATGTTAGATAAATTTCATGTCTACATCTCATTAATAGAACATGAACAAGAGAAGTCCATATAAGGACACATTAGTTTCCTATATTGTTTTGTGTATACTTGATAATATGAACATATATTGGGCTCTAATTGAAAATTGTTCCAACAACAATTTCATATTGTTTCGAACCATGTAATTTTTAGTATATAGTTAATGGGATTTGTATCCCCAAAATAGGATTATTAAATTCTATGATAATCATGATCAATGACCTCTCGTAAAGATCATACGCAAATAAAGGTTTGGGTATCCCACATCTAATATGATGATTATGGTTATCTAGAAATACATTGTATATAATTTATAGCTACGAAGGATCTGGCTCCATAGCTATGTGGAAGCACCATCAAAATTCCATCAGTGTCTAAAATACCCCATCCATGGAATGGTAGGAAGAACACATGGTTGTTTTTCCCCTTTGATATGTGTGAATTCATATATAATGAGTCAGTCTTATAAATAAACCATGGAATTAATCTAGTGGTGGGTGATGAAATACAGATTTCTTCCCCCAGCATTTTGGGGACCACCTATACCAATCCTTGGAGTATGCTTGACTATGACTTAATTTTCCCCATAAATATATTTGATTAAATAGACCTGGTCCATGAGGTCCAATTCCCACATTTACATAGTGAAATTGTAAAAAATTCTCATCTCTAACATCTCTCGACATAAAATTTGATAGTAGAGGATGACAATGACTTTTATCGTGGATCATCTAACCTTGACAGTGATAGAGATTCCCCTAGATTGATGAATTCATCTAAAATTGTTCATATAGACTAATTGGTGGAAGTAAAAGAGAATTTAATTATGAAAAATCCTCCCACTTTTGATGATGTAGCCAACAACACCAATGATGAAATAATTCATATAAATCATGTAACCAAAAATACCCACAACCAATTTTTTTAGTTATGACATGTCCCATGAAGAAAGATAGAGAGAGATATATATATCTGTATTTAATTTCCAAATCAATAAAGATATGTGTTCATAATGAACTATACTATAATGAACAGACTAAATCCATATGTAAATACATACAATCTTTTCTTATGTAATGACCATCAAGTATTTATTTATGTATCTAGGAGGATTCAACCCTTTCATTATAACAATGTTGAGGTAGAATTATATTAATTGATCAATGAAAACATTATATTTCAATTGAAATACCCAATATATCATGCCAATATCAACCCCGTCAAGATATAAAATGGGAATATTTGGTTATGAATCTATTTTTAAGACCGTAACAAACATTAATGGAGTTATGATTTCAAATTTATCATCACAAAACTCTTGATCGATGTAAATATTGGCATGTAACACCTTTCTTCAGGGATGCATTTCTATAGTGAACTCAAATTATGATGGCTCGTGATGTTAAAGAATCCACTTTCAAAAGAGTTACCAAATGGATATATTGTCTTCCTATCATAAACATCTTAATAAATAATGAAGATTCCACATGTCAACCTGAAATTAATTATATATTTATTCCATTATTGAGAAAGATATAAAAATATTATGCGGATGACCTGGTTTTCATATTAGTTCATTGATTTTATCACATCACATATCTTTAAATAGTATTATACAATTATTTATAGCATATTCTAATGATTAATCTTTTAAAGGTAGATTTCTGGGTAACATCAGAGAGGTTACATTGTTTTTTGGTATGATGTTGTGGAATAGAGTTTGACATAGAAAAGACTATATTTATTTCAATAGTTTTACCCCTCAAAAATCTCAATGAACTCAGGGGTCTTTAATGGCCATGTGCCTGCATATATAATTTTATATCCTAATTCGCTGGAAAATCTATCTATTTCAGCAAAAAATAAAGAAGTTAATTACCTATCAATGAGATGTGGAAAAACAAGAGGCCTCTAAATGTATCATTTATTTTCTACTACACCCATCAATCTTAATTCCAACAATTGAAGGAAATATACTCATCATATATGTAACACCCCATGATTTCATAGTGTATTATTTCTTCAAAATAATTCAATAACTTGCACTACACGCAACAACGAGTTCAATCACACCATGACTTACCAAAAAAATCCATTAAAAAGAGGTTATGAATAGTATTAACAAAATTTTAAACTTTATATATTCTTTATAATTTTAGAATCCATATTATGAGTTTCTTAGACATAATGCAAGAATATATTCATTTTCAGTATTGCACTTTTATCAACTTGTAATAGTGAAACCTTTTTAAATGAAATATTTTAAATTTTTTGACTAAATGGGGACATTAAAAATAATTTAAAATGAAACATCCCAAGCTTCCATGGTACGCTTTCCATTGAATAATACAGTAGTGTGTGTTGTACGCAACTTCGAGTTCTAACACACCACAACCAATCAAACTTGCCGTTATGAATAGTAATACCTACCTTTTAAAATTTTAGAAATTTTATCTCTCAAAATGGACTTCATATTTGGATTCGGAATATCGAATTTAGCCTAAGGTGAAATTTTGGTACTTTTCGGATAACTTTCATATTTTGATGAATAGTGAAAATTACTATATTTTAATTTAAAACAACTTTTTTAATAAAAATAATTAATAGTGATAAATTATTAATTTGAGTGGTTTTAAAGTATATTTAGAATATATTTTTACCATTTAATTTAATGTTGGTCATTTGACATAATTTTACAATTAAACCAAACATAAACAAGTGTCAATCTTTTGATAGTTATTATCTCTTAAAAACACGCTTTTTATTTTGACAGCGGGAATTAATTTTAAATTAATATCTGCCACTTCTATGTTTTGATTTTATAAAAATGGATTCCATATTTGGAATCACGATGTTCAAATTGTGTAAATAGATAACTTTTATTTTTAGACATTTTGAATAATTACTGCGGTAAATATTTTATTTACCATGGTTAAGGGTAAATCCGATAAATAAGGGTTAAAAAATAATATAATAATAATACTAAATTACTCTAAAACGTGTCCTATACTTATTGGATGATACAAGTTCGTCCATAGGAATCTTTTGGTCGATTTTGGGACCCCATGGGGCCACTTGTAGGTGATAGGGACACTTTTTTTAATTAAGTTAAAATGAATACAAAAATGACACGAGCATATATCGTTTAAGAAAACAATTATTACATAGGGGTATATATGTTGGATTTTAGATTATAAATATTCATTAGAAATCTGTGATGATTTACTAAATAATTATATTTTATTTATTATTTTTAGACATTAAATAATTTAATTTATTTATGACACAATGATGATGTAGTAATTACTATAATAGTGAAAAATTAAAATAATTGATATTATAAATACCCAAATAAATATAATATGAAACTTTTAATGACTTAAACTAATTTTCTAGGATAATATGATATATTAGGATTGATTTAATTTAATTTTTTCGAAGTAATAAATCTGTTATGAGTTTCAAAAAAATCAACTATTGAATAGTGTCAAAATTGACATGAAAGAGTTATTAAAACAAATATTATATTATTAATTGATATTAAATTTCTAAAAATCTAAGGTTTGGCCAAGATACTTATATCATGATAGGTTCATAATTAATGGACCACTTGGGGTTTTTTTTGATGTATATAGTAAGTTTATTAACCATATTATATAAAAATACAAAGAGACATTGTAAAAGTGAAACTAATTAATTTAGAGTTAATACTTAAAGATAAGGTTAATATAAGTACCCAAACCTGTCTAAATTCTATTGGTTGAGTTGTTTTAGACCTATCCCCACCTTAAAATTTAAATAATCATCTTTGGAGCCATTTGAAACCGAATATGAATTTATTATAAACTAATATCTCTAGCTTTTCCAAAGGTGACCCTCACCCCTCTTATAAAAGGGCACACCTCCTTCTCGTTTCTTCACACCCTAAAAGCCTTTTGGATCGGCAAAACCCTGCCCAAATACTCTTCCAAATTCCCTCACTACGTCCTAGGGGCCTTAGTTTGATCAGAAATCCAACCTAAGGGTCCCTTTTGATCAAATCAAAAGGAAAAAACCGAAGAAGAGGTAATGATTTCACCGCTCTTTTCCAAGTTCATTTCTTCATCCACTTCTTCTTCCTTTGTTGTTACCATTATAAAATAATAAATCCAGTATCATATATATACTGTGATGTTATTATAAATATGGTACAACCATATTCAGTATTCTATCCACCCTTTGAATAACATGTCACCATACGTGCGTACGTACAACTTACCGTCTCCACGTCGTGGTGTAATTGTTATTCAATATATTATTATTTTGATGTGTATAATAATGATGTCTAACACATGTAAATAATAAATATAACATGTTAATGATTCTGTATATATTATATACCATCCATTTATATATTATTTTAATATCAAAAGAATGATATTGTCGCTTGTGCGTACGTACGGACTACCATCTCCACGAACGCGATGAGATTCATTCTCCATCGTATCCATTCAAGTATACTTATCATTTGATGATTTAAAAATGATGTTTAATGACTTGATATCATTATGGATATGAATAATATACAACCTATACTTTAAAAAAATGTCTTACGTAACAAAACATACAAAGGAAAACAAGTAAGTTCACACCCGAAACAACGATAATACTATGATATTATTATCAAATCAATATTAAAAGATCATATATGATATCATATTAATGTATATTATTTTTTTATAATTTGATAACAATTATTTAACCATTATACAGGAGGGTAACCTACCCCAACCAAGGAAAATTACAAGGTAAGGGTTATTTCACAATCTCTTCATTATCCGAGGTTGTTTATACGTAATAATCTACTGAGATCTCTTTATCATCCACATCCATGATTATTCAAATTGTATTTAAAAACATTTGTATGATTTACAAGAATATTGGTTAAAGTCATTTATACCCTTGTTTGACTTTTTATAAGAGGAATCTTTCTGTCATTTTCAAAACAAGGTCTTTTTTATCCTTTTCGACAGAATTAAGGTAAGAAAGTTTTTTTTAACTTATACGGTGGGTGCGGTTATTTTCCGCCACCATAAAATCTTCAAAGCATTCCTTAAAAGCATATAAGAATATTTTCAAAGAAAATGTTTTATTTTATATGGCTCTTAAATGATTTCAAAATAGAAAGAGATATTTCTCTAAAAAGTGTTTTGATTTCATCTATGTCAACATCCTTTGATGGATATAACGCTTCATTGAAGTTGATTTATTATGATACTAAACTTCTAAAATGTATTGAAGGTTTTGTGATATGTTTGACTGTGTATGTTCTATTTTTATACCATTCATAGTTTATGGTGAAATTGTTGACATTTCGTGTGCTATTTTTAATACGAATGTTTGTGTTACGTTTAAACCTTTTCATATGGGAATGCATTGGACTTAATATGTGACGGGTGGAGCCCGCTATAGCTTCTCGATGCATCGGTTGGTCTCATGAGACAAACTAGTGTCTTGGGACAAGGCCTTGACAAAATCTTATTTGTAGTCTTGGCATGAGGCCTTGGCTATGTGGTTATGATAGTCTGGCATTATGCATTACAACATTATAAAAGTGGTTATTGATATTGAATGTGATTATTCGATTAGTAGAATATCCACGTGAACAAGTAAATGGCATTATTTCATTTTACTTTTTCCATACTATGTTGAAGTTCAAGTTTAAAAGGATTTTTTTTAGTAATGCATTGCCTTAAATGTTTATACTTATTTTTAATGTTCCGCTATATTGTTATCCTTACTGGGCATTTGAGATCACCCCTTTTCTATGTTTTATTTTTCCCAAGAAGTGAAGAAGTAAATTATGAATGACCTGCAGGAATATTATGTGGGGATATGAGTGTGGATTATGGAGAAAATATGTTGTTGTAGTAGTTTTTCATTTTATGATGTAATGTAAGACATATGAATATATCTAGTGTTTCCAAGACTACTAAACCAATCGGTCTTTAGAGATTTGATCTTTCTTGTGATCATGCCAATGTTATGTAACAATGCACCGACTCTGGGTAACTAGGGTTGGGGCGTTACAGTTGGTATCAGAGGAAGTTTTGTACAAAACATGGAAGCTATATTTAGATAAACTCTGATTAGAGCACGTAGACCTAAGATGAACATTGAGGATTAGTATAGAAGAACTTCCTAGAATTTTGGTATTGTAGAGATTTTGTGAGTTTTCCAAGCAATACATCCATGTCTGGATACGAGCAGGTAGAGGTGGCTCTGGCACAGATGTACCTAGGGGTAAAACCCGAAAACACCGCTTTGATTTATGTTATGTGTTTCAAAAGTTTGGGATTAGGTATTGTTATTCATAAACTAATCTAGTGTATGACATTGTTTAGAAATGGTGCCTAGTATAAGGAATGAGAACTCCAGCAATGCACATTATACAAAGAGAAAGAAGGATCATATATTTCATGGTCTTAAGCCAGAATTTACAAGAGAAATAGTCTCGCATGTATTATCATCATATGAAGAAATAATATCATGTGTTGATGAGATAAGTAAAGAGTTTACTGAGTCCTATGGATTTGAAGGAAAGAAAGAGAAGAAATGGATGGAAGAGAGAAAGATGGATAAAGGGAAGAGGAAAAAGATGAATTTTCACATATGTGATAACTGTGGGAAGAAACACCCTGTAACTTGCCTAAAAGGAATGGGAGTTTGTTATAAGTGTGGAGGAAAAGGGCACAAAGTATGTGACTGCAAGGGTAAGAAAAAGGTTTAAAATGTAAAATGCTTCATTTCCAAGGAGTTTGGACACTACGCGAACCTATCTCCCAGTCATCAGACTATGCCGCAAATGATGCAATTGGATAATAATCAAGTTATGATACTACCACAGATGAAGAGGAATGATTAGAGTTCTTATGTTGATTATGTCATTTGAGTGTTGTATCAACAATGTACTTGTTATAATATTTATGAAGCATATAAGCATTGTACTGCAGTACTATTTCATTAAGGACATGAGATTGTGTGGAACAAAGAAAAGTGACTCAATAGCAGGATAAATTTTTGGAAAATATATGGTTGATAGAATGATAAACTATAATATAGTTCTGATACCGAGGTAGTGATTTTGGAAAAAGACATGATTGTTTTGGATAATTTATACTGGATATTCTTGACTACCTTGGAACTGATTAATGATTTGTATATATTCCATCATTGTTGGGGTTTAAAACATTTTTGGATTGATGAAGTATATCCATCATTATATATGGAATAAGGGAGCATGAATGTAATCAATAAGGAATATGGTAATTCGTGATGTTTCAGTGTATTCAAGGAATACATGATGAAGGTATTCATATGATATTATGGGATAAAAAGGATCTACATTATGTTTACCTTCCTTATAAATGTTGGACTATGAGTTTGGACAGAAGTATTTTGGATAGTTCTAGTTTGGATTATTTTGTATTGGCATAAAAGGACTACCCGGAGGTCGGGCGGCAACCCGTTGTGTCCGGCAAGGCTGCGAGACTTGAACCCGCAACCGAAGGGCGAAAAGGGTGTATAACCTACCACTGGCCCACGAGATGTCCTGGATTAAATAATGTAGTTTTTTTAAATGATCTGGTAGATGAATTATAAAATCATTTATTTTGGAACCCTGTACAAATAGTATAAATATAAATTTTTTTACGTTCTATTATCTTTTAGAGTGAAAGATGAGTTTGTGATAGAAATTTATTAATGGATAAAACGCTAATTATAAAGTAATTATATCTCATTATGATCTTAGCCAATCTCATAAATAAATTCTTCAACATTAATAAAAGGAACTTAGAACAAAAATTTTGTCCTGGATGGTACCTTAAATCATCACTAATTTATGGCTTTGGGATTGTTGGCCTTTTCATAGCCATGTTCTCTACCACTCTCCATCAGATAATTGATGGTTAGATTTCTCTTCCATATCCATATTTTCCAATATGGAACCCTAGTATGTGTTATTTTCGGTAATCTTCATACTTTACACTCTTTATTTTAAATAGATGCCTCATTAATTCATTTTTCGATGTGGGATTTCAACTAATATATTTTGAAAAGTCAAAAATGGGTTATCCCAATACACTATGTTTTGTTGATCCGATGGTATTTCAAATCATCATAGATTGATGAGTTTAAGGACCTAAATTTTATACTTGTTTGTGATTGATGACCTCAATCACTACCTATAAATATTTACGTTTTTTCCACCAATTATATGTCTCTAATTGCCACCAATGTTCTCCTAATCGAAATCATAATTTGGTGGTGACCCTTTCATTTCTCTTTCCCTCATATTAAGACTAAATTTTAGTAACCCAATTTCCGATGTGGGTTTTCCCACAAATATATTTTCTATTTTCAACCTTTTATTTTCGAAGAACAATTTCAAATTGCGAGGATTCATTTTATTGAAGGAGGGGAGAATGTAACACCCCAAGATTTCATAGTGTGTTATTTCTTCAAAATAATTCAATAACATGCTCTACACGCAACACCAAGTTCAATCACACCATGACTTACCAAAAAAATCCATTCAAAAGAGGTTATGAATATTATTAACAAAATTTTAAACTTTATATAATCCTTATAGTTTTAGAATCCATATTATGAGTTTCTTAGACATAATGCAAGAACAGATTCATTTGCAGTATTGCACTTTTATCAACTTTTAATAGTGAAACCTTTTTAAATACAATATTTTAAACTTTTTGACTAAATGGGGACATCAAAAAAATTTAAAATGAAACATCCCAAACTTCCACGATATGCTTTCCTTTGAATAATACAGTAGCGTGTGTTGTACGCAACTTCGAGTTCTAACACACCACAACCAATCAAACTAGCCGTTATAAATAGTAATACCTACCTCTTAAAATTTTAGAAATTTTATCTCTCAAAATGGACTTCATTTTTGGATTCGGAGTATCGAATTTAGCCTTAGGTGAAATTTTGGTACTTTTCAGATAACTTTCATATTTTGATGAGTAGTGAAAATTACTAAATTTTAATTAAAAACAACTTTTTTAATCAAAATAATTAATAGTGATAAGTTATTAATTTGAGTGGTTTTAAAGTATATTTAGAATATATTTTTAACATTTAATATAATTTTTGTCATTGGACATAATTTTACAATTAAACCAGACATAAACAAGTGTCAATCTTTTGATAGTTATTATCTCTTAAAAACACGCTTTTTATTTTGACATCGAGAAATAATTTTAAATTAATTTCTGCCACTTCTGTGTTTTGAATTTAGAAAAATGGATTCCATATTTGGAATTAGGATGTTCAAATTGTGTAAATAGGTAACTTTTATTTTTAGACATTTTGAATAATTACTGCGGTAAATATTTTATTTACCATGGTTAAGGGTAAATCCGGTAAATAAGGGTTAAAAAATAATATTATAATAATACTAAATTACTCTAAAACGTGTCCAAGCCTTATTGGTTGATACAAGTTCGACCATAGTCATCTTTGGGTCGATTTGGGGACCCCATGGTGCCACTTGTAGGTGATAGGGACACTTTTTTTTAATTAAGTTAAAATGAATACAAAAATGACACAAACATATATCTTTTAGAAAAACAATTTTTACATAGGTTTATATATGTTGGATTTTAGATTATAAACATTTATTAGAAATATAAATAGAATTCCTACATAATTATATTTTATTTATAATTTTTAGACATTAAATAAGTTAATTTATTAACGACACAATGATAATGTAGTAATTACTATAATAGTTCAAAATTAAAATAATTGATATTATAAATACCCAAATAAATATAATATGAAACTTTTAATGAATTAAAATAATTTTATAGGATAATATGATATATTAGGCTTTATTTAATTGACCTTTTTCGAAGTAATCAATCTGTTATGAGTTTCAAAAAAATCAACTATTGAATAGTGTCAAAATTGACATAAAAGAGTTCTTAAAACAAATATTATATTATTAATTGATATTAAATTTATAAAAATCTACGTTTCAGAAAAAGGACTTATATCATGATTGGTTCATCATTAATGGACCACTTGGGGCTTCTTGGATGTATATAGTGTGTTTATTAACCATATTATATAAAAATACAAAGAGACATTGTAAAAGTGAATCTAATTAATTTAGAGTTAATACTTAAAGATAAGGTTAATATAAGTACCCAAACCTGTATAAATTCTTTTGGTTGAGTTGTTTTATACCTATCCCCACCTGATAATTTAAATAATAATCTTTGGAGCCATTGGAAACCGAATATGAATTTATTATAAACTAATATATCTAGCTTTTCCAAAGGTTCCCCTCACCCCTCTTATAAAAGGGCACACCTCCTTCTCATTTCTTCACACCTAAAAATACTTTTGGCTCGGCCAAAATCTACCCACATACTCTTCCAACTTCCCTCACTACGTCCTAGGGTCCTTATTTTGATCAAAAAGCCAACCTATGCATCGCTTTTGATCAAATCAAAAGGAATAAACCGAAGAAGAGGTAATGATTTCACCACCCTTTTCCAAGTTCATTTCTTCTTCCACTTCTTCTTCCTTTGTTGTTACCATTCTAAAATAATAAATCTAGTTTAATATATATACTGTGATGTTATTATAAATATGCTACAACCATATTCAGTATTCTATCCACCCTTTGAATAACATGTCACCATACGTACGTACGTACGGCTTACCATCTCCACGTCGTGGTGTAATTGTTATTCAATATTTTATTATTTGGATGGGTATAATAATGATGTGTAACTCATTTAAATAATAAATATAACATGTTAATTATTCTGTATATATGATATACCATCCATTTATATATTATTTTAATATCAAAAGAATGATATTGTCACTCGTGCGTATGTACGGACTACCGTCTCCACGAACGCGATGAGATTCATTCTCCATCATATCCATTCAAGTATAATTATCATTTGATGATTTAAAAATGATGTTTAAGGACTTGATATCATTCTGGATATGAATAATATACAACCTATCCTTTACAAACATGTCTTACGTAACAAAATATTCAAAGGAAAACAAGTAAGTTCACACCCGAAAAAACGATAATACTAAGATATTATTATCAAATCAATATTAAATGATCATATATGATATCATGTTAATTGATATGATTCTTGTATAATTTAATAACAATTATTTCACCATTATACATGAGGTTAACCTACCCCAACCAAGGAAAAGTACAAGGTAAGGGTTATTTCACAATCTCTTCATTATTCGAGGTTGTTTATACGTAATAATCTAGTGGGATATCTTTATCATCCACATCCATGTTTCCTCAAAATGTATTTCAAAACATTTTTATTATTTACAAGAATATGGGTTAAATTCATTTATACCCTTTTTTGACTTTTTATAAGAGGAATCTTTTCGTCGTTTTCAAAACAAGGTCCTTTTGAACCTTTTCGACAGAATTAAGGTAAGAATGTTTTTTTAACTTATACGATGGGTGCAGTTATTTTCCGTCATTATAAAATCATCAAAGCTTTCCTTACAAGCTTATAATAATATTTTCAAAGAAAATGTTTTATTTTATATTTCACTTAAATGATTTCAAAATAGAATGAGATATTTCTCTAAAAAGTGTTTTGATTTCATCTATGTCAACATCCTTTGATAGATTTTATGCTTATTTGAAGTTGATTTATTATGATAAAAAACTTCTATAATGTATTGATGGTTTTGTGATATGTTTGACTGTGTATGTTCTATTTTTATACCATTCATAGTTTATGGTGAAATTATTGACATTTCGTATGCTAGTTTTAATATGACTGTTTGTGTTATGTTTAAACCTTTTCATATGGGAATGCATTGGACTTAATATGTGACAGGTGGAGCCCGCTATAGCTCCTCGATGCATCGGTAGGTCTAATGAGAAAAACTAGTGTCTTGGCACAAGGCCTTGACAAAATATTATTTGTAGTCTTAGCACGAGGCCTTGGCTATGTGGTTATGATAGTCTGGCATTATGCATTACAACATTATGAAAGTGTCTATTGATATTTCATGTGATTATTCGATTATTAGAATATCCAGGTGAACAAGTAATTGGCATTATTTCATTTTACTTTTTCCATACTATGTTGAAGTTCAAGTTTAAAAGTCTTTTGTTTTAGTAATGAATTGCCTTTAATGTTTATGCTTATTTTGAATGTTCCGCTATATTGTTATCCTTACTGGGCATTTGAGCTCACCCCTTTTCTATGTTTTATTTTTCCCAGGAAGTGAAGAAGTAAATTATGAATGACCTGCAGGGATATTATGTGGGGATATGATTGTGGATTATGGAGATAATATGTTATTGTAGTAGTTTTACATTTTATGATGTAATGTAAGACTTATGAAAATATCTATTGTTTCCAAGGCTACTAAACCAATCGGTCTTTCGAGATTTGATCTTTCTTGTGATCATGCCAATGTTATGTAATAATGCACTGAGTCTGGGTAACTTGGGTCGGGGCGTTACAATATTTGTGGAAAACATGGAATGTTATCATGAAACCTTCATCAACCAAATTAATAACCCATTAAGTGAAATAAGTTTATACCATCTTACGCAAACGATGCTAGATTCTGAGATCTGATAATAAAATGTAAAAAAGAACATCATTTCACTCATCGAGGTATTTTATAAGTTGGGGCATTTCTTATTTCACAATAAATTTTATATAGTCTATCATTTTCATTAGATTAAGAATATGCAAAGTTGTTCCATGATGACTTGGGGTCTGGTATGATGGATGGTCAATGTGAATGAATATATAATTTAGTTCAAGTCACATAAATCTGTGAAAGGGTGATCTGGGACTGTGTTCTTTTTGGAATATCCCATAATGGAATGTACACTAGTGGACACTGAACTCCTAGATTAGTTGATTTTCATAGAACATGAATCTCCCTAGACATTGGATATTTTTTTTGATGGATCCCTATGAATCTCTATCATTGAATGTAAAGAAAATATAGCGCTCAATTGGGTTGTCTTAGTGAACTTACTTTTTTACCTAACAAAGAAATTATTCCCATCTATTTTTTACAATTTAATATCTAGACAAATAATGAGGTGGAATACCAAGAATACCTCACAATATCTGAACTATAACTATAGATAAAAATAGACCACCAGAATAACAAAAGTGATTCATAACAATTAATAATAAAGTTCAATTGGGAATATTCTATCAAAAATAAAAAAATTCCCTATCTCACTGCCTATATCACGGGTCTAATGGAAGAATTCATTTTTATCCCATCATTCATCATGTACCCCAATCAAAAAAATCTTGAACTGATGTATTAGTTAATGAATCCAGAATCTAGTTAGACATAGTTTAGGATGAAGAAGTCATCCTAATCACAGTCTAAATAATTGTATCATCAATAGTCATATGCAATATGGATGAAATCAATCAAGTATACACCACATTAGATAATGATTAACCAATATCAGCCACTATATTGATGGATCCCATAACTGTTTATGTCCAAAATGGGACACTCCCAGATGTACGAGATCTAATAGAAATGATTATACCCCGTCTGATGAACATTACTATAAAAGATTTTCTAAATTGGAAGAAATACCTCTAAACTAGAAAATTTTATTGAATCCCTCTCATATGCATAGAAAAAAGATAAATTCATGGTTTTAGGGATGATTCCCATGCCAGTTCTTATAGTACCCATCAGTATAGGATAATGTTCTCCCAAGAAATCTATAGGCAGGTTACTACTATAAATCCATGACAAATGAATTTTTTGTAATTTATAAGGAAATGTAATAAATTTTATATCCAAAAAAACAGTATCCATCACCCCCCATAAATTCTATATACATCTATATATTTGTGGACATTTTCTGTTTGGGGAATGGATGTTGGGGGGCTATATCCCCTAATAGTCACTATGAAATTCAAGTATATAGTTTTTAATATATACTTATTATATTAATATGATGAGGTTATATCCCTCAAGTATTTCTGAATGAAAAATATTTTCAACTTCATAAATTCTCATATCATAACCAGGTTTGGGTTCCCTTACACAATTTTGACAAAATATGGAACTAAATTTTGTTCTATGAAGATAATGAAATTGTACCAGAAGTACAACATCGAGAACAATCACTCATACAGATTGCATGTAATGAAAAATAAGGAAGGGGAGGATTTACCATGTTGCGGCCAACCAGGAAGCAGTGGAGGAATGGGTAAGTCTATGCCGGTATTCAATTATCTTGAGGGTAATTACCCCGAAAGTTGAGCAACTGTGGAAATTTCAGGATCTGAATAAGAGGATCGCGGAGGTTTGGGGATTTGATTACTAGATAATGATTGCGATGGGAAGGGGATATAACCATGTGGTATTCCCCACGGATTATGGTAAGCGGAATTCAAGGAGCAAGGGCATTGTCTCTTTGAACCCTGGATTTCTCAATGTACAGGAATGGGATCGAAATTTTGACCCTTTGAATGTTAGAAACACTCATAAGCAGTTCTGGATTAGAATTTACAAGTTGAATTGGCTATATTGGCATCTGAGGATCCTTTGGGACATTTCTTCCTCTGTAGGAAATCCCATTTGTATGGACCGACAGATAGATAATTCGAGGCTCGGACACTATTTGAGAATCCTGGTGGAAGTTGTTATGTTGAGCATGCTGGTTAAGGAGGTAATTATTACCAAAAGGGATGATAACATGAAGCTTGATATTTTTTATGAAAGGAAACCCAAGTTCTGTATGAACCGTTTATTCTTTGGGAATATGATTTTATATTGTAAATGGGACAAGGAGTGCAATGTTTGCAAGATGAAAGGTCATGAAGGGAGAATGTGTAGAAGAAGGGGAAGGAGAATAATTCTATAGATCCCTCTCAAGGCTAGGATGGTGACCATGGTAGTGGTGCTGGGCAGCATGATTTTTTGAATATGGGAGGTTCTATATCTACAGCCAGGGCAGATCTTCCTAACAATGGAGTGAAATTTGGACATGTGGTAGTTGGGCCGGCCATCTTACCTCATTGTGATTCTGCAGAAATGGATGTACCTGATGTGTTGGGGGATAAATCAACCAAACTGGTAGAATCTGAAGAAGTTGGAAGGGGTTTCAGATTCTACCCATCTTCTGATCCAGGAGGGAGGTTCACCAAGATCTCCCCCTCCAAGGATACCTGAATAAGGTTTTCGGCTGGCAGTGACTCCCCTCTCAAATATGGAAACACTTTCATGCCCATGGGTGGCTGTTTATGGGCTGATGAGGTGGAAGGTATTGAAAAATCTGTTAGCCCATGGAAGGGGGTGGCATTGATGCATCCAGTGGCGGATTGGATTGGTGTCTATTTTCTTGCAGCGGTGCTAGGAATAATTGAACACACAACATTCCTAGAAGTGAACTCTATTGCATCCAGTGGCTGTGGCAGTGAGGAAATGATTGGGAATACGAATGCTGGTAGCAAGGTCGAGCTGGTGAAGGGGAGGGCAGATCGGGCTTCAGCTAGTCCAGGTTTGGAGTAGAGTGCTAACACTGTCCCACCGAATGAAGGGGATATTGGGGAATGCCAGGAAACCAAAGATCCTCATAACATTACTTCCACTGGACAGCAAGGGCAAAGTGGTTTGGGGAAGAAAATGAAAAACCAATTACATGTGGATAGGAAAGGGGGCCTCTGACAAGAGGCATGGATGAAAAGAAATGAAGATCCTTTTTTGAATTTTCAAGGGATGGGTAACTCCTGCACGGTCAGGGCCCTTCGACATTATCTCGTGACCTATAAACTAATGTTCGTTGTTATTGCTGAGCCAAAACTCCTCATTTAAAATTAGAAAGGATTCAAATGGGTCTCTCTAGGATACAGTTTTGTTTCTAATAATCAGCATGCATCTCATATGGACCACATATGGGTGTTAAGGAATGATTTCCTTATGATCACTTTGTGTTCTAATGGGAACCAAAGTGTGCTGATTAACTACATATTTGTTGGGAAGGATTTCTCGGTCTCTTTTTTTTATGCCTCCAATTATTATATAAAGAGGAGGGAATTATGGGAAGTGCATAAAGCCACTTCTAAGAGGATGATACTACAATGGGTGGTTATTGGTGATTCTGACAAAGTACTGAATCCTGGGGAGAAAACAGGTCCAAACTTCAATAGGGTTGTTGCTACTGAATTTTTGGAATGCATTGACTATTGTAATTTAGAAAAAGTTACCATAGCTGGTGCGGATTTTACATGGTGCAGGTACACGTGGGAGGGGAAGAAAGCAAGCAATCTTGATAGTTGTTTCGTCTATATTGGTGATCAAGATACGGCTCTTGGAGTTTCTGGTTTCATGCTCCCTAAGCATCATTCTAACCACAATCCAATGGTTATTGAGGTTAATACCTAGCTCACAAGGTCGATCCCTATTCCCTTCAAATTCAACAATGGATAGCTTGTGACTCCAGGTTGCAGGGAGATTATCTTGGAGGCATGGAATTCTGAAGTCATTGGGAGTCCCCTACAGGAACATTCCATGAAGTTCAGGCATATTAAGGGGATGCTAAGAAAATAGAGTAAAGAATATTTTTAAAAAATTGATTAGGACATCAGGAAGGCAGAGGAGGAGCTGGCCAGGATTCAGGTTTGTCATGATCAGCACCCCACTATATTCAGAGAGGAAATAACAGCCCCTAATAGGCTAGATGGCCTCCTAATGTTAAAGGAAAGGCTGTTTAGAAATCAACTAAATCTGAAATGGTTAACAGATGGGGATAGAAACTCCATGCTTTTCAACATGTTACATAAGGAAAAGAGGGTTCGGGAAGGGAATAGGGTGATCAGCATTTATGGGCTCCTTTACAGTGAAGAAAATGAGATTTCACATGGTGTTCATGAATAATTCAAAGGAATATATTCTGATAATGGGCAGTCCAACATTCATCGCATGGTTGATAACATCAGCCCCTGTATTGATGATCACACGAATCAGCTTCTACTTGCTCCCCCATGCAAAGAGGAGATCATATCTGCTCTCCTATCTCTCAATCTTGAGAGTGTCCCAGGTCTTGATGGGTCCACATATAAATTTTTTATATTCTATTGGGACATATTGAAGAATGACATTGTGAATGGAATTAAGGATTTCTTCTCACACTCATATATGCCCCATGGAAGGAATTTCTGATTTATTTCTCTAATACCTAGGAAAGTGAATTCCCTTGACATCAATGACTTCAGACTATTATCTCTAGGGAACAAAATACCCAAAATTTTTAGGAAGGTTTTGGTGAACCAAATGGGTGGGTTGGTTGATGGCATAGTCCTTGTGAATCAATTTGGATTTGTCCCTAGGAGGAACATTCAAAAGTGCCATGTTATGGCCTCAGAGAGTCTCAATCATATGAGAAGGCAGACAAAGGATGGGAATTTTTCCATCAAAATTGATATATCCAAGGCTTTTGACACTCTTAAGTGGTGATTTATACTTGATGTCCTTAGAAGGTATGGTATCTCAAATGTATTTGTGAATCCGATCCGTACCATTATGGAGTCTTCCAGGATATCAGTTCTTGTCAACGGTGCCCTGAGGGGCTTGTTTCCTTGCCCCAGGGGAGTGCGGAAAGGAGATCCACTCTATGGCCTACTTTTTTCCATGGTAGAGGACTACATGAGTAGGTGTACTAATGATCTCACTCAAATGGGTCTTTATAAAATAATTAGGGCTGGTGTGAGTGAGTATGCCCCGTCTCATTTATTGTATGACGATGACATCTTGATCCTTGGACATGCGTCAAGGAAAACTATCTCCCCCATTAAATCCCTCTTCAGTCATTATGAGGAGGTGTCTCGACAAGACATTAGTTGGGACAAATCTTCCATTGTTTTTGGAAATGGAATTTCTCTTGGGAAATGGAACAGAATTGTCAGACTTCTTGGGGTGAGGAGGGGTTCCTTACCATTCTGATACCTTGGGGTCCCATTTTTTTGGGGAAAAGTGAAAAGACATCCCCTTGAAAGAATCTCTGTTGTAATTGTTCATCTGATGGCTAGCTAGAACGGGAATTCTATGTCCATGACCGGGAGGGTCTGCCTTGTGAACTCAGTTATCACATCGAATATTTTCTACACCATCTCCATTTATCGATGGCCAAGGGGAATTATCAAGGAACTTCAGAGTATGGTACGTAATTTCATATGGACGGGGTCACCACATGAGAGGAAGCTAATTACAGTGGCATGGAAGGAGTGAATCAAGCTTGTGGAGATGGGGGGTCTAGGAATTAATGATCTCTGGACTTTTAATGGTGGTTTGATTGGGAATTTTACATGGAACTTGATTACTCATGAGGCTGACGATGAATTTTTTTCAAACGGGATCACAAGGAGGCTCTTAAATGGACACAAATGGCACCTTGCATCATCGGTTTGGGCCTCTATTAAGCAGGATTATGTCACCATAATGCACGATACCCGATGGTTGGTTTGCAATGATTTCACATTGAATTTCTGGAGCACAAAGTGGCTCACATAGCCATTTTGTGATTCAAATGATCCACTTGAGGCTATCAATTTGTCAATTTACAATTTTCTTTCACAGCTGCAATCTTCTTCCATTAGTGTTCCTATGTATGTGGAGCATGAAGTCACTGATTACATCTTTATAAAGCAGGATACTATGATCTGGATGCATAGAAGAACCAGGAAATTCAATAGTAGGGATTATTACAGGATCCTCTGTGGGGGCCAATCCACTTAACCTTCTTGGTTTCTGAAATACAGAGTGCATTTCATCAGACCCACTCGATTTTCTCTGATATGGAGGATCTGTAAAAACCGTCGACCCACATTTGATGCTCTCAATAGGGTTGGGTTTTAGATGGCCCCCATGTGCTCCATGTGTAAAGCCGATGAGGAATCAGTTCAGCATGTTTTTATGGGTTTCTATCATGCAAAACAACTGTGGGAATACATCGGTACTGTGTTTGGGGTAGCTGTTGACACATGTAGGCCGGTTATTCAGATGTTGTCTACTGCTTCCCCTGGTAGGTTCAGCTAGAAGATTTTTAATCTATTTTTGACTGCCATTGCCACGTCTATTGCAGTCCTTTGGGAAGCCCAAAATTCTGCTATTTTCACTGGTGTGTTCCCCACTGCTCAGTAAGGAGTGATGGAGATTCATAGAGATGTTTATGCAGCATCTCGTGTGCAGGATGGCGCAATGTCTAATACAGTTGCGGACCTTCAAATTCTGCATACGCTTGGTGTCTCAGGGTGTCCACACTTGCCTCAGATACTGAAGTATATTCTACAGATCCCACCCATCAGACCCTTCCTCAAGGTAAATGTTGATGGGGCTGCATTGTCCGCTCCAGGCCCATCGGGTTATGGAGGTGTGTTTCGTACCTACCATGGGTTCGTTAAAGGATGCTATCACCACACCATTGAAACTGGTACCACGTTTGAAGCTGGGCTTTGGGAAATGATTTATTCCATCAGGTACGCTCTCCGTTTTAATTGGAAACATATATGGATTGAATATGACTCTCAAATCGCGGTCCATGCCTTGAGCACCAAGACGCGCCGGGTCCCTTGGTGTATTCTACCGCAATTGGTTAGTTTCCTTGATGATGTTGCTCAGATGTGGGTTGAGGTCTCACATCTCTACATAGAGGCTAATCAGGTGGCAGATGCATTGGAAAAGCAGGCGCTCACTGATTCTAGGGAGGTGTAGTTTTTTACAACCCCAGACTATTGTGCCTCAATGGTGGAGGGAGATAGGTGCGGGGTGGTGCACACTCGTTTATGTAATATTCCCATGTATGCTTGACTCTTCTCACTTTCTTTATTTAATTTTATTTGGACCATCTTACACTGGCTCTTGGCTTTTCTAGTATAAATAGAGTCCTTAAAAAAAATTCAATCATATTGTAGATGATATAGAATAATTCAAGACCTCTTACTCATATAATTTCATCAATTTTTCTGGGCCAATCTTACCTCCAGACAAACCACCCAACAAGAAATAATATAATCAATGGTGTAAGTGGTCAATGATGAATTGGAGATAGATATATAGTTTCCCTTTCATTAAATATACATTTTGGGACAACTCTCAAATATAGATAAATATCAAAAGGAACTAGATTGGTTCAAATGACTCGATGATACATTTTTTAATTATTGAGAAACCATGAACTTTATCAGAATCAGATCATATGTGCATTTAATAAAAATGTATTCCTCCATTCAATCATATAAGGATATTTTTTTTGATCTTAGAAACCCAATTATACTAGTTTAGAATCCTACTAATCTGTAACTCAAATGGGGAGGGACTTATATCATACATAAGGTCTATTACAATGGAGAATACCCATTTTCCACAATGGACGAGGAACTTGTCACACAACCCACAAATGAAAAATTTCATAAGAGATATTTTGCATAGATATCATCAAGTATAATGTCCATGATTGAAGGCATTAATTGTAGTGGTGTCTCACAACCTTAAAAAATGATGTTAAATTATATAGATATCATCACAACAACATGATGATAAAAAGAACAGGATCTCATGTACAAACAACCTGACGCTATATAGTATGGATAAGATCATTCCTGTATGTTGTAAAATTTCTTGGACGATATCCTCAACACATTACAATAAAATGTATATGAAACACCATTTCAAAAACATCTCACCATACACAAGCTAGATATATACAAATTAAGGAGGAAATTTCCCAATCCCCAAGTGATATTTGGTTTCACATTGGGATTATCATTATCACAGAACTACATATGTTTTCATTTCACCCATCACTAGATGCGTACAGAAATAAAAAGTGATTTTCCAGGGCCTAGTCATTGTATTATCTTTTTTTCACATCCAATATTCCTTTTCCTCACCACAATATTTAAAAATTCATTTAAAGTATCCTTATTGCATGATATAATACATTATAGTTCCATGAAATCCATCATTGTTATCTTTTGGTAACCCTTTTTTATTTCACAAGATGATAAACTGATCATTTGATGTACACTATATATGACACTAAATTTAACATTTCATAAGAACTACATGTTTCCTAATTCCAATGATCAAAATATATATAGTGAAACCCCAAAAATCATTCTAAGATATTTCAAAAACCATCCACCTCTATCATGAGCAGACACCCATATCTTTACCAAATGACATTAAACATCACACCTGATGTCCTTTCATCCCAAAATTAAATTATATGGGTATCTGGAACTATGAATGATTTTATTCTAATTCTTATGATATAGGTGTGGACACCATGAACTTATATATTGTTCCAACTATCACATGATACAACATTATCGTGTCCTATCATTAATCACATCTTCACAGTGAGAGGAATTATTTTTATTATTTGTTTCTAAAACTGATCAAAGTTCATGTGTAATTAGGAATATTATAAAGGGATTCCCCACAAAAAGAAGACACAATATCCCAAAACAGTTTTATCATGGTTATAAAGGTACTACAACTAATGGTATCCCATGAATCCTCACCATATTATGTTAAACATTAAAAATTTATATCCTCTACATGAAAATGTTTATCATTCTTATGGGACTCACCTATAAGGACAACTATTGTTATTTTTGGTCTCTTACCACACCCCCAGTCATGAACTACATTTTTCTTGATACATGTAATCACTAGATAATTTTTGATACCAATGAATCCAATCTTTATCCCAACTAAAAAATTCAACAGAAACAATTCCCAAAACTTTTCAAAGGTCAAACATGCATAATATGATTCCAATTCTATGGAATAGTTGTGGATTGGTACCTGATAACTTAGGATATGTGGTGATGCTTGATTGTCTAACTCATGGAATAGCTAAAAAACCAATAAAAAGTAATTCCCAAATATATAAAGGATGAGTCATACAAGCTCATATTATATATGTGTGAGTTATATATGTGTATATATTTCTTGGGAACAAAATATATCCGGAACAATTTTCAAAAAACGTTCCCATGTTTTTACTATATAAGGGTAAAATACAAGGAAACCAATATGTTTGTATCATATGACTATGAAATTATTGTAAAACACCCCAGTTTCATGACAGTAAACCATAG
The DNA here is from genome assembly GCA_963277665.1 of Viscum album. Taxonomy (NCBI): domain Eukaryota; kingdom Viridiplantae; phylum Streptophyta; class Magnoliopsida; order Santalales; family Viscaceae; genus Viscum; species Viscum album. The sequence goes on along the minus strand of OY728153.1, from coordinate 1,414,374,384 downwards.
AGACAAATATTTCCCCACTACATGATGTCCTAATATGTTTTCCACTATTCATTATAGTACCTTTTCAAAGGACCTCAATAGACATACCACATTCAATAAGATTATGGGTTTCTTAAATTATATTTTATGAAACTAAATTTATAATTTGGACTTAATTTATCAAAAACCTAATGCGTCCAAAAACCTCCCAAACCCCATCGAATAGAGATTTGATATTTCTTTTGGACCATACTATCGATTTATACGGGCTCAGAACACCTAGCGTTTGAATTCATGGATTTTTGTGGAGGGATTTCAAATCCTTATGAGCCTAACTTCACTATGATGAAACTCATCACCATAGGGTTATCGGGGCCATCCCCAGTATGATTGTCATATATCATTACTCATGAATTAAGACCATATAGTTTTTATTTACATCATTTTCATCTCCTCCCTGGAAGAATATTATAGTCCTTTTAGGCCTAGGTATCCTAATTGGTTTCTTTTGTAACATATGCTCATATTAGGCCTATTTTCTTTATTCCCTTAAATGTATTACAAATTGATCAATGATGTATGAACTTAATCTCTAACCAATAATTGTCTAAATCTCAATACATTATTCTGCTTGTAAAATAAACAAAAAACATTTAAGGTTGATAACACAAAAAGGATGCCCTAAGAAGATGTCAACTCAACACTCACTAAACTCATAATCCATAGAGTACAAGAGAAAATTATGGCATAAAAAAATAAAGCATAATTATCGTACGCCCTACACTAGTTCCCTAGTAAAATTTATTATATGATTTTTTGACACCCTCATTTAGATAAAAGTTAGAAAAATCATTTTTTACATCTCTTCACCATGATAATATTTTCTCTAGGAGGTGTCACAACATTTTGGATTCATTAACCATTCATAGGTATTGCACATGTCACAAATGAAATTTCATATTTTGATTAAAAAATATCACTATAAACCTACTATTCCCCTTAGAAACAGATACATGTCTTAAAGGAAAAATTTGATTCACTGTGCATTTTTCCTTACAGATCCATCATATGAAACTATGGTTGTCAACAAAAGGTCTCCATCTATAAGAAGGGATTTATGATCCTTGTGATCTATGATGACTTTGTGGAAGAACTCCGTAGCTTATTGTGTTCTAGGAAATTATTTGTATTATCTTCTCATATCATCCTCCTAATCAAACAACTTTTGACCATGATTTACAACACCCATATTAGACTATCCATGTAGATTCAACATCCTTGACACTTTGTATTCATGTTTCATACCCATTCTCATATTCTAAATGAGATTATTCATTTTATAATCATTTGTGTCTGAAAACTCATGATTTTAAACCACAATACATTGGGAGAAAGATTCATGATTAAGAGATGGACTTCCATATGGTTCTAGAACTCTTCTAGGGTAACATTCCTTCCATACCCAACTTCATCATCTGGACATTTGATTCTTCCCAAATAATTCATGGACCCTAGATATGAGTGGAGATCAACTTTACACAACATTTATATCAATGTATATGGATTGTACACAACATACGAAGGCATCAACTCATTAATAGAATGGGGCATTAAACCTTGTGAGCCCTAGAAACATTGTGGAAAATCCTTTCACCTCATGCAGTTATGGGTCATTCAAAGAATATCCTACCTCTCTCATATTCATCAACTCAAATATTTTTTATATGACTTACGTAATCCATATTCTTAATATCATGGTGGATATAGAATCCAATGTAATTATCCCTCATCAAATATAACACACATAAATATTCTTTGTACCATTAAAAAAGTGTAGATTGATCTATTCTTAATAATTCCACTGATGAATAAACGATTTGACCTAACAACTATAGGCATATCCTCAATGTGGAAAATAGATCTAATCCATGAAATCCTCATCAATACCATAGTACAACACATAATCCTATATTTTTTAAGTCATTCCTAGAATATCTAAATCATGTCACATAATCATCAATCATGTCATGAAAGAAACACTTCAAACTGCATGGAATCCCAAGGAATGATCTATAAGGCCATAATCAATTGAAATAGAAGGAATGATCTAAAAGACCGTATACTATAGTGATAACTTTTCTGAGCTAAAATAACATCAAATATATTGAATAATGGTTAAAAATAAATTACCCTAAACTATAGTGATAAAATGGACAATCTAAAAGAAAACAAACTACATTGATTTATTTTCTTGATCTAAAAGACACTAAAATGAAGTGATAGAATGTCTAAGATAAAATATAGTAAAATAAATAAATAATAGGTATGAAAAAAATGACCTAAAACTATATTAAAAGAAGGCATGATCTAAACCACCCTAACCTATTGTAATAGAATTCTTTAGATAGAATACCATGAATTACATCAATAGAAGGTCTATAATAAAAGACCATAAACATCATATCAGATATTTAGACTATAAGAATGGAAGGCGTGAAAATATTAAAGTCCCACTACATGTCCGTAGAATAAATAAATCTATGATTACCAAGACAATAATCTTTGAAAAAATATAGAGCACCCTACCTCTTGGAAAAATATTCATCCTAGATTATCAATCTATGAATCAGGTGATCTCAACATACCTCAAAATGATATATCAATTAAGAATAACATGTAGGTGGAAATTCATGAGCACTTATCAAGAATAATATTATGAAATTTAGAATTTAAATCATTGTATTATGTTTTACATGATATTGATAAATGGAATTGTATTATTGGTGATTCGTATAACATGATATTAGTGAGATTTCATTAAAATACATAATAAAAGGAAACTTGAAAACATCCTAGAGTTCTATAAATATATAAATATTGATAACATTATGAAAGTTTAATATCCACATATTGGATTCTATATATGAATTAGATAAAAAAATACTTTTCAATGATCAAAGTACAATAATATTTGATCACCTAAGATGGCCAGGTTTGAAAGATTATTGTGAGAAGCATATGTTGAATGTTGAAGTGCCACTCACCTTAACTCTTATAATTCTCACTTAGGATTAGGGTCTCAATTAATATTGTGAGATCAGAAAATATTTTTTGAGTGATTTAAAATTAGGATGATGATGCCAAGAGGTCATATATCATGTCTGATATGATTTCCTCATATATGTATATCTGAATAGTCTAGGAATCCCTTTGGGCATGAAATTTATATCTAAACTCTATATTCTACTACAATGCATCCAAATCCACTGTAATATTTTATTATAAGTGAGACTCATGTTCCAGATCATTAAAAACCCTCTCATTGGTTGGTAAATCACTCCAGGTCCTGATAATTTGTTACATAATTTCAGATAATCATTGCAGATCAAATAAATATCCCTCATATCATCGAATGGCTGAAATTGTAAATCCTCTTGTTCAGGAATCCTTTTTGAATGAGTCTTAGTAATCGTGGAATTAATCTACTACTAGATAATTATACACAATGATTTAGATTCTATGGTTACGTAAAAGAGTATTCCATAAGAAGGAACAGTTGACTGACTTGATGAGGATATAGGAGAGGATGTCCCATATATTCTTCCATGAAGAGGCACATCATCAATTGCATGATTCATAGAGATTACTACCACAATGGGATCATCCTCGCCGAAGGTATGGTCATCGGTAGGATGAGGTTTTTTTATCGATTTCTCTCCCAACTCCTAAATCAACCTCAATGTGTCAATATATAGATGGTTCAATGATTAAAATAGATATTCCACATGATTTACTAGTCAATTCCACACACCCAATGGGTAAAAAGCAACCCAATATTGGTAATAATCCTGAGCAATAATGTTGGGAGTGTCAAAAGGTGGAAGAATGATCTTAGAATTGGAATATTGACATACCAAAATCATCCAAAACTAATATCTGACCCCAAGCTGTGGCTTATCCATAATTTCAAATAAAGGAAAAGGGGAGACCAATTGGGTGTTACTAAAATGACGGGAAAACCGATAAGGTGTTTAGGGATCGTATATGATCCACTCATCCATCATTGTTTCTTGAATCCCATCTCAATGGGAGATATTGTATGACCTTCCTTTAAGAGAATGACCACCAATATTAATGATTATCCTATTCATTGTAGGATAAGGTGTGATATCAAATCTATCATACCGAATAAACACATTTGTAACCTCATAAGGTCCAATCAACATTGGCCCAAACCTGGATATGATCAACTACATATGAATAAATAATGAACCATGAACCATGGTATTATTATATTATTTATTGTAGTTAAAATTATCAATAGTGCCAACAAATCAAAACTAAAAAGGAAAGAAGATAAAATTATAGTCAAAATAGAAGGCATCATTTTAGTTTTAAAAACAGCAAGTCAATAGTACTAGAAACAATGACATAATGTGATGAACCATTATCGGAGAGCACTTGCACAATAGTAGAATTCAAAAGAATCGTACCTCTCATCATTGATAGTCTCCCATTATCATCGACTATGATCTGATCAACTCCATACAATTTCTTCATCATTGTACTACTCTCTTTGTTTCCTTGATGATATAACCATGGTTAAGGCTTCATGTTATTTCGAGAATCACCATGGCCAGCTCTGTTTTGCTGACGAGGCTGATTCTGCTGTCCTCGTCCTGTCAAAGCATATGATGCTTGCGATGCCTGAGAAATTTCACATGCACCCAACCTCGGAGCATTCCAACAATAGCATTGTATATTCCCCATCTTGTTTTAATTATGAAATGGTCTAGGTTGTGTCATACACTCTCACTTTGAGTGGTCAGTTGAACCACATTGAAAGCAACCTGCTTTGCTCTAGGATCGTGAAGGAAGGTTCACTGATCCCACTGTCTGAAACTAATTTCTGCTTGAACCGTGGAAATAGGTGTCCCTTTTCCTCTTGTTCCTAGAGGTTGAGTTCCCAAAATTTCTTATACGTATTAAAATTCCTCCTCCAATCGATCACGAGATATCAGGTTCAGCAACAGTTGCTCTATTCACCAACTCTGTATAATGCATAAAACAGAGCACTGAAATCTTCGATCGAATCTCTTGCCTTAGCCCATATTTGAAGATGCATGACTTCAATGACGCACTTTCCAATACCTCTGGAGTAAAACAGACTAAATTCAGGAATTTATCCATATACTCTATGATAGAGAGACTCTCTTGATTCAGGCTGAATAAGTCTGTCGTTTTTTGGATGTTGAACGTGTAAGGATAGAATTTTTTGTTGAACTATTCTTCAAAATCCTCCAATGTTAGACCTTCATCAAATTTAGTATGCACCAGTAAAAACCACTATTGAAGTAAAATATCCTCAAGAATATATGTCTCTAACTTAACCATGAGATCTAATGTTGTTCCATTGAAATCAAAGATATGATTCATCCTACTTAAAGTCACCTCTGCCTTTTTGTGTTCAATATCTCCCCAGATGTTTGGTGGATTCTGCTTCATCAACTAGATGTTACAACCCACATGCCTTGGTTCATTCCTCTAGTTCCACATATCTACAGCTTGAAAAGCATGGACGATACTCTAAACCAGCTCATGGTTCCCACGTGGTTCAGGTGCAACCACATTCTTCGTAGCTTCTTCGGGTTGGTTCCGACGACATCTATCGGGTGCCATTATCTAAACCAACAACAACCTCTGTCAATCTCACTCTCTAAAAACTGGTGTCTTAGCAATTCAAATTATATCAAATCATATATCAAAAAATTGGTTTTTACAAAATCAACCATTTTACATTTTATCCATTTTTGAAAACATTCAACATATATTTTAAAATAAACCTATTTTCAAAATACACCCAATACCATGTTTTCAAAATCATTTACTTGAAAACAATTTAATCATTTTTCAAAAGTTCGCACCTTTAAAAACATCCTTACTCATTCCTCAAAATGAGATTTACTATCTTAGAGGGAATTCATTCCTCTATAATGCATGTCATGCTCATCTCATTGGCTAAACCCATGACAATGAGATTTCCAACATTCAAGAAGTGACTAAAAAACACTTCTGTACCCAACACCATGGTAACTTGAAATTGGTTGGAATTGAAATGGGTTGGCATTGAAATAATTTTTATGGAAATGGTTTTCAACAAAAATGTGTTTTTTATTGAAAGGGTGTTTTGGCGTGATCGATGGGGAAGGTGTGTATTCATATTGCATGTATGGGACTTGGATGAAATATGACCTTGTGCTTGGTTCCAAAGGGTTAATGGTAGATGTGAAATACATGGCTAGTTTGAAATATTACCTTGTTCTCGGTGCCAAAGGGATAATGGAACATGGAGAATAATTACCTTGTAACGACTTGGTCGATCGATGAGAAACCGATCATGACTATGGAACTGTCATAACGTTACATGCATGGTTGGTTGCATGAGTTGGGGAATGATTGGGAATGCCAAAAAGGGATTTTGTGAAATGGGTCTAATGCTTGATTGGTTATTTTTCTGGATAAATAACTTCTTGGAAAATTGGATTCAATTGGTCTTTGAACTTTTGGTTACGAATGGTTTTGGAAACATGTTTGTATTTAGTTATAAACTTCTTTTGAGAAATTTTTTATATAAACTGTTTTTATATAATTGTTACTAACTCTTATATCATAGTGGTGTGAGTAGAGAAGTCATTGGGGAAAACCTACTGAGTTTTATACTCACCCCTACTTTAGCATGTTGGTGCTTTTGAATATGTCTTATTCCGGGACAAAGGTAAAGGTAACACTTCTTACTGCTAGTGGTTCGTTGTGATGCATGGGAGATGTGGTGGTGCTTGGTGTATGGAGCTTGGCGTGGAACCGTGGAGTGTGTCTCGGCTTGTTTTGGGTCTTTTTTTATTCGTCCTCTTAGAACTTGATATCGTGTGGGTTATGGTTTTGTTTGTGGAATAGTGTAGTTTTCTTTTGATAATGAATTAGTTGGTTGTTTCATTAACATGCATCATATAGTGGTTTTTAGTTATGTTTTGGTTGGTTTATTTCTCAAAGGGTAAATCATCCCCCACTTGCATTGAAAACCTTTGGCATTTATTTCCAGCCTTTGGCGTCTTGGGGATGTCTCTTATGGCCTAGAAATGACTCGTTGAGATCTCAAGCCAATGAGGATTGGTGGGTCATTACAAATTGTATTATAGCCAATACCCAATAGGAAGTGCTTAGGAACTTACTGGGTTTAAGGCTTGGGGTCCACAATGAGGGCGTTGTGATTTAAAGGGTTGGATAATGTAACACCCATGGAAAAGTGAGACTTAAAATTCTAAATGTTACTACCCATGTCAACAAGATGCACCTTTATTTTCAGGAGCCTATCTGATTAGAACACCACAGCTAAGAATGCATGTCCTAATGTAGTAATCAGGATGGGTGACCTTCAGGGAAGCTTCTTAGGGTGTGTGTGAGTGAGGAAAAAACACACTGAAAGAACATGTGTCGGCATGTGGGGAAAATCATTAGTCTGATTATTGAACCTAGTGAGTAATAACCTATTGTTTTTTGGGAAGGCAACCAAGGTATTACAGGAGACCCATGGGTTCATATGAAATGGGACATGGCCCAGGGAGGTGGGTTGTGACACAAATGGTTATGAAAAAATACAAATCAAATAAACAACTTGTACCATCATTCCACAATAACCATCATTCCACAATACCAATGGTTGATTTCATAATTTCGTTTTTTTATATATCAAAAACATTCACATGGACTCCATCAAAAAAAAAACACAGAGTTCATCCTTCTATATTCAATATGGAATCCAGATTATATTGAATCTAGATTCATACCATCATCATTTAATATTAGGTTCATTTAATGATCTGTCTCAGATATAATTTAATGAATAAGTGACCCTCATTATCCCAAGGGATACATGTTGTGACTAATATTGTTCTACCAGCCACACTAGTATTCATAATCATATTCAAATATGTAAAATAACCAATCTCATGGGTCAAAAACATATCCATCACTAAATACATTGACTGAGTGAGGAAAAAAATGCTCAAACATGAGTGATACTCAATCTATTAAGGATCCTCCATTTATAACTCATATAATACCATCTTCTGTACTTTTCCAAAATCATTCATTATAATACTCACATCTTTTAAGGGATTATGGGGGTCTCTCCAATATACCACCCCCTTAAAACTGAACCTTGAATAAACCCCTGATAGGTATTTTCATCAGAAGTCAGGTGCCACTCTTCTAGACACAAAACCGCAATCTTATAAATACCTATATAATATTGGTCTTAAATATTATCCAAATAAAAATAATCCAACAAATCCTATGTTCCTATTCTCAATATTGGTTCTTTCCAATTTTCCATTTAGACCTCTAGTGTCTAAACCTTTGGTGTCTCCTTAGGGTCTTATTCACTTGGCTCACACTTGGCTACCTGATGAAATAAAAAATGGACAAAACCCAAATTTCTAGCATGTAGTATATTGATCTCTTGAGAAAAAAATATGTTCACAATCCCAAACTAACTAGTAACATATCCAAAACTATGGTATCTTGGGACATATCACATCTAAACTTGGGTCACATGCTAAATCAATGTACCTTACTGTCAAATCATCTGAACATACATTAATAGATGTTCCATTGGTTCTATTTTTAAAAATCAATAGTTTCTTTCATTTTGTTGTTGGACACATGAATTCTAAAAAACTAATCGCATAATAGATCATAAATCATATATCCCTACATTAATTAAGAATCCATGAGAATATAAAAATGTTTTTATGTCCGGAAACATGAAAAACTATTCCCTAACCCTCAATACAGTTACTAATAACTCACTACCTATGTTCTCAAACCATTAACCATTCCATTATAAATTCATATATTTCACAATCCCATCCAATACTCACATGAACCACTGTATACACTCTCAGACAACATCTATTCAATTTTAGAAACTATTATTCTCTCAAACAAAATCTAATATCATAGAATACATAATGTTATATTCACTATTAATAATATAATATAGGGAATGACTCATTTCCCATGAGTTGAACATCAACATTCTTCGACTCCTATTCATAACCAAGTTACAAACCAATTTTCCAAGAAGAACAAATATTCTGACAAGACACATCCATTAAAATATCATATAAACGGCTAACACAATGTACATATTAAGTCCATGTGAACAACCACATGTCATTATTAGTATAATTTATGAACATGAAACACTTTTCTATAAAGGAAATACATATCTATAGGAAGAAAAAATTATCTATCCCATGAATATGAATGATATTATATATCAAAATTGCCTTATATATAATGTACTATCACCATAGATGAATAATTATGGCTGTATAAAATAGATTATAACTTAACATGCTAAAAAAATATATGGAAAAAATATTAAAAACATTTAAAGCACTAAAATAATTTATAATAAACTATTAACACTCTCATAGGTTTCCCAAATATATCAATAGACAAAAAAGAATAGAAACACTAAGATGCTTTAGAAATTTCAATAGTTCCTCCCACCCAGTCAACTAGTCTATTTACAATTAAAAAATCCACTCACAAGATGGCACACTCCCAACAGAAGGTAAAAAAAATATAGACTCACTAACCCCAATATGTTCATATGGTCCACTTGTCTCCCCATCCCAAAAAAAGGATTTACACTCTTATAGTTCCTTATATTATAAAATAGCTCATTGTTTTTTTTCATATAATGAAACATTGATTTCCCTTACCACCCCCAATGGTTTTCCATTATCAAAGATCAATTTATACTTTCCCCACAACCCAAACTATGTTCATTACATTATATTCTAAGATATAACACCCTTGTAGGGTCTATTTCAATTCATAATATTGGAATCTCAAAGCATGGGTTCTAGAGACACCCCACACCAGTCTTACATATGTTCTGGAAAGGTTTACCTTTCCCCTAAGTCACCTCATCCACTTACTGTGCATCACATTAAACATTTACACTAAAAATCTTTTATCACATCAAAAACATCATTTAACTTGGTTGATTAAATGGTGTTCCATTAGAATGATATTGGGGAAATTTGATAATCATTTTCTTACTCACATTTAATTTAACCCCAAAATAATTTTCTATAGTACTCATCCATCCAAGTTATTCTATTAAAATAAGTTCAAAAAATACACTTTCTCCACTAGTTTAACATTATTTTAATTTATTTATTTACATTAAGTATTTTGGGTTTAATAAAAAAATTTCCTCAATTATAAACTCATGATTAAATATAGTTTACTTCAAAATAAATAACGTATAATTCCATACAGGTTTCTTAATAGTACCTTATTTAGTGAATAACATCATAAATACATTTATTTTTTCTTAAATGTCAATAGTTCTTCTAAATAATTGTTCATGTAAGATGATTCCATAACCTTATAAATAAAACACCATATAAAATTTTGAAAAAAGAATTATAAATCCCTATTTACAAATAACAATGCATATCCCATATGAAAAATTGATAAATAAAATAATAAAAAAACATAAATATCAAGAGATATTCATATCCATCATAGAATTATTATGAGTGATATAAAATTAATATGTGGAAAATATGATATATGAACTCAGAAACCCTCTCATTTAATACATGGTCATGGTCAAGAATCCCATAATCCCTTAACATCAACAATCATGTGGGACAAATAGGGTAGAAATAAATTTTACAAAAATATTGAATCCCAATAATAACATGTCTAAACCTATGAATATTTTGTTTTACCACATACATCGAATTATATCACTTAGTTATAATCCAATCACTATGTTCTAACAAAAATCATGTATATTTTATATAATTCCCACATGGTAAGGTAAAATATGAAAACCTTTGATTCCATTTCATAATGCCCCAACCTAGGTACTATGAATAGTATCAAGACAAGTTGTGCTAATGGGAATCCAGAATTTTACTCCATATATTAAATAATTTCAAATTGTGTTTATTGATTTTGTGTGTGAATATATCATGGGGAGATTATATCCTATAGATAGAGTAGCTAATGGTAAAAACATAACAAAAACATATAAAAAAAAGTAATAACTACCACGGGTAAAAAATAATGATCAGATATATTTTTATAACATCACATACTTTTATATGAATAGATATTACATACATTATGATGATATTTCAAGGTTAAATACATGTAATTATGAATAAAATTATCATAAAAATATAAATTTAATAAAGAACTCAATCCAAACATGACCATAGTCATGTATAGTCTTATATTACACTATCCACAATGAAATTAAAAGAAAACAATTATCTAATGGTGCAATTCTATAAAAATTAAACTTGTTAAAAGTGACCCTATTTTCTGGAGCACCCATATTATATAGAATCATGAGCTACATGTGAGTAAAAATCAATCAGCCATAACCAGTTCTGTCCCTAAAATTACTATTACATATAAAATTTCATTTATAAATTTTACAAATAACATATTAACACATAAATAAAAAAATTAGTCTCATACATAGATCTATGTTGACACCTAAGTTCATACATAACCACTTTGGATAGAACAATGGTTTCTCTATCCACAACATACAATAGAATATATTTGGTTTAATGGGATACCAAAAATGGAACCATAAACATTAACACAAATTGGATTCCATTAGGGATCCTTCTGAAAGATGTTTCTATCCTTGTAACTAAGAATATATGACATTCATCTCAATTCCATACAGAATAATCCAATGAACCCCATATTAGAATTTTCAAATCATAAACCATTAAACCATGATTCCATGGATTTATGTGTATCTTACTTGATAGAAATATAGGTCCCCATTCTTGTTATTCAATCCCATGTAATCAGATGTAATCTGGGAAACTCATTATATGGTATTCATAATGTAACCTAAGTGATTCCAAAATATTAATTGGTGGAATTCAGTATACAACCCAAAAACCCAAAACTAATTCAGATCCACCCTAAGCTATTCAATGTTTTGAATTATGGTGGAATGCAAGAAAACCCAATTAATTATACTGGTTATTTATTATGGAATATTCCCAAAGATGGGGGTGAATTATTATATATTTGCAATAAACCTTATTTTTTTAATATATTTCGGCCAACATGAGGATTATAAATTCTACCAAATTTCTTCTTCATTAGAATGATTAATGCAATAAGATAAAAAATGAAATTACATATTATACTATCATTAGAATATATATATATATATATATATATATATACAGACAATTAAGAAATATATATGTCTACTTGAGTCCTAATAAATGATCCATGATTCAATAATTTGATTATTTTATTAGTATTAGTTTGAATCGATGTTTACTACAATGATTTATTGGATAACTAACTAATCTCCATGAACTAATATCCAGGAATAAGGAACTCTCAACATGCCTTGATCCCATCATATCCTTTAAAAATTATGATATACCTAGAAACCAGAGATAGTGTTCATTATTCAGAACTGGTATATCAATATTCCATTATGATAATGTAACTCAAGGAACATTTCATTCCGTAACAATGACTTTATAGAATACATATGTATCCAAACATTATATTTCAAGTGAAACATTGAATTTAAAATTACTCTATTCTCTCTATTTTCTTCATTTCACCAGTATAAATAATCATTAATGGAAATCCCAAATTTAAATTTACATCACTTCATTTGAATAATCTTTCTTAAAGGAATGTATCATGAATTTTTATTTCAAACTTATTTATAATTTATTAATATTCAATGGATAATATTAGTATTATGTTTAATGGGTTACATCAATTCATTTTTTCTTATTATAATGATTTTACACAAAAATAACATGTAACCTTATTTAAAAATATAAACCAAGCCATTTTGGATTACTATTCTGATAATGAATCACTAATCTACATTTGAGTGTTGTGTCACACATCTGTAACAAAAGGACTAAATTAGATTACTATTATCACTAAGTGATGTGAAGTAGGGCTCTCTCATGGAAACCTAGTTGGGACCTCTCTATGGTGGTGACGACCGTTTATGTACCGCCTCCTCACCCACCAATAGGGGGGACCCTCATCACCTAGAAAAGGGATGTCATCCCCCTTTACCCCCTTCACCGTGCCCAATTTACATCCATATTTTACTCAAGTTCCTCTCGGACTGAATGTTTCAGAATTACTCGATTGATACCCTAATCTCCAGTTATCAACCACTGAGTTCTCAGAAACATTATATCTTCTGATGAACAACCTAATTCCTAGGTTTTTCAATGATGTACATTAGTGGATGCATTCGATATCCATGTCTTCAGTGCTTGGGATTGCAGGACAAGGTGAGATGGGGTCGGTTTGATAGTCGATATATTACAATATGCTCTTATTTAGAGGCTAATCTCTTCAAGGAATATTCAATTGCATCTCGTATCTTCAATGGTATCAGAATGTTTCTATTTTCATGGTCCATCGATTGGCATATGAAGCATGATCTTTCAAAATTGGAGACTTGGGTATGTTTACCAAATCTCTCCTAGCCATTTCAAAATCCATCTGTTATGCTTATGAAAGGTAATTTTCTCATTAGGTACATTGTTCAGATAGCTGAATAGAAGATCTATGTCAACCGATTAATCTGCATGTGTGTGTCAAAATGGATGCTACAAGGGATCCATTTGAGTATGTATGGATCAATGTGGGTGAGGAATACCACTGAAAACAAACAGTTGTCTATGAATATAGGATATATTTCTATTTTGGATGCAATAAATTTTTTCATTAGATGGTCTTCTATCGTATGTGGTCTCAGTGAGCATTTAGGAGGAACAATTGTCGTGGAAAGGAACATGGGGGACAGGTAAAGGGAGAGATGTTGAAGCAGAATTCTACCATGGAGGAAGGAAATATGGGTGGGGGGATCCTTCAAGAAATTTACAATTGGAGGAGGCAACTCTCAATAGTTCATCTACGTGCGAGGGGGATTTTATATCTGGGTCTGTTTGGCCTTCTCATTCTCGGTCTCCTATTATGAAGACTTTGGTGCCTCAAACCAATCCTACTGTCACTAATGTGTTTTACATGATGAGGATGGATCTGGACCGACCATCAACTATTCATGGTGTGGAGGAGTGTAGTATGGTCCATCAAGACTTGGTATGTATAGAAACAATTGTCTCTTGAAGTCATGAGGCTGTGTTGCAAATGGAGGACAAGGGGGAGAAATTATTGGCCAAGACAACAGGGTCAGTTAGTGGTGTTTCGCAGTATGGGTTGCAAGGTACTGCTTTAGAGGATGATTGGTGTTCTGGAGAGGGAACGGTAGGGGGTCCTACTTCCATGTCCCAGATCTCAATTCCACTAAATAACAAATATGGTAGGATTCCTAAGGAAAACATGAGTGCTTTCCTCATCTAGTCACTAGAGGTAGTTCGAGTATGAAACCATGAATTCAATCGAGATTATCACCAAGACTATTCAATACGGGTAATAGTAGGAGGAAGGGTTGTCATGACTACTCATCCTTACCTCCTCCACTGGACACCCGTTCTTCCTGGAAGTTGATTTTCAAAAAGTTTGACACTGAGGAAGTGAGCCATCACGGAATAGGGGACTAGGGGGGGAAACCCTTGGAAATACTGTTATGTTCTGAGGAGGAAGTTGTTGATCATATATTACTTCTCAATGCATCTGAAGAAGATGAAGCTAAATTGATCGGGATACCTCTGGAGGTAACCCTCTATGAAGATCAATACGATTGGGTGGACAAGAATAATCTCATTCTTATCGAGGGCGGGGGGTTCAACAAAGGATAAATTATAATTGAGGATTATATATAGACATGGTACCAACTAGCTGCAGACTTTGATAAATTGGTGATGGAGACTCCTAACATGCAGGTAATATAAATTTCATGTATGTTTTATAGGTAAAAGGACTCTGGTAAGATTAATTTTATATTCAATTATTCTTGTTAATTTAGTTGTGGTTTCCATCTGGTTTGGGTGCATTGTAGTTCAGTTTTTGTCTCCTTCTTTTCCATCTTTTCATGCATTTGCTGAAGTGATTCTGGTGTGATGCATCCTGAATTTACTGGATCATCCTCAGATGGGGTTTTTTGCTAAAGCCGTCAAATGAGGCATGTCATTGGAATTTGGAAGACTGAGAGGGCATGGCTTCTCCATCAGTATCGGACCTGCACACCCTTTTGTGGGACAGTTTTCCATGTGGTATGAATTGTTGTGTTTTGCTGACACGTGCTAGGTATTGGGGAGAGTTAGATCCGGTTTCTATGTTTGGGTCTTGTTTTTGATTTTTTTTGTTGTATTACTGGACATTGTTGTTTCTCACTTCTCTCTTAAAAGTTTTTTGATAATTAAAATTTTAATATTCAGTTATGACCACTATGATGTTGAGGGGTAATTATGTTATTTTATAGTATCATGATTTCCTACATAATAAAAATCCTCAATATCTAATAATTTATATATATCTATTCTAGATAAAAAACTAGCACAACCACACGAAGACATATGCTTACAATATTTACAACTCAATAAGAGTATATGTTCCTTAATGTTGATTAAAAGTAATCCAATATGTCACAAAACTCTATAAAATATTCCATTTAGTAGTTATAGTAAGTAGGTAACATCAGTACATTTAAAAATTCTACATTCTATAAATAGTGAATGTGGGTATCACAAGAAAATATAAATTAAATTTTTTAACATTAACAAGAAACATCATTAATTGTCTAAAATTATTATATCCTCATGCTAGTTATACCTCAAATGATTGAGTTGAGTTTTTATGATATCTCAAACATGAATCCACATACCCTAGAGGTATCTAATTAATAGGGTGTGTTTAGATTGTATATTGGGGGAACTGTACCCCTAGGAACAATGATGAAATATATATAAAAATTTAAAAAATATTAAATAATTTTCCATACATAATTAAAAATCACTATCAAATAATATTCAAGGGTAAATCACTAAAAATAAAAATAATATAGTAAACCATTGAATGATATTCTGTATAAAAATATAAATGTTCTGATGAGGTCACACTAGTAAGTAAATTAAGAGACTCATAATAAATGATTACATAACCCAAGTTCCATACCCTATATCAGATCCCGCCTCCAAATAATAATCCAATCTAGAATTAAATCATGAAATTATTTTTCCATTTATCATATCCATTCTACATCCATGTCGTATTATCGGACGCTGAATATAACCAAAATTGTGTGAATTATAACCTATTAGGCCAACACCCACGGTGTACAAACAATAATTTATGAAAATATAGTGCATTCAAAAGTATAAAAAATAAGGAATTAATTAATAAATAAATAAAAGACACTAAATAAAACTTCTGATCCTTGGGATTCAGGCTTAAACCACTATTAAACCAACATTTCATCAGTATGATGTTGTATATATCTTTCAAATGTTGTATTTCCATTACTAATATGGATAACCCCTACATTGGATTTTTTTTAACTATGATGATTCATCCTTATCATGACTCACATAAATGTATATCTCTCCCTCATGCATCAGGAGACCATGATCTGTTGGGATCTATATGAATTTCCATTTTATTGATGTTTTAGTGCTTCTAAGGCTAAGACCATGAAAAGTTAAAAAATAATAATTTTATATTGGGACCTCTTTGAATTCCAATGGTCTTTCTCTTATTTGTTCCTTATATTCCAGACAATACCAATGGAAAATGTATCAGGTGATCGAGTATGATTTTTTAAGATAGGGAAACATACTTGTTTAGAGGTCATCTGATTTAATGGAAATTCCAACGATATTAAAATTTTACAATTTAGAATAAATGCACAATGATTAAATGAATTAAATTTCTCTAAACCTATCACACTATTTAATTTACACAAATTAATAAGTTTAAATGTTTATATTGTACAAATCATTGTTTCCAAATATAAAAACTTTATAATTTTCAAATTTATTATCAATTTGTCTTAATTATTGTTTCTATATGATATATAGTAGTTTTAGCACATTTTTTTCCATGATGACCATATACCAATTACCCTATTTCAATCCTTTTAGTTATATGTCATGTCATTCAACACATTTCAAATGTTAAGGAAATTCACAATTTTATAACAAAAATCAATAAATTTTAAACTCATCATATAGATGAAGTTTCGTCCAAACCATGATTTCTAGTCAAATGATAGCACACCTCTCAAGTGAAAAATGTCTGGGAATCAATTCCATGGTATATAGTGTTATCCATTGGAGATATTGGAAAATTGAAGCCATCAAATTATTGGGATAACCATTAGGTATGTTCATTACCATGTCATTATTCTACAAAAACACTTATTTCACATACTAATACAAATTATATATATATTAAAGATTTATTATACACCACCTGCATTAATAAAATTGAAATGAGGTCCAATATCAATCATAAAAAAATCCCCTATAGAGAATTACTGTTATATTCCATCACATATTATAGATGTGGGATCCATGAGAATAAAATATTCCAACATTAGAACAGAGAAGAACTATCCAATTCCAATAGATTATATTAATGAATAGATCAAGAGGAACATGGATGGTGCTGTAGAAAATTTAAGAGCCTTCGATAATATTCAAAATTCATAAATAATTTAGTAGACATGTATTAGTGGTTAAGAGGGGATTTAAAGGTGTTTTAAGGTTTAAAATTATAACAGAGTCCCTTACATACATGGATTAACATGACCCCAATAACTAGAATGTGTGAATATCCTACTAGCCCATGGCATCCCACAATAACCATGTATGACTCGGAACCCCAATGTTGAACTAGTGGGTTCCCATCGGTTGGATTTGGGGTCTCTTAAAAGAGACCCACACATCCCAAATCCCATGAGATGAATGGTGTGTCTCAATAGACATCTGGTGGTGTTCTTATTGCCTTACCAAACAAATTGCTGTCCCACCCACTAGCTTTTGACCTAGATTAGCTATATAATGGTTATGATATATTTCAAATCATGGAAAACACATCTATACACTTCCATCCAACAATAGATCAGCATATTCACTCTAGTGAATATCAAATTACATATAACCATCAATGATGTTAAAAATCAAGGGCTTAATTCAATAATAAAAACAAAAAGAGGTTTATAAAAAAATACAATTTAATAAATAAGAATACTTATGGGTTCATAAAACCACCCCACTATATTTCCAAATTTACAGTGGAAATGAACTCAAGAACTGAAGTTTTGTATCCGTGAACTTATCCGAGTACTATGTTCACATATCATAGTCTCCCTCCCACGTATCCTATTGTACATTCTCATCCTATATCTACACTATCATAAGATTAATGGTCCTCATATATTCTTCCCAATATGTTCAATGATAAATATAGGATGATCCTCAAAGGATATATCAAAATTATGTTAAATTTAATAATCTTATATCCTGTGGGAAGGGCCAACATAATATATTTGATATTATGAAATGTGAGACAAATCCTACATGGAACTACTGTATTATGGATGTGATTGATGGTATGCAACTATATTAGCATTTTCAATTATCTAGAATGAAACAATGTACCTAATAACTATCTTTCCACACTTATTTATATTGAATTGTCCATCATGGGAGGAACCCAAAGAGTAACCTAATAACCCAACAAAAAATACAGGTGTCATATTTGGTTCTTAGTGTATAATTTATTTCATCTATTCATATAAACCATCAATATTATCATTTACTAAACGTTCTCATGTATCTCCTACAATATACTTGGGTATTCTAGTGAAGAATATCCTTCCTCTAATAAAAATAATGCAGAACGACATTACATTTCATAAAAATCCTAAATGGGATTCATTTAAATAAAAATATAAAATATTTTATTCCTAGAGATTCCATTAGTATGTGATTATTATTGTAGGAATCATAATTTAAAAAAAATGTATAGAATCATTTCCTCTAGAATATAAATCATATATTAATATTTTCCAAAAATATAAGGAAGGTAAATTATATTTATAAGAACCGGTGATCCTAATGAAAACTAAAGTCCCTACCAGAATCATTACGTGGAACAAGGATATTTATTTTAAATGATACTCCTTAGAACACAATGAATTCAAACTATCTCCATCACATATAGACTACCAAAATCATCTATGTTGAATTTATTCATAGTAGGGATGATGTGGGACTCCAAAATAAGGTTTCCAGTGATCACAGATTCTTATTTTTTATATATATTTTTCTTGGTTAATTTTTTCAATATGAAAATGGTGACATAATACCAATTCCATTCTGGAATTGGAAAATACATAAAAAACTATTAGGCCTCTAATGGTCATCCATCACACAACTATATGTGAAACGTCACACAAATAATCTCATACCTCCTTCTTTATCCATTTCCACTAGTACTTCCTATTGATTCACAATACATCTTATTAAAACAACAATTTTACACCAATATAATATCATGGAATCCACTCATTATATCCTTGTGAAATCCCATAGGAAAACAACTTTTCTCTTGGATATTAAGAATACCTTCCCTAAGGGGATACCATACATATGGTTGATCCCCACTATTTAACATATACATTAGTGCTAATTCCAATATATTATATAATAAATCTCTTTTTTTCCTAATATAGGTTTATAGGAACCGATGATATCAAAGTCAATGTCACTTTATACTCATTATAAGACTGTCTCACATCATTTTCTTCATCTTCCAACTCAAGTGACCATCAATATTGTTTAACTATCTTGGAGTGTATGCCAACAATATTTTGATGGAAGGTAGATACATTCCTGACATAGAATATTTGTGGTTCAATT
The DNA here is from genome assembly GCA_963277665.1 of Viscum album. Classification (NCBI taxonomy): domain Eukaryota; kingdom Viridiplantae; phylum Streptophyta; class Magnoliopsida; order Santalales; family Viscaceae; genus Viscum; species Viscum album. Next base: position 1,414,354,465 of record OY728153.1, on the reverse strand, counting down.
ACAACTATATAACAAATTACATTTAGATATTTGGTCATTATATAGCATAATATTCTCACATAAGTGACAGTGATGCCATCATCTCAAGTTATGTACCAGATTAGCTAACTCTTGATCTTTAGTAGTGGAATTTGATTAATGTGTTATCAAATTTATAGAGATTTATGAAACAACATGGTCATCATATATAATAAATTTTTTATTTCTTGTTTTGGATTCAAAATAATTCAAGATATATTCCATTCCCATGTCATTTAATGTGGGGATTGGTGTAGAGGTAATCCAATTATCCATATCTTGGAAATCCCCCTCAGATTCATGTGACAAAAAAATGTCCCACTTTCATTATCAGTCCCATCATCAGGGCCTCCAGAAAGGATATTTCATTGATGAAATGAAGAAATATTATACTATAACTATAAATCATTGAAACTAAAATGAATTCTTTAGTTCTTCTAAACATACCATTGATTAAACATTTTATGGTTATACTCACAGTCAATATTATCTGTTAACATGAACCATGAATTTAATGTTATTGAACTATAAGTGAAATTTAGATAGAGTGGTGTATAACCAATGTTATCTCAAATTACTAAGGATAATGTTTATATGTCTATAATTATCATAAGTTTGGTTATAATAAAAGATAATTAAATCAATGGATACTAGAATAAACCACTCTTGAAATAGAGTGATGATTTAAATCATTATTTTTGTTAATACCACCAGTGCATTCATCCAAATAAAAATCAGCATACAAAATTCATAAAAATGATTCCTTATTCTTAAAGTAGCATGTAGAATGATAGGTAGCCTCATCCACAAGTAACGGTACACTAACATCTATTAAATATTGTATAAAATCCATTCACTTGTATGTTTATGGAAAATATCATCGATTTGTGGAAGGGGATACTATTTCATAATATTCATATGGTCTAGTACCTAATAATAGAAATGAAATTTCATTATTCATTCATCCTTCTTGAGGAAAAGTTAAAGAGAAACCCATGGATAAGTACTAATCCATGTGTATCCATTATATTAATGATATTTCATCATTAAATTCAAAACCATATTATCCACCATTTATATCAAATATGTTTGGATAGAAACACATATAGCTCCAGAAAGAAACATTATAGTTAACATGAACTCCCACTTGGGGAGTAAATTAGACAAATCTTCAATAAAGATATCAATTAAAATCCCACTACTAATGTTTACATTCCCTTTTACATCCCACTATATTATATAATTAGGCATACTATACGATCCATGATACAATCCAATTTACATTGAATTCAACTGGAATGAGCAATTTGAGTATTCCATTCACCCTATTGAATATAAAATCCCATTTATAGAGAAAAATAATTACTCTCCTATGAAAATATAGAGTATAATGTAGTACAATATATCCCGCCCAATCCTAGAATAAAATAGAACCAAGCAATTAGAAGTAAAAAACTGGAATTGGTAATGATATACTCCAATTTCATGGGGACACACCTTGTAGAAATTGATAAAATCATATCACATGCCAAAAAGTGTATCATTGTTAAACATATAATATATCTACACAAATAAACAAAATAACTATTGAAAATTTGAAAAAATACAATATAATTAAATGTTCATATTTATAAAAAGTCAAGAAATGGTAGATAACAATATAATACATCCATAGGTGGTGGAAGGTCCTACATCTGGGATATTATGTGTAGATTATATATCATAAAATTTTCTCACCCTTCTACATGGGAATCTAATACAACACCCATTTATGGATACCATTAGTTATTATTAACTCTCATATGTGGAGGTTACATATTCCTAACCATGAACAGAGGGATTGGGGGAAATCCATGTACCAATCTACCAATGGGTAGCAGGGTCCATTCCAAACTATGGTGTCTGTCTTGATACACTTTTATTCCTCGACTACTAAGGGCACATATAAAACCACTATTGATGAAGTATCTTACTGCATGGGTGTTACTCCACTATATGTAAACTACAATATAATTGATTGTGGCTAGCCCCACCACATTGAAAACACTACCCATGGCCACAATCATGTTATGTCCATCTAATATCAAATATAAACATCATACAAACACCCTATTAGTAACAATTATAATGTATCTTATTTATTTTTTTGATAATAAATCATCTATATCTAGCTATGATATATTGATCACCACTTAGATATCCATCAATTTACCTTCCATGATGCAACTGTAAATCATAATATGTGTTATGTTTCATATATAAAATACATTCACTTATTACTTGATCTCCTTACAACGCTCATCCTGGAAGTACATCTCTTTAGTTTTTATCATATCATAACAACAATGGAGATAATTTTTTTGACACTATAATATGATCAGAATATTTAATCACTGGAATTATCCATTGTATAATTGTATTAACTCTCAATCCCAATCATCCCTATTCATATTTAGATAGGGTTAACTGGGGAACATCATCATTATTTTATTCCACGCTAACTCATCTTCTTAGATTTCAACACAATTCAGCATAAGCACCTGGATCTTCCTCCAATATTTTTTGTGGAATCATTTACTATATTGCCCATAGTATTCCCTAGGTTCTGAATGATCATCTAGAAATACTCAATATAGAACTCAGCTACATGGGGGACTCAACTCTAATTTCAATTAAAAAATTATACTATTGTAATTCTATGGTGTGAATATACCTCTAATTCTTGTTGAGAGTAGTATCCCTCATGATAGATCACTCAACAGATAAGAATCTATCATGAAGTAATAAACACTACAGTTCAGCAGGGCCATAGGATGTTCAAGCTGAACTATATTATAAATGTTCTACATAACAATCACCTAATGAAAAAATTAATGTTAACATTGAGTAATTTTCTCTACCGAGGTAAACACCCATAGATCAAAAGATACAGAACATTAATTAACTAAGAAGGCCATGAATATTACATAGAAACACTTTTGTAATGTTACTATAAATATGGGTAAATAACATAATTTAAATTTCATAGTAGTTCTATTTTCTTCATTTCATGAGATATAATGAGGGACTATATTTCATAGTTTAGATAGGTATTTTTGTAATAGGTGATAAAAAATATTTGTTACATAAATAAAATAATTATTTCATTTTTCACTAATTACATTCCACAAATCATGTATACTCATCTTATAAATCAAAATTTGTTTGAATTTATATCATGGTATATGTTAATAAATGTTTTAAAAATTATAAATTATGTGTTGGTATTATTTTGAAATAGAAATGTATATTTATATTATTTTTAATTAATAAAATGATTAAGATGAATATTTTTATTCAATAGATTAATAAATAAATATTTAGTTTTTTTATGATTATAAGATTATTTTATAAGGCCTCAATTCATTTTTCTATGTGTCATAAAAACAGTGAAAATAATTATATCCTCATTTTTGGATTAAATGTTGATATTATTTAAAAATCATGTTCCTCCTAATTATACATTAATTTTCATAAATTTTTTTCCTTTTTTATTTCTAAATGTTGATAAATGGTTAGGATGAATTTTTGTGATTTTTTAAAAATAGTTTAATTTTTTATGATGAGTGGAATACTGTAATTTATGATATATAAAAATTATAAGATAAATAAACTATTACATTCGTAATCACTGATGTAAGAACTATAATATCAAACAATCCTTCTTTAATCATTTAATTTATTTATGAAATCTTTACTATTTCGTATTTAATGCCAAAATAATTAACTAATGAATAGAATAATCTAAAAACACCTATCACCTCCACTATAAATACCATCCCTGACGACCACTTATCCTCACACTCATAAGCCTTGAATATTTTACAATTTATACCAAATTGTCTTCCCTACGCTATTACTAACATATAGTTCTAGTCTCAACAAAATATCAATCCCAATTTCTATATGGAGGTTCCCAGGGAGAATAATTCAAGAGGTCAAACCCTCTTTCTCATTGTAAATTTTCTTTTCACATTGTTTATTTTCTTCATTTCTTGTCACTTAATTTTTACAAACATGGATAAATACTCTAATAGTTATATATAATTTTATGTCATTTTTTAATGTGAAATAAACCATCATTTTTCTTCTCCACATACTTTTATTTTAGTAATTAAAACATTGTCTGTGATGTGCTGATTTACCGCCTTTGCAAACAATGTGTTTATGCTATTAAATTAGTCATTATAGGAGGGTCATTAAAACCTTTTATGGTTAAAATATAAATATAAATAATTTATAAAACATACTTGATGTTCTTTAACTAGTATAGAAACATAATATTAATTTATAAGAAAAAAATATTTTGTGACTCAAAAAACACTAAAACAATCTAAACTGTTATAATTAACACTTTATCTAATGAATCATCCTTATACCTAAAAATTAATATAAAAATATTAAATATCATTTATTTTTATTAATTAAATTTTATTTTTATTATTTATAATTATTTCCATTTTACATGATCATTCATATTTTTTTACAAGTGAACTAATCACCAAAAACCATGAAACAAACACTCCCAATTAACAAAGTTGAATCTTACAACTCATGAAAAAGTCAATAAATGTACTTAAAAAAACTATAATAAATAATATAAATTTTTAATAGGTTTTTAATTAAGTTATTAGTGAATCTAGCTACATTATCCAAAACATTATGTACATGAACTAGTGCAGAAAAAGTTTTTTACGTCGGTTATTTTTCATTTTTTATGTCGGTTTCTAGCCGACCTTAATATGCGCGACGTTATAAATAAGGTTTTTGACGTTGATTATCTTAAAACCGACGTCAAAAACATAAATTCGTGATGTTTATCACGTCGGTTATTTTAGAACTGACATGATAAAGAAAATGGGAAAGGTTTATCATGTCGGTTATTTATCAACCGACGTGATAAAAGGCCTGGAAAATGGTTTATCACATCGGTTATTATACAACCGACATGATAAACAGGGGCGAGGGGGGTTTATCACGTCGTTTCTATAAAAACCGACGTGATAAATCGGGGTGAGCGTGGTTTATCACGTCGGTTCTAATAAAACCGATGTGAAAAACCGGGGGAGGGGGGTTTATCACGTCGGTTATTATATAACCGCCGTGATAAACTGGCGGGAGTCGGTTTATCATGTCATTTATTCAATAATCGATGTGATAAACCATTTTCCATGCCTTTTATCATGTCGGTTATTCAATAACTGATGTGATAAACCATTCTCCAGGCCTTTTATCATGTTGGTTATTAAATAACCGACGTGATAAACCATTCTACGGGCCTTTTATCACGTCAGTTATTAAATAACCACCGTGAAAAACCATTCTCTAGGCATTTTATCACGTCGGTTATAAAATAACCGACGTGATAAAATATTTTCCAGTCATTTTATCACGTCGGTTATTTAATAACTGACTTGATAAACCCAATTTTTTTTAAGCAGAATGCAGTCATCTTCTCTCCACCAGAATCAACCAGAAAACAAATCAAGAAATCGTACCACAAAAACAGAAATAGATCAAAATTAAGCATGTACATAGATAAGATATAAAACTTACCCCCTAGACAGCCCCCACCCTCATTTATACCCCATGGACAGCCCTCCCCCACCCCGTTGGAGCCCTCACCCTCATGTATACCCCTGGACAGCCCTCCCCCACCCCATTGGATCTCCCACCCTCATGTATACCCCTTGGACAACCCTCCCCCACCCCATTGGAGCCCCCACCACACTACTGGACTGCCCCCTGACCCCCGAACACCCCCAAACAACCCTCGACAACCCCCACCCACCTGAACAGCACCCCCTCACCCCCTCATGTACATTGTTTTCCTCCCATGATGCAATTGACAATATGACGTCTGTTGTTCGCGAATTGGACATGCTTTATGCCCTTTAACACTGTATCCAGAAAAATTTCCATATGGTGGGATGTCATTTATAGTGAACAGAAGCACTGCATGCAGTTGAAAATATTCTATATTATACGAATCATACACCCTAACACCATCAGCCCGTAACTGTTTCAAATAATCAATCAACGGTGACAAGTAAACATGAATATCATTACCGGGTTTCATTGGACCAGAGATCATTGTACTCAACATGAAATATTTGCGCTTCATACAAACTTCAGGAGAGAGGTTTTAAATTACCAAAAAACAGGCCATGAACTATGTGTGCTACTGAGTGTTCGGTATGGATTCATTCCATCTGTGCACAACCCTAGTCTGTGATTTCTAATTTCATTTCCAAATGTAGAATACTGCGCATCAATTTTCATCCATTGTGGACAATCAGATGGATGACGTATTTTTCCATCACATACCCGCTCTTTAGCATGATATCTTAACCTTTTTGCATCATGTTAATTAGAAAATAAACTTTTGAAATGATTAATTATAGGAAGACACAAAAATACCTTTGAAGGGAGCTTTGTAATCTCTACATCAACCTGTGATTTTTCATTCACCTTATACCGTGATGTCCCACATTTTGGAAACTCTGACAGAAATTCATATTCCTTCCTATAAATAATGCATTCATTCGGACAAGCATGTATTTTCTTGTCTCCCAATCCCATCGGGCATAATATTTTCTTGGCTTTGTAATGTGAATCAGGAAGATCGTTATCTTTTGGAAGAATGTCTTTCATCAATTGTAGCAGCTCTGTAAAACTTCTGTCACTCCATCCATGCATCGCCTTCAAGTTAATCAATCTTAACACCGCCGACAAAACCGTAAAATCTGTACAGCCAGGATATAATGGTTTTTCAGCATCACCATATAGATGCACAACAGTCGGTTCTATCTCAATGTGTTCTGCTACAATATCGCGAATCATTTCTTCAATTCCATCAGAGTTACCATCTTGCGAATCATCATCATCAGTGTCATTCCGTCCGGTTTCACCATGCCAAATCCAAGGGCTGTAACTCGGATTAAAACCATGAAAAATCTGATGATCTTTTATCTCTCTACTTTCCAACTTCTTCATATTCAAACATTTCAGGCATGGACAGAAAAAATTTCACTACTTGGAACATTTCGATATGAAAATTCCAAAAAGGCATCAACACCTTCTTCAAATTCATTTCTCAATCGATGTGTCGTAATCCAACTTCGACTCATTATTACCTATAACAAATATCAACAAAAAATATATATTTTTAAGATAAGACAAATATATTTTTATATGAAAAAAATCATAATTTGAATGTAAAACAGTTTTAAATATAAAACAAATATATAGGTATTTAAAAAAATATGCTTGAATATTATTTTTAAAACAAAATATAGTTAGATATAACAGTTTTAAATTTCATTGAATCAAAGAAAACCATGACGCCTACATAGTTTAATATTGATTGTGGTTTTGATGTTTTAATATATTAGATAAACTACCTATTTAACATGTTATTAATGGATTCTGTAGACCCTAAATCCATTTGGTAAATATTTTCACACAATTATAAAAATCAATGGAAGTGTTTTTGGGAGGAATATGTTCAATCATTTGATTTTGATGTCCCATATTCTATAACAAAAGGCAACGTGGAAACCAAATCCCTTAGTTTGGTTTTTTATTCTCAAAGGGTTTGTGATGAAAAAGAAGAGTATAAGTTGATGTATATGATAAATAAAATACAACTATATTTTATTTATGGTTATGATAGAATGAATTCATACCATATAATTTAGGATTTTCTCCCACTAAATGTAACCCTCCTCAGTTCGAAATGAATAAATTTAGATAATTATGCATGATTTCCTACATCTACTGTTGTACATAAACCAAAATGAAGATTATTAGTAATAAAAGTAAAACTAGGAAGAAACAATAAACTATATATACTCATGAAAGCTACTCCACAACACATCCATGCTACTAACATCAATAAAAAACTAGAAATTGATTTTAAAAACCAAATTTTTTTTATATTTATGTATGGAGCGCATTACATGTATACATAGTAAGATCCTCCCTAAAACATCTCATGAAAATGATGAGGAAGCACACTAAAGCCCTATGAAAAAAGGAATCTAAATCATCACCTAAACAAGGAAAAATAGTTTCATATACTCACTATGTATCACTCAAAAAATAATTCATATAAATAAACTTTTTCGTATAAAAAATTATATATATATATATATTAAAATTAAGGTTCTCAGATACCACTTCTCCACTAGTTTTCCTCTCACACCCCAATGCGCTACTCCACAACACTTCCATGCTACTAACATATATAAAAAACTACAAATTGCTTTTAAAAACCAAAAAAATGTTTATATTTATGTATGGTGGGCATAATAGCTAAAACATCTCATGAAAATGTTGAGGAACCACACTAAATACCTATGAAAAAAGGAATCTAAATCATCTCCTAAACAAGGAAAAATAGTTTCATATACTCACTACGGATCACTCAAAAAATAATTCATATAAATAAACCATTTTGTATAGAAAATTATATATATATATATATATATATTAAAATTATGGTTCTCGGATACCACTACTCCACTAGTTTTCCTCTCACATCCCAATGCTAATGTCATGGTCTCACCCCGCCCATAAATCATCCTACACCATGTGAAATTGTATCACTTACATCAATTAATAACATGTATCTTAGATTATCTCATCACCATCTTATCAAAATAGTAATGAGTTGCATACTTGGAAACCACTACATCTTGTTTACATTAAATGTACAAAAATCGCAAAACATAATTATAGAATATCCACACACAAAAACGAACGAAATAAATTCGTGGAATGATTAATTAAATGTTGCGAGTTGAGATGATAGATCCGAGAGGAGTGAAAAAGAAAAACAATGAAGCCAAACTGAGTTTAACGCAGGTCAATCGACAAGCCGATTAGGGTTTACCGCGTGAGAGAGACGAGCCGGCGGATTGTCAATCAAAAAATCGTAAATGACAGTCCACGAGTCATTAATTTCTTTAAAAGTTTTATAACGTCGGTTATATAATAACCGACGTTATAAACTATTTTTTAAATTTATAATGTCGGTTATTTTAAAACTGATGTCAAAAAGCTCCCGCGCTCTGGTTTTTTACATCGGTTATCAAATAACCGACGTAAAATACCAAAGTCCAGGGGGGGGTGTGGGGGTTTATGTCGGTTATAAAATATCCGACGTAAAAAAACCCCGCGCTTTGGTTTTCTACCTCAGTTATTTGATAACCGACGTAAATAACACGTAGATATCGGGTTTTTTACGTCGGTTTCCAAATAACCGACGTAAAAACCCCCCCCCGTGCATTGGTTTTTTATGTCGGTTATAAGATAACCGATGTAAAAACCGAACAGGCGCGATTTGTAACGTCGGTTATTAAAATAACCGATGTTAAAAATATACTCACTGCATTTTTACGTCGTTTATATATAACCGACGTAAAAAATGGTGACGTAAAAAACGTTTTCTGCACTAGTGATGTGAAGAACACTTTCAGACATAAGGTATAGTTTTTCTTATCTCACCTTTATTTCTATGAGATATGCCTTATTCACCCATATTTCATGAGTGTGGTGTATGTATACTTACCATTAATGTATAATATATTGAATATATTTATATTCAATATGTTAAATGTCTTATTTGATGCTTATTAATTTAATGGGGAATATGGTTTGACTGTTTTCAATGTAGTAATGGATTCATCCCAAACCTCCATTTTTTATTCGAGTTATGATTTATCTCTCTTTACCCAAAAGTAATTATTAATTATTTAAATATATTTATTATAATATCTATTATGATGTTCCAAAATCTTGTATCCAAATCAGTTCATATTTCATTTATGGATAAATTCTTGTTTTATACAGTTCTACATTCAATTCCATTCGATAAGCGAGCCTGACATGTTGAAATATTCCAATTACATTCCAGTTTTAATGTACACTCCATAATATATATTAATTCAACTATATTTTTTGAAAGTAACTATTTTTGTCATGAATAATAGTATAATATCATTTCTAGTTTTGTGAAGTCATTTAATATTTGGTTTTTAAGGACGCTATAATATTTTTAATTGAATCACACTATAAAATCTAATTTATAAAGTATCTTAAAAACAACTTCTACATATTTTAACTTAATTTGGACGTCCATTATGCCTCAAAAAGAATATATTTGTTTATATATTTTATTTTATATTATACAAATTCTTAAAATATGATTTTATAAAAAATAAAATATATTTTCTAAATGAACTCTTCTGTCCCAATTATATGTGTATTTCACTCATAAAATTTTCAATGATTTCATTAGAGTATTTTAATATATGATTATGATTCAATTGTTTCAATGTGGTATGGTACTTTTTGAATTAAATATATCGCTTTAAATTGATTATTATAAATATGATTACTCCTTTGGACATAGTATGTTATGGGTGGGGCCCGCTATAGACCCATTGATGCATCACTACATCTCATGAGACAAACTACACGGTGTGTTTACCCATTTATCTATGGATTATTGGTCTAAACATCAATGTTATGTTTATCATTTCTATACTTATTCATAAACACATTGAAGTAATCATAATTTATATCCCATGCGATTATTTTAATTTTCAAATATGTATGTTTATGGTTTATTCTCATGTGGTTGTTTATATGGAATTATTTATGATGCTTTTATTCTAGCCATATTATTCATAAGATATAGTATTAATGGAATGTTATTTAATTATTCACCTCTCATTATTGTTTATATTATCTTCTGATATCATTATCACCCTTACTATGTATCTTAGTTCACCCTGTTATTGTGTTTTATTTCTCCACAGAATGTAACTATGTATATTATAAATGACGTGTAGGGATAATCTAAGAGTTTCTAGATGTTTCTAATGGAGTGTCTATGTTGTATTTAATTTCATGTTATAATGTAAAATGTATGTTTGTATCATGTTTTCCAAAGCTACTATACTATTTGTTCATTCAGGATGTGACTTCCATGATTATTACCCCAATGTAATAAAGTAAGGTACCGACTAGAAGATAATGGGGTCGCAGTCTGTACAGTTGGCATTAGAAAATGTTTTTTATAAACATGTGAATATATAAATTAAAAAAATAAATTAGTGAAAATAACCAAATGATATAATTTGTGGATAAACATAAAATAATATTATAGAATACTGGTATGGTTTAGATTAAACTGGTATTCATAGGTATACATTGTTGTATGTAAAGTATAGGTTGGTGTGGTTCTGTATCTAAGGTACCATGGGGTAACAACTCTGACAAGGTGTCTCGGGCATGAATCGGTCTGACTTGGTACATGAAAATAGGTTTTACTATGCACCTCGTTCGACACTCCCAGGGGATATGTATATGATAATTCATGTTTTCTATGGAAACAATTATGAATTATTTATTATTAAATATAATAAACAAGAAACCGTGTTTATGATTATGATATTAGCTACACATAAAATTTTCAATTTATTTTATGTAAATAAAAATTTTGAGACTATGCATTATGTTTCACAATATTATTATCTAATGTAGTGTAATCCAATATTTATACATGGATCCTAGTGGAAGGAATGTATACCACATTTGTTCATATAATCCTAAGTGTATGGAAGAATGTCTCTTCGATGGGTTTATGTTAGTCATTCTAATGGTATTAGCCTCCCAAATATTTTAATAATGTGAGAATATTATGTAATAGTCTATCAAGATAGAGAAATAATTAACCATATCTTATTGATTGGAGGGATGAAATAGAAAAAGAGGAAACATTGGAAAGAGATATACAATGGTAATAAGGTAAATAAATATTTTCGAACATGTGATAGTTATGGAAGGAAGCACATTGGTATATGATTAACAGGAAAATTAGTTCTCTTCAGGAGTATAGAAAAAGTCCATCAAACTAAGGATTTTAATGAAAGGAATGAATATTATGATGTTCATGGATTCAGCTACAAGGACATGGGAAACAAAATAATTCAATGTTTCAATCATTAATGAAATATTCCCAAAAATTTGATAATAGTTCATTGTCAACCTTAGGTTACTACCATCTAAGAAGAGTAATGATTAATTTTCTTATTATTTGGATTCATGAATTATATTATTTTAGATTTTTGTCAATAATTATTTGGTTATAATAATCATGAGATATTTAATGATTGTACTATAGTATTTCTTCTTTAAACAATTGTATGTATGAGATGAATTGAACTAGTAAATCAGATAACTGATTCTGTTGTAAGTAGATCATATTAAAAACACTATACTTTACTAAGATATCCCTAAATATGTTATTTATGTTGAGATAATAATAAATATATGGTTATGGGATTGAATCGATTACCATGAGGGTGGTTGGTTATCTGATGATTTACATTATGTTGTAACTATTATATGCTTGGATATAAGGAATATATTAAACTACTTGATATTATTACTTTTGGAAGACTGCATGTTTCATAATGGTTTATTATCGATTAAGGTATTAATATATTTTATAAATGACACTAAAATATATATTATTGTGGGAACCTATTTTTAAATTTATAAATTTAGTCACTTAATTTCTATATTTTTTGTCATTGAATATGGATATGCATGTTTTATATTACCATTCATATTAATTACTTGTGGTTTCAATCAAGTTAAACATATGAAATTAATAGTAATTAATAAAAAATGGTAACCTTCATAGTATCAATATTCTTTTGAAGGTATTATTAATGATTTATGGACCATATGATTCATTTAAAGTACATTAGGTGTGAAATAATAATCTTTAAAATTCATTTCATGGTGCAAGGGAGGAAGAGAAAATATTAAAAAAACACAACCAAACGGATTGGATTACAATAATGATAATGAACATAATCCTGAATTTTAATTTCAGCACGTGTTTATATTAATAATAAAACGATCCCTCAATTTTAGGGAAAATATTTTGAAACAGAAAAATTATCGGTTTACATTACATTTTTTGAAATCAAAATAATTTTAAACAATCACAAATTTATGGATTTCTAATGAAAATTTTTAAATGACCTTGTTTTCTATAACTCTTTTTAGAATTTGACGGTAAAATTATTCATCCATTTCCATATTTTCACTTCAAACGAATGTTATTATATTTAAATACCTTTTTTCATATTAACCTCAGCATTTCCCTTTCCCTCTTCTTATGTGGACATTTTACGAACATTATTTCAGATGTGGGTTTCCTACAAAGAAATTTTGAAGTATCAAAATTTATATTCAAACAATAATTTCAAATATTGAGGACACAATTTATTGAATTAGGGAATAATTTAACTCCAAATATTTTATTTTATTATAAATTTGAATTTAATTTCTTCATCATCATAGGTTTCACACAATACCAATATTAAAATAACAATTACATATAATTAAATATCATTATTTTAAAATGATTATTATAACCTAGACACAATATTGAAGGGAATTAATAGTATATGTGAGATTTATATGATCTATATATTTATATTCATCAAAATTATTTTATTATAATAAGATAAGAATTAATCAAAAGTTACTCATAAAAAATGTTATATCATTTTGATGGAATTTATACCACCATTTATTGGCTCACATGTTTTATTTGTATTTTTTTGAAAAATTTACATATTTTTTGAATAATATAAATATCATTTTAAAAAATGAAATGTAAAATATATCCAATGGTATCATTTTGGATTTTTTCTGAAAATATTTATTTTATAGTGAAAAAAGAAAATTCCAAATTCTTATAAAGCTTCCATTCACAATAATGAAATAATATATTTATTATTTGAATAGAATTCTTACCTATGTAATTGTAAATAACATTTATATATCTTATAAATAAAAACATGGTATATTAATATCATGGAATATGTAAATTATTGTTTTTAAAATGATAGATAAAGTGTTTTTATTTTAATGAAATACAAATTATTGTTTACATCTTTTTATTAATAGAAATTTTTAAAAGAAAATATATATTAATATAAAATATTCATTAATTAATTTTTTTTCTTATAATAATATCATTATTTTATTATTTTATAATTATGTTTTTTACGTTTCCTAAAATAATTGTAATATTAAAATCAATATTTATCATGTAAATGATGGTTTTATTTAAAATTTAAATTTCTCATAGAATGATAATTATATTCATAAAATTGAGTCCATTTTTTAATTATACACATCAAGATATTGTTATGGTAATTTTTTTTGGAATTTTCTAAAAAAAATTAATTTTTTGTGAATGGTGGAATACTATAATTTACAGTATATATACATTATAATTTAAATACCCCATTCTTTGAGTCATCACTGATGTAATAAACATAATTTCTAACAATAAGTCTCTATTTAATTTATTTCATCATTTAATCATCACCCTTTATTATATTTGAATATAATAATGAAATAATAAATAAATTAACCAAAAATCCCCCCACTCATATACTATAAATATAACCCATCACCATCTCTTCTCCTCACACCTATTAATACTTGATGATTGAACAATATCTACTCAATATTAATTCAAAGAATATTCAAGAAATCTATTAGTGTTTTTTATAAAAAAATTAACAAAACAAATTTCCCTAAAGGGGTTCCGAAGGATGAAAATTCAAGTGGTAAAATCCTTATTTTCTTTGATTACTATTTTTTACATTCTTTTTGTAAACTATACTCACCACCTCTTCAAAAACAATTCATGATAACTGCTCTAAATTATAGAAAAAATACTTCAATTTCATCTATTTAGAATACCACATCTAGTATCTTCCCCTCACCTTTTATTCTATAAATGAATAAGTCCTCAGTGAGGTGGTAATTTACTAGATTTGTGTAGGAAGAGTTTTGGTAATTCAATTATTCATTCAATTCTGGCCATAAAAACAATTTTATGGTTAAATGTGTTTTTAATATATTCAATAAAACTTATTTAATGTTCTGTAACCATTATATATATAATATTAATTTATAAGAAAAAACTAGTTCAAGATTATTGTGAAAACACCAAAATAATATAAATAGTTCTCTTTAATTCTTTATCTAATGAATCGTCCTAATATCAAAAAAAATGATATATAATATGATTAAATATCATATATATTCATTAATTAACAAAAAATTAAATTCTTGATACCTATTTTCATTCTAAATCATTTCTAATACTTGTATACAAGTGAACCCGTCATGAAAACCAAGGAAACAAACACTCTTGAATGATTAAATTAAATTTTATTACTCATCAAAAAAGAAATTACTATACTTAATAAAATTATAGTAAATAAAATAATTTTTTAATATGTTATGAATTAAATTATTATTGAGTCTATTTTTATTATTCCTGATATTTTGTACAAGTGAAAAACTCCTTCATACATACGGTATGGGTTTTCTCATCTAACATTTATTTCTATAAGATATGATATATTCAACACTATTTCATGTTTGTGGGGTATTGATATTTCCCATTTATTTATAATATAATAAATATAATTATATTTATCATATTAAATTTCATATTCTATGGTAATATGTTTTATGGGGCATATATATCGATTATTAGCATAATGGGAATGGATTATTCTCAGTCTTCTTTTTTCATTAAGATTATGCATTCTCACTATTTAAAACCAAAAATATTCTTCATATATTTTTATATAAATATTATATATTCTATTTATATGTTACAAAATTCTATATCTCATTGATTTCATCGTACTTTTATGGGTAAATACAAGTCTTATAAGGGTCAATTTTCAATTCCTCTCGATAAGAATGTCCGATTTTTGGGAACATTAAAATTTCTTACCCATTTGCATGTAAAATTCATTATATATTCCAATAAAACAATATTTTTATTAAATAACTATTTTTATCATTAAGAGAATCTAATTTCAGTTTTTTTTATGCTCACATTGAATTATTTTTAAATTTTATGGATTATATAATATTTCCCCTTAAATCGCACTAAACATACTATGTTATACTATTTCTGGAAATATCTTTTTACGTGTTCCCACTTTACCGAGAAATAATCTAGGACTCAAACATTATTTAATTGTCCATATATTTTATTTTCATTTATATTTATGTTTACAATCTGATTTTATGACCAATAAAAATGATTTTCTAGTATAACTCTTCTTTTTAATGTAAAAAGGAATTTCTCTCATGAATTTATAATTGATTTTATTTGTTTATATTCATCTATGATATTGATCAATGTATTTAAATGTGGTATGGTAAACTTTGATTGAAATCAAAATCTTTAAACTGATTATTTGAAATACGAGTAATGCATTAGACATATTAACTGATGGGTTGGGCCTGATAAAGCCCCTTAATGCATTAGTAGGTCTCCTCACACAAACATGAACAATTTTTTATCCACATATAAATATTATCATAGAAAAATTATTTATTTTATGATTATGATATCTGAAAATATTATGTTTTTAAATATGTTGTTAGTAACGAATATCCCATGCGAGTATATGACTAGTAGAATATTCATGGTTAGGTTTTATTCTCATGTGATTATTTATATTGAATTATTTATTCATCATTTATTACATCTACACTATTCATATGATTATATTTTAATTTCGTGTGATTTATTTATTCACCAAGATTTATTGTTTATATTATCTTCTTCTGTATTTCTTACCCAAAGTGAGAATATGAAATAACCCCTTTCTTATATTCTATTTTAATTTCTGATGTGATGTGTATATAATGAATAACATTAAAGGATAATCAAGGATTTTGTAGATTTTTTTAAAGGATGGGGCCAAAGCCTCATTTTATTATTAAAGCAAAGCATAGACCTCTTTTAAGTGGGTAGAGGGAGACCCATTACTTAGCCTGAAGGCCTAGTGGGTTTATAGCCCATTACATAGCTCCTAGGCCCAATTGTGTGGCCTAAGGACCATTCTGTGAATAGTAACCTGGCTTCTACAGTGCCCATCGCTGCTACAGTACCCTTCTGCCGCTATAGTACCTTCCGCTATAGTATCCGGCCGCCGCTAAGTTTGTTGATGTTTCCAATGGTGTTTTTATATTTTAGTTAATTTCAATTTGTATTGTAAAATAGATGTTTTTTTGTTTTCCAATTCTACTAAAATTTTCAGTCCTCTGGGATGTGATATGTTTGTTAAACCAGAGTAATAAAGTAATTAAAAAACTCTAAGAAACTAGGTACATGGTCTTTTCATTATTTTATAGGGATTATGATTAAAAAGGTGAAAAGGTTTCAAAGCCTTTAGGTAACAATATCCTTCATTTCTGAATTTTTTATGTTCATTTTTAAATTATGGAAAATAATATTCCCTTATTCTCTTGAACCACATATAATTGTTCTTTACTAGCTATTAATATGGATAACAAGTTTTATTTCCATTTTCCACTTCATTTTTTAACAAAATTTCAAGAAATTCGTTATTAAATTATATCAATATTTTATATAATTTCTGATTATTTTTCACTATTTCCTTTATATCCATGTTTCTTAAATAATTGAATAAATCATCCATCATAAAAGAAAAAGATTTTTGTAAATCCGTTTTACATGGTCTTATACCAAATTTTAAAAGGATTAAAAATAAAAGTTTCTAAAAAAATCAATTTTGTCACATTAGACTACTTTTTTCATAATCATTTGAAAAAAAATTATTTTTAAGAATTATTAAATAAATATATATTCCAACCATAATATAAACTATTTTAATTGATTTTTACATTATATTTTTATAAAATTACATTCATAGGAAAGGAATTTAAAAACAAATAATTGATTTGTTTGTAAAATTTATTTTCAAAATGAAATAGTTATTTTCCTCAAAAATATTTTTAATGAATTGTTAATAGTATTTCCATTAATCAATTTAAAATTTATTTTTGTTTGAATATGTTCATGTAGAGATATTTTTTTATGATAAATAATCATAATTCATTCTCTAGGTGGATTATGATTATTTCACAGTAATTTTTATGTAACGTGTTTCATTTCCACATGTTAATCATGCTTCAAATATATAGTAATATAAACCATTTCAGTTAAAGTATTTAATAAATATTCAATTGTATTTTAATAAGACCCATTGATTTTCCACAATTTAATAATGTATTAATGAAACATTTATGGTACCTGATTCTTTTTCACAAGTCTATAATATTTTGATGATATTTTAATGGAAGAAATTTATTTTCCTCGGGTAAATCATGTTATGATATGAATAATCGGTGTTTATTATTTTTAATATTAATTATAAATTCTATGATATTAATTTGTGGTTCTTTACATAATATATGATTGGTTCACCCAGATTGCATTGGATGAACAAGATATATCATTTAAAATGGGAGTTACCATATAGTAATGGGTGAGCATAATATAGATTATAAGATGGGTGTACAAAGATAGTACTCTTAAGCAGTGGGTAATTATTTTTCTATGATATATAATATTGGAATTCAGATATATGGTCATTCCAATTATCAGTGTTCAATACTGGTTCTATTGAGATATTCATCCAAAATACCAACACTTTTTTCTATGATTTCCATAGTTTTATAATTTCTTATTTTTAATGGTTTATATCACATCGTTCATGATTATTGATTAAGATGAATAATTACACTAATAATGCATTATGACTTGTTTAATGAGTGTTGATTTAGGTATTTATGTGTAAGAGTCATTTTATGATCCAATCATGAAGTTTGATAATTTCATATTATCCTTATGAAATTTTAATTCTCATTGTTGAAATTTGATGTTCAATTTTTATATCTATCCTAACAATTCCTTTGATTTTATTGTTATTAAGATAACTTTTCACCAAGTAATTAATAATTTTGTTTACTGATTTATTAATTAATGTAATTCTTATGGATGATGATGATGACTAAAAGTGAAATAAGAAGATCTTATCCTAATTGAATAAAAATATAAAACAAAATATTCCATGTGATTTTTATCAAATATTTTTTGATATTATAGGATTTTCATGGAAAAAAGTTGGTCACCATCAACTGAATAAAAGCTTTAAATGTAATGTTCATGATTTCAGCAAGGAATGTTAGAGTCTAGATTTAGGTATGTTAGAGTTGGTTTCATATTAATTTTGGTAACATTCATGATTAGGATTTTTCATGTGAAGTTATTTTAGGTTTTATAGATATAATCATAGGTCTGTATGAAAAAATATTATCGTAAATTCAATGTTATAGACACCCCTTAGACGTTTTATGTGGTGAGATTTTAAATTGAGTAATGAATCATTCGGTCACCCTTTTAGGGGATGAATTATATATAATGGTTACTTTTATTGGTAATTATACATTCATATTATTCATAAATACGTTTTATTGTATTGATAAATGTTTCCATTTATATGACCACATATATTGAGGTAATAATTTAAACACAAATTTGTTCATATTGATTAAGATGGTATTTAAATGTGATTTGGTGACTAAGTGATTAAGGTTATTTAAAAGGGATATCTCGTTATTTTATTTCATATAAAATGAATGGTATGAAATAAAATCAGATGTTAAAACTCGCTATAGTATTGATGTTACTGAGGTTATTTGCCTTATTGTTTAATTTTTTTATCGGATGATTACTTTTATATACATGTACTATAGTTTAATTTTGGAGATAAATATATCATTTCACAAAATTAATTTTTTTTAACCTTGGCTGTTATCTTAACATTTTAGATAAATGTGTGTTTTTATGAATCTCTAAATAAAGGATTAATTACTTGGTTATAACTTGTAAGGTTATTTGGTATTCAAATATTTATTTTATTTCATTGATCCTGAAAAATGTGTCTTTAATAATACTTTTTGGTGAAAAAATATGACATTGTAGATGAAGTTTATTAGTGAAATGAATTTGTACATATCATGTAATTATATTTCCGTATTTCCTTATACATGATGGTAAGTAGTACTTCAACAACATAAAAATTATCATGAAATAAAATATACTCTTTTTACAATAATTTATGATGATATTAATGATTTTTTCATGCCTCATTAGTTTATGGTATTGTGGTTTTTAACATTTTATTGTTCATGACAATTCTTATGATCAATGTTCCCTATAACAGCATATAATTATTCTAATTGTACCCATTTTTTCTTTTTAAAATCATCACATCCAACCTATTTGATTTTATTTATAAACCTATTCTGTGTTACTTAAGATAACCATCGTACGTCCCTTTCGATTTTATCAATATGATATTTTATTAATCCTTTTATAAATATTGGTTTGTAATAAATGCATTTCCTAATATAAAACCTTTTATTAGCATGGTAATGTTAAAATAGTGATGATACACAATTAATGTATATTCAATGTATCATAACAATATTTTCTAAAATAAAACTATGTTCGATAGCATGTTTGAAAAGAAACACTAAGATTAAACTACCCAAAAATTAGAGCAATTAAAACCCTAGAGTTTTAATTGGATGGTAAGAATATTAGAAATAGAAATATATATATATATATACATATATATCTTAATATATATAAATTATTAATAAAATTTTATTGAATAAATAATCATTTATTAAATAATGTAATTTTATTCATCCAAAATATATTTTCATCAAAAATAATTTTTTTTATTTTAAAGAAAAAATATATCAATTTATTTGAACATATTGAAAATTTAAAATATAAAATGGATTATTATTTCTAAAATTTATTATAAAAATTTAATTTTTGCGAAATTATTTGGATTTTTATAATATATTGATTTTTCAAGGAATATTTAAATATACAAATTTTATTAAATTTCATTTCATTAATATAATTTAAAAATATTAAAATACTATTATATTTTGAATATTAATTATATTAACAAAATTATTATAATTTTCATATATAATACACATAATTTATTTTGAAATAAACTCATATTAGATTTTATTTAATGTTTTGTATGGGTCTTAACAACTGGTTTTTTGAAAATCTTTATAATATTTTGAAACACTTATTTATTTTAACAATCTCTCCATTACCTAAATGTGAATGTGAAGTTCACTACCCCTTGAAACATGATCTTATGATTATACCCACGGTTCCTTAGTAAATTCAATCACAACCAGGTAATGTGAAATGACATGGTCTCACACATTAAATCCAATTTTATCATCAATCTATGACAACTAATTCCTCTCCTTTCCACACGACATGTAAATTTGTCATTCTCTTGAAAAAAAACATACACTATGGGAATTTTCACGTTGATCTAATTTTTCATGTTATTTAATCTCTCAACCATGAAAACTTCAAATACTAGCCAACATATTTTAGGAGTCCCCATTTCATGTAGGTTGAAATATGATTTACCACAAGGGAAACGACAAGTGTGGTCCCTATCTATATAGATTTTTTAGGATTTTTATCATAAACACCTTCTACAATGTTTTTTCACATCTTATAGCCTTATGAATATCACCACCCCATCTAATGATGAAATTTTCTTGTATATATTTATGACCCAATTACACAAACATGGGAATATACTTCTTTGAGATTCCTAAAAAGAATAATTTTAAAAAACATTCTATCAAATAGAACCAAACAAGACAAACTTGGGAATTTATACTAATAGATTCCATTGATTTTGACATCCTAAAATTCAATTATGGTTACCCATTTAAATTCATGTTAGTCATCTAAAAAATGATGCTCACCCAAGTCATTATATTATTTTCACATCTAAAACTATATAAATGGGATGACACCGATTGTATTCCAGCGTAACAAATAATTAAAATAGATAAATATCAATTATAAAACAATTTACCATTTTTAGGGACTATTTAGTTTTACTATCTCACATTCCATTTAATAATATCCTCTTCCATCCATTTATTGATTTAATATATTTTCATTAAAAAGATATAATGTAAAATACCTTATAAGTAGCTTAATGGTCGACTATTTTACCAATACTACCAATTAACATGTCATATTATTTTATTAAATTACAAATATATTTATAATGATAGAAACCCTATAAGAACCCATTTTTTGCTGTAGAAGACTACGGAATATTCTTGATGATATTTCAGAGCAGCACATTTAGACGGCGTCTGATTCCGAGTCCCAGAGTGGCCAGAATTAAATTTTCAGTGCGTTCACACTGGAAATGCCAAATAAATGGGATAAATCATAAACAATGATTAGTATTGGGAATCCGAGTGTACGTATGAGTCCAGAATGGGGTGTTTACCCTAGGAACGACATAAGGTATGTCGGGGCGGGACGTTTGGACCCCTTGCTCGCTTCCGGAACAAGAAACGGATAAATTAAATAATTAATTTATTCGTTTAAGGGTGAAGCTCAAGTATCTCTTAAATGGTGGCTCGAATTGGAAAACTGAGGGAACCATTGAGTTTTGAGCATTCCATTTACCCTAGCAAGGGTATAAGTTTTATGGGTGCAGGCCGTCTGTGAAAAATGGCCCTAGGAGCGTTTTTGTAATTTTGGCGGATTGGGGCGTTCAGCTTTATAACATTTAAACAGAAGCTCGAAATCAAATTCTGAGACCACCGTTGTCCTCAAGAGGTGGTGTTTACCCTAGGGGGATATTAATCATGACCGCGCCAGGAGTTTTGGACGCGGGTGTTTTCGGGGGACGAGTCTTTTAATTAGAGTTTATTTATTTAAACTCTCCCCCCTTCTCCCCATCATCCCCATTGAACCCCCGGGCGAAACCCTCACTCTCCCTCTCCTCCTCCACTTCGTCAAGGCAGATCCGGCAAGGCGATGGCGTGGTGGCTGATCCTCCATGAAGCTCCAGGCAGCGCCCAAGAGGTAGGAGGTTTTCATTGCGTTTTGATTTCCGAACCTTTCTTTCAATTCAATTATAACGTCAAATTTCCATCGAATTTAAAATCAAATCCCATAATCTTTTTTTATAAATTCTTATCTTTCTATTTCTCTTTTTGGAATTGAAATCAGAGTTTGGAGTCGATCTCCGTTGTCCGCCGAAGTTTGCGGGTTTTTTTATTTCCGACGGGTTCGAGCGGCGGATCGGTGGCCCTAAGAGGCGGAGGTTTGCGGTGGTTACAGTGGCGTGGCTACGGCGTAGGGCGGTCGGCCACGAGCTTCAGGAGCTGCAGCGGAGGAGGCCATCTGGGCGGCGCCTCACCGGTGCGGGTGAGGAGCGTTCGCGGCGCAAGACCCCAGCGGGGAGACTGAGACCCGCCACAGGCGGGTCTCCACGTGGAAAACAGCCGGCCATATGGGACGATCGGTGGAGCGGGCCCCAGGCGGCGGGGCCGCGGTCCCAGTGGGCTGGATAGAGAGGTCCGGCCCAGGTGGGGCGGACCGGCAGGTCCGGGCCGGTCCGGGCCAAGGGGTTCCCCCCCCCCCACCCCCTTTTAAAATGTTTGGACGCCCATATTTCGGGATACGGGCGTCCATTTTGAGCGCTGTCTGCGGCAGCGTAGAGCTCATGTCAAGACAAACATTTTGAGGTGGGTTTAAGAATTTTTAATTCCCAAAACGAGGGGCCTCAGAGGCGAGACATGTCATTATGTGAGTTGACGTTCTTCAGAGGAATATTGTTTTGGACGGCGCGGACGCGTCCGAAGTCCATTTTGAGCGCCGTTAGTGGCATTGGGACCCTGGCACCAAGGCGGAGCATTCCAAGGTGAGTTCAGGCATTGAGGAAGATGTTGAGGCTCGGGCCCCAAGACTCATCTTTCGAGTTGTCTACTACGTTTCACGACTTTCTCATCAGGCATCCGTTCGGGGCGTGCGAGTAGTCGATTCTTGATGTTTTTCCGAGGTGATTGCAATGGTGCAATTCTCCCACCCTTATTCGGCACGATGGTGCGGGCCCCGTGAGGGCCGTTTCGGGAGTTGAGGATAATTTCCAGCTTTATCACTGGGTGTCCGTTTCGGACAAGTGATTAGTTGAACTTGTGTACTTTTTCGAGAGGATCACAAAAGTGTGATCCGTTCGTTGTGTTTCGGGAACGGGTTGCGGGTCCCACGAAGCACCGCTCGTGTGGGGTGCGCCAGAATGAACCTCTTTCTCCTAATATTTATTTCACTCATGTGAGTGGTCATTTGACGTGTTTTATCGAGGGGATCACATTGGTGTGATGCGCCCGACTGTATTCGGGGCCGAGGATCGGGATCACGGGACGTCGTTCGGGCGTCAGGCTGTGTGGGTGACTTTTCCGTCGGTTATCCTTTTGAGGCGAGTAAGTAGTCCATCTCATATGTTTTTTCGTGAGGATTACAACGGTGAAACCCTTTGGGATGTGCAATGTTTCCTTGGAGGTCTTATTAAATGTGGAAATGTGAAAGGCGCTCTAATGGTGGTTCTTCTCGCCGTGTTTGCAGTGAACCTTTGGCATGTGATCGCTTGCACTTTCATGTGAGTGAAGATATGTGGTTGGCC
The DNA here is from genome assembly GCA_963277665.1 of Viscum album. NCBI lineage: Eukaryota > Viridiplantae > Streptophyta > Magnoliopsida > Santalales > Viscaceae > Viscum > Viscum album. The sequence goes on along the minus strand of OY728153.1, from coordinate 1,414,329,914 downwards.
ATTCCTGGGATTTGAGGTGGAGTTGTTACGTTCACGCCTTCGCATTGACGTTGGGTGCTGTGTGCACGATAGCCTTAGGGCTGGAGAAGTGGTATACTCTGGGAGTATACGAGAGCACATAGAGGTACGTGTGGTTTGTACCTAAGAATGTTGCGCGCTTGGATGGGGTTGTCTTGGGGCCACACCTTGTCTGGTACCCATGTGTGTGTCCTGCTTTTCTTTGCGTACCTTTGACCTCTCGAGACGTAGAGGGTATTTCTTTGCTCGTTTGTTTGACCAGCATGGTTTAGTGGTCTCCCCCTGGTTTCATTCATTATTGATCGACTAGTAGTGGTGCTAGTGAATCCCAGTGATGGAACAGGCGCTGAAACTCTTTTTGGTGCGTTTTTATGGAGTTGGGTGGTTGCGCAGTACCCACTCAGTGCTTGGTTGGCTTGTGTTGTACCATCCAGTAGGGATGGCTAGAGTAGTTTCGGGTTTACCCTTGATCAGGGGTGGGTAATGGGTTGCTCATTGACTTCTCAGGGATTACCCTCTAGCAGATACTAGGCAGTGGGTCACCCGACGACTCTTTAGAGTATACCCTCCAACAGGGCAGGGCAGTTGGTCGCTCGTCGTCTTGATTCAGGTCTACCCTAAAGCAGGACTGGGCAGTGGGTCGTATGTTGACTTGTTCTGGGTTTACCCTCCAGCGGAGCTGGGCAGTGGGTCACCTGTCAACTTCTCTTAGGGTCTACCCTCCAACAGATACTGTGTAGTGGGTCACCTGACAACCTATTAGTGTCTACCCTCCAGCAGGGCTGGGACGTGGGTCGCCCGTCGTCTAATTCCTGGTCTTCCCGCCAGCAAGGCTGGGCAGTGGGTCACCGGTCGACTTATTCCAGGTCTACCCTCCAGTGGGGCTGGGCAGTGGGTCGCCTGATGATGTATTATGGTTTTCCCACCAGCGGGGCTGGGCAGTGGTTCGCCTGATGATGTATTATGGTTTACCCTCCAGCAAAGCTGAGTAGTGGGTCGCCCAATATCATATTATGCATTACCCTCCAGCAGGGCTGGGCAGTGGGACACCCATTGATATTCTAGACTCAGTCTTTTCTACTAGGCTAGTTTGTGGCTCTCCTCCGTGATTACCGGAGTGGGACCCTTGGTTGTATAGGTTAGTGATGGAATGACCTTGTCTTTGAGGATACCTCTCGACTGCGGGGTGGTGACGAGTTGTGGTTTGATGTTCCCCCAGAAATATCAAGTATGACGAGCATTTTCCCTATAGAGATGCGTCCTTATAACGCGACCAAAAACCGTGCAGGGGAGTCAGTTCCGCCCAAAGCAGCTAGTGTCGAGGTGCGGTGATTGAACCCTTGACTTGTAGTTCGGGGAAGACGTGCGGGGATGATGGGAATCGATGATGGAGTTTACTTCTGGGGATATTGGCTACTCATTTTCTTGGGCTGAGCAATGGGATCGAGATCCCCCTTATGACCTTGTTCGGGATTCTCAGTGAGTATATGAATATGTATATACCTTGTTCTAGTACCCACTTCTTGGGTTTGGTTACTCTCCTTTCAGGAGAGACGAAGACGCGCGGGGTATGCCATGTGCTTTGGGTGTCTAGCTTCTCATGGTTGGACAAGTCTACTCTCCTGCTATAGGTAGCGATGACTTGATGTGAAGCTCATCTTCCCACCGTTTCTAGCTCCATGTGTCTGGACGAGTCTACCTTCCTTTCCCTTGTTGGGTTGAGCTAGACTCTTTACCGCACTTTCAGTTCTACTCCTCTACTGTTCCGTATTTTCTCTACTGCTCACCCTTTGGTACCTCCCTTATTGCTCCCTTGAGCCTTCAGGGTATCCTACTGAGTATTTTTATAATCACCCCTACATGGGCTTTGCCCGCACTTGGTGTGCCCTTGTAGACGATGAAAAGGTTGGTCCTGACTTCAGTGGAGCATAGGATTTCGGGAGCTTGGAAGGCGTGTGGTGGTCGGAGTCATCTTTCAGGTGGTGGACCCTTCTAGCTGTTTGTTTTTTTACCTGTTTCCAGGTTGGGGAACCTTTTCTGGTTAGGCGCGTGTTTTTCCCCTTTTTGTTTTCAGCACATTACATGTACTGTTTAGAGGTCGATGCACATTTGTGGTATATATATACCAGTTTCCCTTTTTCTTTACTTGTATTTTCTATTTTACTCTGCACTTTTGCATTGAGTGTGTTGTGTGTGTGTGTGTACAGGTAGTTAAGCAAAGGCCTTCGTGAGTTATTCTGCCTTCGGCACTGGTCGCCAGCCCCTGGCCTATGGAGGAGGGATTGGAGTAGTTGCTGCTCGAGCCCAGGTAGGGTCGGGTTGTGACAAAGTGGTATCACAGTTGGTTTGTTCCTTCAGGATTTGTGTGGACATCCCTAAAAAGGAATTGGTTGGGATATAGGGAAAACAATTTAATGTGTCTCGAGACTGGGTCTAATGCCAGGGAGTCCAGTGATGGTGCGACGACCGACGTATTAATACACTAGGACCCTGATAACCTTCTTTTCGACTCGGCATTCATAGACACATGTTGTAGGGAAATTTGTCTATGCATCACATATGACTGAGTCTTGACTGTCCTTCTTAAGTAAGCTCCCCATTGTTGTTGTTATTGGTATATACATATATGCTCATTGGACTGCGGCACTCCTTGATAACATTCATGATTTCTCCACGAAAACATCCAGTCAGGATTCCATCATTGGTTCAGGACGACGACCTTGTGAGCTACGATGCCACAATCTAGGACCCATCAGGTGAGTCCCTTTCTTCGGGTGGGATGATAGTAGCACCCCCACCTGTTGAGCAGCAGATAGATTCAGTAGAGCAGGCAGGGCTTGAGCACAGGTTGAGCGTGCTCTGTGAGTTCTGGTGGCAGTGACTGTTGACGTTCAGTGGTTAGCCAGACCCTCAGGTAGTATAGGTTTGGCTCGAGGTAGTGGTTCTCCTTTTTAGGCTTGTGCAGATGCCGACAGATCAGAGAGTGGCTTTGGCAGCCACCCTTTTTCGTGGAGCAGCTCGGCGTTGGAGGAGTCTGGTGACTCGGTTTTTAGACGAGTCGTTGCTTTCATGGGGTAACATTCAATTGTTGTTTCGTGAGGATTTTTTCCCCTCCTTCTTGCACTCCTTTTGGATTCAGGTGCTCATGTAGTTTCAACAGGGAGGGATGACGGTGGCTGAGTACACGGCTAGTTTCACAAACTGTGGATGCTTTTACCCAGAGATGGTCCATGACGATAACATCCGATCGTGGAAGTTTGAGAAGGGTCTCTGCCAAGAGATTCATGTTGTCATAGTACCCTTGGGAATTTCCACATATGCTGGGGTGATAGAACAGGCGTTGGTGGTAGAGAGCTTGCTGTCACGTTCTATAGTTGGTGGTGGCAGCAGGCACGTTGGAGCCAAGACATCTGCTGCAGCTCGTGGGCATCAGCAAGCAGAACCTCAACACATGTGGCTTTCTGACAACCGGACTTAGTGGCATGGTCGTACACCACAGTGGCACCCGAGGGTGCCAGTGTAGCCCGAAGAGATTTGGTGATATGCTTGCAACGTGCGAGGTCACATGGCACGAGACTGACCGACCATACATGCAGAGAGCATCGGGCCGGTAGCAGGTGCACCTTCACGGCAGAGGCAGCGCCGTGATCGGAGTAGTACCTAGAGATGTGGTGCTAGCAGAGGAGCGAGAGGAGCTGGAAGTGGAGGACGACATTACGAGGTCTTCCTGTCACCATCAGGTGGTCCACGTTAGGCTCTGGGAGCTGATAGATGGGACCACAGATAGCCGCGAGCCTTGGATGTCTATGATCCTGCTGAGCATGGGATGATGAGACGTACCCCTTGCGACTCATCTACTTCTTGCAGTAGAATCTATAGACTCTGCGTTTGGAATGCTTTCCTTCCTACTCCTTGTTTTAGGTGTTACCAGGGTGGCGTGGGGAGTTAATGTAACCCTGTGTTTTTATGATAAAAGGGTGTGGGAACTTTTTCTTTAGTCGATGGTGATGAATCCATCGCTCTCCGAGCATTTGAGGGAGTCTTGGTTGAGAGACAACGACTGTAGAATCTCATGTAACCAGATCTCCTTTGGGTGTTTCACAATATGGATATTCTGAAGGAAGGAATCACCAGGCCTCGTTCCAGGCACGTGCGGTGATTCTAGTTGCAGCGTGCGACGTAAGGGTTCAGTCGGGGAGGTGAGCTACCCCCAAGAGCCTTCGAGCCATTTGAAATAATGAAAAGGGATGGAGAGGTTCCATACCGCCTTGCCTAACCCTAAAGTCTGGAGTGGGTGCACGACATCGGCAAGGGCCAGCCTCGCGTGAACTGATCAATCCTATGGTCTATGTGCGGTGGCGCAGAGCTGTGCGAGAGTTCTTCTGGGTATGGAAGATCTGAGTGTGGGCTTAGTACCATGTGTTGCTCCCTAGTTTTTTCTTTTAGGGGATGATAATTATGAAGGACATAATGATGTAATAGCTCAGTTTTTGCATCAGAAGACTTTGGAATATTCTTGAGGATATTCCAGAGCGGCGCGTTCAGACGGCGTGCGATTCCGAGCCCCGGAGTGGCCGGAATTAAATTTTCAGTGCGTTCACACTGGAAACTCGAAAAAAAGGGATAACTCCTAAACGATGATTTGGATCGGGAATCTAAGTGTACGGATGAGTGTGGAATGGTGTGTTTACCCAAGGAAAGACATAATGTATGTCGGTGGGGGACGTTTGGACTCCTCGCTCGCTTCGGGAACAATAAACATATAAATTAAATAATAAATTTATTCATTTAAATGTGAAGCTCAAATATCTCATAAATGGTGGCTTGGATTGGAAAACTGAGGGCGCTGTTGAGATTGGAGAATGTCTTTCACCCTAGGAGGGGTATAAATTTTGCGGGCGCAAGTCGTCTATGAAAAATGAACCCTGGGCGTTTTTGTAATTTGGCAGCTTGGGGCATTCAGGTTTATAACATTCAAACGGAAGCTCATAATCAAATTCTGAGGCCACCGTTGTGCTCAAGAGATGGTGTTTACCCTAGGATGATCTTAATCTTGACCGCACCAGATGTTTTGGATGCAGGTTGTTTTCAGGGGAGGTGTCTTTTAATTAGAGTTTATTTTTTTAAACTCTCCCCCCTTCCCCCCTTCCACCCCATTGAACCCCCTGGTGAAATCCTCAAGCTCCCTCTCCTCCTCCACTCTGGAGAGGCAGTTATAGCAAGGTGATTGCATGGAGGCGGATCCTCGATGAAGCTCCGGGCAGCGACCAAGCGGCGGATCTTCGATCGCCGTCGTCCGTCGAAGTATGCGGGTTTTTTCGGATTCCAGCGGGTTCGAGCAGCGGAGCGATGACCCTAGGAGGCGGCGGCCTATGGTAGTTCCAACGGCGTGACTAAGGTGCAGGGCGGTTGGCCGCAGGCTTAAATCACGGAAGTGGAGGAGGTCGGCCATCTGGTAGGCCGGGCGGCGCCTTGATGGTGCGGGCGAGGCGGGGTCGCGGTGTGCGACCCCTTCGGGGAGACTGAGACTCACCACAAGCGGGTCTCCGTGTGGAAAACGACCGGCCATGTCGGCCGGTCGGTAGAGCGACCCGCGCGCAGCGCGGGTCCCGTGGGAGGGTAGACCTTTATGCGGCGGTCTACGGGTCTGGCTGGGCCAGTCCCCAGGCGGCTGGGTCGCGATCCCAGCGGGCCAGCCGGAGCGGGCGGGCCCAAGTGGGGCGGACCGGCCAGACCGGGCAGGCCGGAGCGGGCGGGCCAAAGCGGGGCGGACCGGCCAGACCGGGCCGGTCCAGCCCAAGGGGTCCCCCCCCCCCTTTAAAATGTTGGGACACCCGTATTTCAGGCTACAGGTGTCCGTTTTGAGCACAGTCTATGGAAGTGTGGATCTCATGTCAAGATGGACTTTTGAGATGGTTTTGGGAATTTTTAATTCCCGAAACGAGGGGCCTTGGAGGCATTACACGTCTTTAAGTGAATTGTTGTATTTTGGAGGAATCTTGTTTAGGACGGACCAGACGCATCCGACGTCCGTTTTGAGCACCGTTAGTGGCGTTGGGAGCCTGGCACCCAGGTGGAGCTTTCCAGGGTGGTTTCAGGTGTTGAGGCCAAAGTTGTGGCAAGGGCCCCATGGCCCATCTTTTGAGCTGCATGTAGAGTTTCATGACTTTCTCATCGGGAATCCGTTCGGGGCATGCGAGCAGTAGATTGTGGATTTTTTTTAGAGGGGATCACAATGGTTCAATTTTCCCACTCTAATTCGGTATGATGGTGAGGGCCTCGCGAGGGTCGTTTCCGATGTTGATGGTGATTTCTATCTTTATCACCGGGTTTCTGTTTCGGACAAGTGATTAGTTGAACTTGTGTACTTTTTCCATAGGATCGAAATGGTGTGATCCATTCGTTGTGTTTTGGGACCGGGTTGCGGGTCCCACGAAGTACCGCTTGTGTTCGGTGCGCCTGAATGCACCTTTTTCTCCGAATATCCGTTGCACTCTTGTGAGTAGTGCTTTTGACATGTTTTCCCTAGGGGATCGCATTGGTGTGATGCGGCCGACTGTATTCGAGGACAAGGCTCGGGATCACAGTACGTCGTTCGGGCATGAGGCGGTGTTGGTGACTTTTTCGTCGGATATCGGTTTGAGGTGAGTAGGTAGTCCATCTTTCATGTTTTCCATGAGGATTACAACAATGAAACCCGTTGGGATGTGTGGAGTCTCCTTTGATATCTTATTAAATGTGGAAATGTGAAAGGCGCTCTAATGGCGGTTCTTCTCGACGTGTTTGGAGAGAACCTATGGTGTGTGATAGAGTGCAATCCCATGTGAGTGAAGAAATGTGGTTGGTCGTGCCTGAGCCTTTTGAAGTGGAGTTGTTATGTTCATGCCATCACATTGACTTTGGGTTCCGTGTGCACGATAGCCTTAGGGCTGGAGACGTGGTATAATCTGGGAGTATACGAGTGAACTTGGAGGTACGTCTGGTTCGTACCTGAGAATGTTGCGCGCTTGGATGGGATTGACATGGGGCCACACATCGTGTGGTCCCATGTGCATGTCGTGCTCTTCTTTACGTACCTTTGAACTCTCACAACGTAGAGGGTCCCTCTATGCTCATTTTTTTGACCAGCAAGGTTGAGTGGTCTCCCCTGGTTTTGTTCTCGATGGATCGACTTGTAGCGGTGTTAGTGACACCCAGTGATGGAACATGCGCTGAGCCTTTTTTGGGTGAGTTGTTCTGGAGTAGGGTGGTTGCGTGGTACCCACTCAGTGCTCGGTTGGCCAGTGTTTTACCATCCAGTTGGGATGGATAGAGAAGTTATGGGTTTACCCTCCAGCAGGGCTGGGTGGTGGGTTGCTCATTGACTTCTTCGGGTTTACCCTCTAGCAGAGACTAGGTAGTGGGTCACCCGATGACTCTTTAGAGTCTACCATCTAGCAGGGATGGGTAGTGGGTCACTCGTCGTCTTGATTTAAGTCTACCCTCTAGCAGGGCTGGGCAGTGGGTCGCCTGTCGACTTGTTCTGGGTTTACCCTCTAGCGGGGCTGGGCAGTGGGTCACCCGTCTACTTCACTTAGGGTCTACCCTCCAGCAGAGATTGGGCATTGGATCACCTGATGACCTCTTAGGGTCTACCCTCCAGTAGGGCTGGGCAGTGGGTCGCACGTCGTCTAGTTCTAGGTCTACCCTCCAACAAGGCTGGGCAGTGGGTCGCCTGTCGACTTATTCCAGGTCTACCCTCTAGCGGGGCTGGGCAGTGGGTCACTTGAAGATGTATTATGGTTTACACTCCAGCAGGGCTGGGCAGTGGGTCGCCTGATGATGTATTATGGTTTACCCTCCAGCAGAGCTAGGCAGTGTGTCACCCGATATCATATTATGAATTACCCTCTTGCAGGGCTGGGAAGTGGGACACCTGTTGATATTCCAGGCTCAGTCCTTTCTACTGGGCTATTCTGTGGCTTTCCTCCATGATTACCGGAGCGGGACCCTTTGTTATACGGGTTAGTGATGGAACGACCTTGTCTTTGAGGAGACCTCTCGGCTACGGGGCAGTGACGAGTTGTGGTTTGATGTTCCCCCCATAACTCTGAAGTATGAGCAGCATTTTCCCCACCGAGACGCGTCCTTGTGACGCGACCTAAAACCGTGCGGGCGATTCAGTGTCGCCCAATTTGGATAGTGTCAAGGTGCAGTGATTGATCCCTTGACATGTAGTTTAGGGCCGACGTGTGGGATGATGGGCATCGATGATGGAGTTTACTTCTGGGGCTGTTGGCCACTCATTTTCTTGGGCTGAGCTATGGGATGGAGATCCCCCTTATGACCTTGTTCGGGCTTCTTATTGATCATATGAATATGTAAATACCTTGTTCTGTTACCCACTTCTTGGGTTTGGTTACTCTTTTTCCAGGAGAGGTGAAGACGTGTGGTGTATGCCACATGATTTCTATGTCTATCATCTCATGATTGGATGAGCCTAATCTCCTTCTATAGGTAGAAAAGACTCAACGGGAAGTTCATCGTCCCATAATTTCTAGCTCCTTGTGTCTAGACGAGTCTACCTTCCTTTCTCTTGTCAGGTTGAGCTGGACTCTTTACTGCACATTCAATTGTACTCCTCTACTATTCCCTATTATCTCTACTTCTCACCCTTTAGTACCTCCCTTGTTTCTCCCTCGAGCCTTCAGGGTATCCTATTAAGTATTTTTATACTCACCCCTGCTTGGGCTTTTCCTGCACTTGGTGTTCCCTTGCAGATGACAGACAGGTTGGTCGTGACTTCAGTGGAGCATATGAGTTTGGGAGCTTGGACCGCGTGCGGTGGTCGGAGTCGGGTTCAAGGTGGTGGACCCCTCCAGATATTTGTTTGTTTACCTGTTTTCGGCTTGTGAACCTTTTTTGGTTGGGTGCGTGTTTCGCCCCTTTTTCCTTTCATCACTTTACTTGTACTGTTTAGAGGTCGATACACATTTGTGGTATATATATAGCAGTTTCCCTTTTTCTTTACTTTCCTTTTCTCTATTCCATTGCACTTCTGCATTGAGTGTAATGTGTGTCGGTGTGTACAGGTACATAGGCAAAGGCCTCCCCGAGTTATTGTGCCTTCGGCACTGGTCACCAACCCCTGGCCTATGTAGGCGGGCATAGGGTAGTTGCGGTTTGAGCTCGGGTGGGGTCGGGTCGTGAAAAACCTATTCCAAAAAATGGTTTAAAATATACCCAAATATTATGTCCATTCCATAAAGACTTTTACAATTCACAAATAATCATTTTAATCACAATTTATTATTTTCACAATAAACACTTTTTAATCCCTTAAAATCGTCTCAATTGTTAAATATGTTTTGAAATTAAATTATCACAATACAATAGACTAATTAAAATTTACCAACCCATTACTTAAATTATAAATTGTTATGATAATCAATTTCATATACATCAACACAAATTATAACACTGTATTTAATCTTTTTCAAGATAACCATTTCTCACTCCAATCCTATTCTTGGTCATACGCAACCATGGACATCTCTCATGGAACTTTAGTTTTTCTACCTTTTCCAAAATATTTTATGAAAAATTAATCCAATTCAACATTAATCAACAATTAATATAAAATATTAATCTAGTCCATTGTATGGCCATCATGGCTATAAAACTACAACAATTTTGAAAAATAAAATGACCCTTATTTAGTCTTAGAAACCACATACCTTGTGCTTCTGTAATCTCACACATTTGGTATTGGTAACTAGTTCATCCTGATTTGGTTAAATTTGAGAAAATAGGATGACAACATAAAAATAGTCCATCATTAATAAATCAACTATAAAACCACACGTTAATCGAATATAACCAATATAGAGGGAATTGAATAGGTAGAATCATTTTAGTAGATCAAAAAAAATAAAGAAACTGGATTTGTACATCAGATGAAGGATATCTACCCATGGGAAGAGAAAGTGGAAGAGGGACCATGTATAGATTGATACATGCTAAAATTAAGTTGAAAAATGAATAAAATATATATTTTATTGTGTAAAATTCAAAAGCTATAAATTTTTAAATATAAAGATTATTTAAAAATATATTTTAATAAATCATTCACTAACTGTGTGGATATCACTATTTGGGACACTTTATTACATATGTGGATGCTAAATAGTTTATCAAACTATTCTTTTTTCCTAAAAATATTTCTAAAAAATTTATTATCGAAATCTTCATGGGTTATGAACACAATTTACAAGGATAAAATACATATTCCTTTACATACAAGGACATAAAGTAGGGGTGTATGCTTTTTAATAACCTTTGTGTTATAGGTATGTTTTATTATGATTCTAGGTCATCTATAATGAGGTCTTAATTGAAATTTATAAAAAGGGGTTGTGAATTTAGGGTTTTGGGAAAAATATGGAATTGGAATAATTTGAGCATACTTAATATGAACTTTATAATATATTTGTGATATAGATCTTATATCAATAATGGTGTCTACGAAACTATACGAATCATTTTTTCTATCCATGGGAGTATCAAGGGAAACCATATGGAAGAATTGGTTTGAGATTAGTGACTATATAATGACATTATCATAGTTTCTATAATCATGAAGTTATTGTAATGAAACTATTATCATTATTTTTAAGGGATAATTATCTACCAAATTGTAAGTGCATAGATTTTCTAATCATACCACCTACTTGTATATACTACAAATCATTCATAAATATGGATAAATACCTCTATAAAGTTACTCGTATATAACATTAACCCCCATATAATTTCAAATTTTTACAAACCTTCCACTAATTAATATATATGATGATGAAATACTTATTCTAATGTGATTTACTCTGGTTGATTAATTTTATCATTTCATACATTATTCATGTTTCCCTTATGCTCCATGGTGAAATAATTTTCATGGTTTTGTATATTAATATTCAAGGTTCTTATCACTGGATCACATAGATTGGAAGAAAACATATGGACTACTACTAGGCTAGCATGATTGATGTTTCAGGTTGGGTTATATTTTTTTAAAAATTGATATCAGTGAAAATTTATTTTGGGTGGTTAATAGATGTGTCATGTATGATGTGAATATAGGTTGTATGTGTAAAATGGCTCTTAGTCATCTCAGATTTGTACCTGATCTCGTGTTTGTATGGGATGTTATAAATGTTACACTATGATTTTACAATGGATTTTGGTTCGTTAGATAAACCTGATTTTTGGTTTTTATTGAGGAACTTTTTCTTTTTTACCTAGTGGGTTCTAATCATTTCATAAATCCTTATTTATTAATGGAATTAACTTAGACACATGATGTTCAGGTTCATATTCAAATATGTGTTCATTATTCAATCAGGTGTTTTCTAGAATGATTTATAGTAAATTTCTCCTAATTATTCTAATCCAAATACATCTGATTAAAATTTTAGATAGTTTCCACTTGTAAATCAATTGGGATACCCAACAAATGAAAATTAATCTATCCAAACAATCCAAACTATTGATTAAACATGTGTTGAAAAAAATTAACTATAGATCATGCTTCTAAATCTAACCAGAGAAATGCACTAATATTTCATGTTGATAGGGGACATAATCAAGGAAAAGTGTGGATAGAATTGATTTAGAGGAATTTTTTCTTATTAAGGACTTTATTTTCCTCAACAATGGGATTTTCCATTTATCTTACCAAGGGACTGAGTAGGAATTAATGGGTCTCCATTGAAAAATATATGATGCTTGGGAACCTGGCCTAAAATGCATTAAAAAAATTTTAACTTTAAAAACTATTTTTATAACATAATCATAAATTTTTATCTATATTGTAAGGGGAACATTTATTTTTTGAGAATTATACTCATTTAGTGGAGTTGGTTCATTTTTCACTTGAGCTTGTGATTATTGAAAATCCTAATGATTAGAAGTTTGAGATGTTTTTGTTGGTAAATATTTTTTCAATTCTTATCCCTTAGTGTATTAGGACCATTTATGATGTTCTTGATTATTAATATATGGTTATTCTAGATGGATCGTGGAATAATGTTTTTAGTGAGTCTTCTATTACTATTGGGGATGGCAATCATGTCTAATCTGGGAAAATAATAATAATAATTGTTCATGGATTATATCAAGAGTATTTTGGAGGATTTCATTATTTTAGTATAATATATATTTAATTTATTATTGGTGTTATACCCATACTAATAATAATTCAATGGTAGAACCCCTTAATTTCCATCCATATTTTAAATCAATTCTTCATATGTATATTTTAGAAGAATCTACGATGTTAGTAAAGCATGATCCACTATTTCCAAAGGCTTCTAGACTCATTTTGAACAACTAATTTGTGGATGACCAAATACTTGTGAAATGGTGGGGTACTAATAAAAGGATTAAATCTTATTGATGAGCCAAGGAATGATTTATTTATTTGTCAAATTATTGATTAGAAGAATCTGAGGTGGGGTCCACTACACAAAGTGGTACATTGTAGAGTTTTTTATATAGTATTGAATTTATTTTATTTCATTTCGTCTAATTTATTTATATAGTCTAAATATATTAATATTTTTGTAATTTCACATGAATATTAATATATTCATGATGAATCTTTCAACACCCTTGTGATAGTGGTTAGAACAAGGTTTCAAATTTTAGGAGAACCTTGTCACGACTGATGAACACATGATCAAGATAGATTTTTTTGTTCATGATGATGAAATCATAAAAATCATCTTCGGTGTTGATTGAATGATCAATTTTAAAGAAAATCTTATTTTTTCATTTTTGGGCTTAGTTTCTATCATTTTATGGGGTTACTCATATATTTAGTGTTGGGTGTTATCCCGTATCGAATATAATGGTGAATTTTTTTTTCACTGTTTGAATGATCTATTTATAATTTAAATATATTTTTCATTATTTTTATTGTCATTTTATATGGGATTTTTCTTTTATAGATGATGTGTTGCTTGAGTTTTTTCATAATTATTGTTTCAGGGTAACCACCCTAGACGAATGTTTAATTTTCTATTGATATTCTCCCATAGATGAATATCATATCGCTTATATATTATCTTATGAAACATATCATATTGTATAATAATAATTATCAGGTGTATTATCCTTAGGAAAATAAATTTATACAAATATATTTGTAACATTAAGCATCAATGACTTTCATTATAATAATTGAAGATATAAACCTCCAGTTCTTTCATGATTTATGAGGGCTTGGTCGTATGATTGTTAAGAAAAAGTCTCCACTTTCTAGTACTGATTTTATGTTCTTACTAATAATGGTAATGAGAATGTTTAAAAAGATTTTACTATTATTGGGTACAACTATATATGATATGGGGATGAAAATATTACTAGGAAATAATTTATTTTATTGTTTGGATGTTACAAGTATTCAATTATTCCATTTTTCGTTACTAACACTCTGGTTGTGTTATGGAATCGATGAACATGATCATAAATTAATTCTTGGATTCCATATTGGTACCAAAAATAGTAGACCATGGAAAAGGTACATGGACTCAAAAATTTATTATAAAAATAGTAAACATTACATAAGGAATGATATGGGTCGGATGGGGAGAAACCCCACCAAAAAAACATACAGATATCAAAGCTACCCATTCCTTTCACGACCACATACACAGACTCCACCTATATCTCTTGGATGTCTTCCCCTTTCCACTGATTAAGATTATTATAAGAATCACTTGGATTTGTCATATGCACTTGATAATCAATTGCATCATCCTTGTGAGCCACACGTTGATCAACCACGGATGCCATATCATCCCCTTGAACATCTTCAGTACGAACCTCACAAGTCCATGGATGTTCAGCGAAGGGTTTCCCCATCTTCACGTCCTCAGAAAGAACATGATCGTGTCCAAATTTATTAGTCAATGTAGTATACAAATATTCCTTACCATTTTGACTCCTTCTCTCTCTATATACTTTGAAAAAATCCAGGTAATTAATGGAATCAAGAATAGTGAAGAAGTTAGTCTTCACAATATTACCACCACCTACTGCCTCATTCGAAGACACTTGCAATGGATCCAAAACAGACTCGTGGTGAGAGGATTGAGAACCCACAAAAACATTACAAATCATGACACCCCTAGGCTCAGAATGTGGAATCTGATCCTTAGGGGCATGCTGCTCCTCGATCGCTATAGCCTTATTATCGGGAACAAGAAGCACACACATTCCCATGGAAACACTTGTAGGGTCAATCAGTGAAGCAATTCCAGAGGTACTAGGGATAGAATCCTACACAATTTGCAGAATAGACTCAAGATGAATATGATGCTCCATATTATTCCCAACTACATTAGAAGCTTTCACAGGCTTGATTGAAACAAAAATGACATCTGTAACCGGTGCCACAGAAGAAATGGCCATAGGTTTAGAATTAATAGACACTACCCTTTATGGGGTATACACCGAGCCAGAAACAACAACAACAAGGGAATCAATAGGCATAAACTCATTTTTAGCATTAGCCGATGAAACATCGTTCCCAGTATGATCAAAAGATTCAACATTGGAATCAAGCTTTCCCTTAACCATATATTTAACCTCCAGCAAAAAAGAATGATCCAAATCCACATGAATATCATGAACAATGTCCTCAATCCATTTATAAGGTTTTCCCCTTGATATAATAAAGGAATAAGGTGTGTACACCCATTACCATAATCCTTATCATTTCATTCAGCTACAACATCCGCATAAGAATGTGTACATATCTCCGCATTACCACTAACAGAACATGGTATTACAATTCTTTTAATGGGAGATGTTGGAATAATCACACCATCATGGGGTACATGACTCACAACCACTAATATAGTCCCAAATTTTCCAACATTTGGAATATTGAATTTACATTTTTGAACAAGATGCGCAATTTTTTTACAGTGTGAGAACCTTAGACCATTATGACATTTATCATTCATGTGACAAATAGTCATGATATTCATAAAAAACATAGGAACATGTCAAAAATCAATTCCACGATCACACTTAAAACCAGAATCAATTTAATATACTTTCCCAAAAAGAGGCAGTGACATGTCAAACTCAACCAACATGAGAGAAAAATGTACATACCTAATGATATTAGTTTACTTGTCAATTTTAAGAGGACTTACAGTAGCCATGGAAGTGTCCCAGAGGATGTCCAGATGAAAAAACAACCAATTAAAGCCTTTCAAAGAGATACATGACGGAAAAATAGTTTTTTTGGCTTGAAAGTTATCGAACAATGTGTCCCAATTTTGAAATCTCATAATACAACGTTTTAGGTTAATGAAACCATAACTCCAAGGCCTCAATTTAAAGTCATTGGAACTAAATAAAAAATGGAAGTTATTCATACCTAGTGAAAGAATGTGCCAATATAGAGAACCCTAGATCCACTATAGGCTATTTTGGAGATCATCATGATTACAAGAATTGGATATATGCTAGCTAAGTCGACCTATGATGGAATAATTACAAGCATCACTTCGATATTCAATGAATCAAGGATTAGATTCAAGAATGGCTAACACCCCATTCCTTGATATCTGATTTTGAGAAACATATTATCTACCAAGATGTATAGGGAAGAATCAATTCACAAATAATTTTTAAAGCACGTCCACCATTGGAGGCCCAACACCCAGTCGTAATAGAGGATCACTTCCTACCAGCAACACCTTTAAAGCCCCTGCCTCCTCCGCCACACTATCAAAACATAGACCAGTAGTTTACATGGTTGATATTTTTTTATATAATATGTTTTAGTATGATCATAGGTATACTAACCCTCTATATTCAATCATTAATGTTACATCATCTTGTGGAATACTGAAAACATTACACAAAGATTCCAAAACACAATACTTGTTATGTGCCTTTAGAAACATGGAAGTAATACACACAAGTGAATTAAATAGTTACATAATATATGTATCGACCTGGTATTTTTATGAGATATATTATTTTTAATTTTTTGTTTTCATCTATTTTCCACTAAACAAAGATTATCTTGTACTATACGCAACACAGTATTAGCTTGTAGTATAGGACACACTATTCATGGCTCGTGTAACACACAATTTCAAGTTGATTTTTTAGAAATAATTCTACGCAACAATAAATATAGATTATGTTTAACTTATAAATGAAATAAGTTGTGATTATGTTATATGAAACACGAAAGGGAGCTTCCACTACACGCATCCATGACTTGGCTTGCATTACACGCAATCGTGACCTTCCTCGATAGTGTGTGTAGTACACAATACAAGGTTTCGCTAAACAACGACATATTGTTATAATATTATAATGAACTAGACATTATAAATAGTATTAACTACATTTTGAATTTTATAACATTATTATTCATCATACACATTTTCTATAACTTGGTATGAGAACAAAATAAAACTTTTGGGTAAAATAAGTATTTGTAAAAAATACAGTGTTGGAACCTTTTGATGGCGCACCCAATTTCAATCTAGTTTCTGACTATTTTATAAGTTCAATTAAAAAAAATAAAATTCTTCTTTGGAATCAGGATATAAAAATTTAATTTTGATAAATTTTTCATATTATTCTCATAACATTGATATTTTAATGAAAAATAAAAACAGGTTATATATTTATTAAAAACTACTTTTTTCATCATAATAATTTATATTGTTAAATTATAATATCTAAAGGTTTTAAATTATAAATATAATATGTTTTTACCATTTAATATAATTTATGTCATTAGAATTGATTTTACATTGAATTCATAGGAAAAATCATTTCAATCTTTTGCAAGGTTTTTACTTTTAAAACTCATTTTCATAACAATGAGATTAATTTTAAATTAATTTTTATAACTTCATTGATTTGAATTTGGAAAATTTGATTCCATATTTGGAATCAGTTTGTCCAAATTATATTAATAGGCTACTTTTTATTTTTGGCCAATATGAATATTAACTACGGTAAACTTTATTTACCATAGTTAAAGGTAAATAGGGTAATAAAGGGTAAATATAAATTTATAAAATAACCCTAAAACTTGTAATAATATAATTGGATTAATATATTTAGTATTAAGGCTTATTTGGGCCAAAATTGGATCCATTTTAACCCACTTGGATGTGATTAAGACCTTTATTTTATTTTATTTTTATGAATGTAAAATATGCCTCCTTCAAACATTAATAATTAAAGTATTTTTAATATAAGGTTATATAGAATATAAACTCGATTATAAATACTCAATTTAAAGATAAAATGTTTTCCTTTGTTATGGTAATATTTTTGTGATTTCTAATTGATATTTAATTACCTTAAAACCTTATTAATTAATGATGCCAAAATTATTTACTTAGTAAAAAATCAATAATTTAGTTTTTATTAATGAAATAATACCAATCAAAAGGCCCAAAAACTAGACCAAACCCTATTGGTCGAGTATATATATCCATATTCATCCAAGGAGAAACTTTGGGAGTATTTGGAGCTGTATTAAATAGATTATGAAATTTATATTATATTAATTTTAATAATGTCAAAGTTGTCTCCTTCATAACTTAATAAACATACCAATTTAAATGTTGTGCTTTTAAGATGATAAATTCAAGTAAAAGTATTATTTTGAAAGTTAATATATTTATCTTCATCATAATATTTTATTTTCAATTTTTATGCAACATATAAGTATATTAAATAATTATACATAAATGTTATATTAATTATTTCATTAAGAGAAATACTAAATAAATAGTTTTACAAGTATTAAAATAAATACTATCTGAACTATTTAATTTTATACTCTAATTTTTTATATGAATATGATATTTTAGATATCTACTAAATATTTTATATCGAATATATATTCTCTTTTGATTTTATTTAAATTGAAACAATTGAATAGTGTTAAAATTGAAACTATTGATATTTTATAAATATAACATATTATTAAATTTTAAAAAATAACAAAAATAATAAGAAATTAAAAATTAAAAATTATATGGTCTAACAGGTAATAATTTATCTGATTATAGAAAATTAAAAATGCATAAATAAGTATTTATAATTATTTAAAAATTATAATTTTATTACCATAAATAAATTTAAATAGATTAAATAATGATAAATCAAATTGATAAGTTTTAAAATAAATTCCAAACCTATATAAATTTTATTGGTTGATGAAATTACGACCCTATCTCATCCCATATTCAAATTTTCATTATTTTGGTTGTTTTTATGTGGGGTTTGAATTTATTATAAATTTATATTTCTAATGTTTCCAAAGGTGCCCCTCTCCTCCCTTATAAAAGGGCACCTCCTCCCTCTCCTCCTCACACCACATTGAGCCTTCATGATTAGCCAAACCCTTACAATTTATCTTCTCCACTTCCCTAGAAACATACTAGATATCCAAGTCTTCTTCAAATCCCAACTTTATTCCCTAAGAGGAGGTTTAGAAGAGGCGCGTCGAAGAAGACATAATATCCTTTACCGATTCTTTCAAGTTCATTTCTTATTCTACTTCCTATTATTTAATTTTTTCATAATAAAGTAATAACATTAGTATCCCTCATATACTAATATGTTATTATAAATATTAACCATCCCTATTTCACCTTCTATCCATCCTATTGAAAAAAAAATCAATGTGCGTGCGTATGTACGGAATACCGTCTCCACGCTGTGGTGTAATATGTTTTTCCACCACCACCTTACATGGATGGGTATAATGGTGTGAAGAATAACTATATATGGTTATTATAACATGATACTAATTCTGAGATATTATACCATCCACTATAATTCCATTCAATACTTATGGGAACAATATCATCGCTTGTGTATATGTATGGATTACCGTCTCCACGAGGAGATGAGATTCATTATACATGTTAAACATTCAAGAATGATTATAAAGTATAAATATTATATAATAATGAAATATATGAAATACTAATGATACTGGATTTCTCTATATGTTACTTAATTACTTCCATTCCATTTAATAAGGAAACGAAAACAGTGCTCATGCATACGTACGGCCTACTATCTCCATGAACGGTGTATTTCATTCCATTTATCAATATAATATATGATGAATATATATTATATATAAATAATTTTTTATATTCTGGAAATATTTAATCATGATCTATGTAATCATATGAATTATTATGTGTCAAAACATGTACGATAAATGAATCAATTTTACCCAAAACGACGCTTTAACATTGAATTGACAAAAGAACGGGTAATATAAATTCATAAGTGAATCTTGTATGAAATGATAAATATTGTTATGGTTCTGTTACATGTTAATAATATGTTTAAACCCACTATACAGAAGTCTCGGTCACATACTGAAGAAATTGGACATAAGGTAAGGGATAATTATTCCAATCTTGTTCTTATACGTGATTGTTTATACGTAAGTATTTACTGGGGTTATATTTTTCATCCATGTCCATAAAATGTTTTTCATAAAGTATTTAATATTATTTCATGTATGTTTAAGGACATATTTTCCCTATTTGACTTTTAATTTATGTTATTGAAGGAATACTTCTTTTGTTTACCACACATGGTACATTTTGACTTTTCCGTTAAAAGTACTAGGAGAATTCTTTTTAACTTATACTTCAAGAATGGATTTTTACAGTTTCATAATGACTTTTTCAATTAAGATTATTCTACTATATTTCATGATTATTTTCAACAAAATCCTTTTCTTTTAAATTTTAATGGAATTTTTAGAAAATATAAATATTTTGAAGAAGAAATGATATTTTCATCATGAATTCAATTCATGTGTTTTTATCAAAACAATTTTCCATCTATGATGAAATTATTTAGTATGATTATGTTTAAATTATAATGTCTCTGTTATTTACATGGTTTTATTTTTCTTATGATTTAATGATATCCATTTATTTTATATGGATTATGTTTTGAGTATATAGAAATTTTGGGTTTTTGGTATTTGGAAAGAGTTACCTTTTGAAAACATTCATGTTTTCACTAAGGTTCTATGGTAATTTATGTTTCAAGAGAATACATGATTATGGTAATCAAATGATTTTAATTTGACCAACAGGATATATCTTTTGATATATGAGGGATAAATGATGGTATTCACGTGCATGTTATATGACATTTTTAATAATAATTCTCTTTATGCTATGAGTTTGGAAATAAGTATTTTGGATAAACATAAATATTGGAATAGATTATATTAGACATAAGATAGTATTGTTTAAAGGCTTGAACTATTTTTGATATTATTTATGTGATGTTATAACATTTTAGTTTTAGAAAACGGACAACCTGCAGGATGGGAGACAACCCATCGCGTCAGACAAGGTTGCGGGAATTGAACCCACAACCGAAGTGTGACATGCCATTAATTCCTACCACTGGCCTACAGGAAGTCACCGGTTTGTAGAAATTGGTTTTATTTTATTAATTAATGTGATAGTTAAAGTATATATCCAATTTTTGATTCATATACGGATAGTCTCACAATAATATGGACTCATATATATAACGTTTTCTAAACTTATGTTTGAGACAGATGGAGTGACCTATCATTCCATCGCATGATCTGCTAACACTTCACGGAGGACAAATTAAACTTCATTTATTTAAGATATGAAGTTGAAATTTTTCATGGAACAAAAACATTGAGATTGTTCCAAAATCAAGTATGAATTTAATTTAATTATTCAACATTACAGAAATTATCTTGAGAACCAAAACTGTTTTCCATGTACCCTCATATTCGATGAATCATATGGTACCTTAGATCATCACAAATTTATTGCTTTGTTATTTTTGGCATTTTCATAGCCATGTACTCTAGCACTCATCATCCGAACATGATGGTTATATTTCTTTTCCATATCCATATTTTCACTTATGTTCTCCTATGTGGAAACATAGTGTTGAGTTGATTTGGGTAACCGTTATGTTTCATACTTCACTAATTAAAATTATGTTTCAGCATTCCTTTTTATGATGTGGGATTCTATGAATGAAACTATCAAGTAGTAAATGATTCATAACCCCGATGAATTTTAAGGGAGAAATTCATTTTAAGGGGGGGGGGGGTAGAATGTAACTCCCTGATAATTTATGAGATATATTATTTTTAATTTCTTTGATATCTTCTATTGTACACTACACCAATATTAGCTTTTACTATATGCAACACTGTATTAGCTTGCAGGATACACAACACTATTCTTGGCTCGTGTTAAACACAATTTTAAGTTAGTTATTTAGAAATTATTCTATGTAACATAATTTATAGAGTTTGTTTAATGTATAAATTAAATATGTTTTGTTTATTTTATATGTAACACCAAAGGGAGCTTCCACTACACGCATCCCTAACATGGCTTACATTACACGCAATCACGACCTTCCTCGATAGCGTGTTAAGTACGCAATACCGAGTTTCTCTAAACAATGACATATTGTTATAATATTATTATGAACTAGATGTTATTAATAGTATTAACTAAATTTTTATTTTATAACATTATTATTCATCTTTCACATTTTCTAGAACCTGATATGAGAACAAAATCAATTTTTTTGGTTAAAATAACTATTTTTGAAAAAATGCAGTTTTGCCACCATTTGATGGTTCACCCACATTAAATCTAATTTTTGAAATTTTTATAAGTACAATTTGAGAAAATAAAATTATTCTTTTGAATGAGGATATAAAATTTTAGTTTTAATGAATCTTAAAAACACGCTATATTTTAATTAAAAACAACTTTTTCATCATAATAATTTATATGTATAAATTATAACATTGAATGGTTTTAAAGTATAAATATAGTATATTTTTACCATTTAGTATAACATCTATCATTAGAATTGATTTTAAATTGACTTTAATGGTAAAATAATTTCAATATTTTTGCAATGTTTCAACTTTTAAAATGCAATTTCTTAACAACAGGATTAATTTGAAATTAATTTCTGCAACTTCTGTGATTTTTATTTGTAAAAATGGATTCCATATTTGGAATCAGTAGTGATAAATTATATTAATTGGCTACATTTTATTTTTGGGCACTATGAATAGTAACTACAGTAAATTTTATTTACCATAGTTAATGGTAAATAGGGTAATTAAGTGTAAATATAATATTATAAAATTATCCTAACACTTGTAATAATATAATTTCATATTTATATTTCGTCTGAAGTCATATTTTGTTTGAAATTGAATCAATTCGAACCCACTAGGATGTGATTAATACCTTTAATTTATTTTATTTTAAAAAATGTGAAATAAGTCTCACTCAGACATTAATAATTAGAGTATTGTTAATAAAAGGTTATGAATAATATAAATTAGATTATAAATAATAATTTGAATGATAAATATTTTTACTTTGTTATGGTAATTTATTGGTAATTTTTATGTGATATTTAATTACCGTAATAGCATATATATTAATGACGTAGAAATTATTTACTTAGTGAAAAATCAATAATATAGTTTTTTATTAAAGTAATAAAACCCATCCAAAAGCAAAAACACTTAACCAAAACCTATTGGTCGAGTATATATATAGTATAACCATCCATGGGTCGACTTTGGGACCATTTCGAGCTGTATGATATAGATTATGACTTGTATATTATTTAATTTTTAATAATGCCATTGTTGTCACCTTCATAACATAATAAATAAAACAATTAAAATTTTGTTCTTTTTTGATGACAAATTCGATTAAAATTTTTATTATTAAATTTAATGGATTTATCTTCATCATAGTATTTTATTTTAAATTTTTATGAAAAAAATATGTATATCAAATAATTATTCAAAAATGTTATTATAAGTATTTTATTAAGAGAAATATCAAATAAATGGTTTTACAAATATTAAAATAAATATTATATGAACTATTTATTATGCGCAACTAATTTTCTAGATGTATATGACATTTTAGGAATCTATTAAATTTTTTTTATCGAATATATCTTCTCTTTGAATTTTATTTAAATTCAAACAATTGAATAGTGTCAAAACTGACACTATTGATATTTTATAGAAATAACATATTATTAAGTAGTTTAAAAATCACAAAAATATTTATAAATTAAAAATTAAAAATTATATGGTCTAAAATTTAATACTTTATCTAATTATGGGAAATTCACAACACATAATGACTTATTTATAACAAGTTAAAAATTATAATTTTATTACCATAAATAAATTTAAATAGATTAAATAAGTATAAATCAAATTGATAAAGTTTAAAATAAATTCCCAAAATGTCTAAATTTTATTGGTTGATTATATTAAAACCCTATCTCATCTCAGCTTCTAATTTGATTAATTTTTGATGTTTTTATGTGGGGTTTGAATTTATTGTAATTTAATATTTATTATGTTTCTAAAGGTTCCACTCTCCTCCCTTATAAAAGGGCACCTCCTCCCTCTCCTCCTCACACCACATTCAGACTTAATTATCAGCCATCCCCTACCCATTTACCTTATCCACTTCCCTAGAAATATACTAGAGATCCTGGTCTTTTTCAAAGTCCAACTTTAGTGCCCTAAGAGGAGGTTTAGAAGAGGCGCATCGAAGAAGAGGTACTATCCTTTACAGATTATTTCAAGTTCATTTCTTATTATACATCCTTTTCTTTTGTTGTTTTATAATAAAGTAATAAAATAAGTATCACTCATACACTAATATATTATTATAAATATTAACTAACCCTATTTTACCTTCTATCAATCCTATGGAAAATGAAATCACCGCACGTGCGTACGTACGGAATACCGTCTCCACATCGTGGTGTAATCTGTTTTTCCAGCACCAACATAATTAGATGGGTATAATGGTGTGAATAATTACTATATATGGTTATTATAACATTATACTAATTTTTTGATATTATATCATCCACTATAATTCCATTCGATACTGATGTGAACGATATGATCGCTCGTGCGTACATACAGATTACTGTCTCCACGACGCGATTAGATTCATTATCCACGTTAACCATTAAAGAATGAATATAAAGGATATATATTAAATAATCATGAAATATATGACATATTAATTATAATAGATTTCTCAATATGTTATTTAATTACTTCCATTCAATTTAATAAGGAAATGAAACCAGCGTTCATGGGTACGTACGACATACCGTCTCCATGAACAGTGTATTTCATTCCATTTATCGATCTATTATATGATAAATATGTATTATATATAAATCATGTTTTACATTCAGGAAATATTTAATAATGATCTATGTAATCATATGAATAATTACAATTCAAAACATGTACGATAAATGAAACAATTTTTTCCCAAAATGCTACTTTAACATGGAATTGACAAAAGAACAGGTAATATAATGTCATAAGTCAATCATGTATGATATCATCAATATTTTTATGGTTCTGTTACAAGTTAATAATAAGTTTAAACCCACAATACAAGAGTCTCAAACACATATGGATGATATTGGAGATAAGGTAAGGGATAATTATTCCAATCTCGTTCTTATCTACGATTGTTTATACATAAGTATTTACGGGGGTTATATTTTTCATCCATGTCCATAATTTTTTTCTCAAAATGTGTCTAATATTCTTCCATGTATGGTAAAAGGCATGTTTACCCCTCCTTGACTTTTACTTTGTGTTATAGAAGGAATCTTTCTTTTTTTACCATACATGGTACTTTTTGAATTTTCTGTTAAAAGTACTAGGAGAATGTTATTTTAACTTATACAACGTGAATGGATTTTTACACTTTCATAATAACATATTTAAATGAGTATTACTCTAAATAATTTCAGGATTATTTTCAACAAAATACTTTTCTTTTAAATTTTCATTTCATTTTGTGAAAAGAAAATGACTTTGAAGAAGAAAGGATATTATCCTCATGAATTCATTTCATGTGTTTTTATCAAAACTATTTTCCATCTGGGATGAAATTTTTTAGTATGTTTATGTTTCAAGTATAATGTACCTATTATTTACATTGTTTGATTTTTCTTATGAGGAAATTTTAAACATTTATTTTATATTAATTATGTTATGATGGGATGCTGTTTATGAAACCCATTTTATTCGTTGGGTTATTTTGAATGATGTATGTTTATTTTTTGGCACACGAAAGAATGATTTTATTATGAGATGGTTGGGACCAATATCTCCCTCCAATTAATTGGGTAAATATTTATATCTCATGATATATACATGGATGGAATGGAATGGAAATCTGGTTCAGTGATACAGGACTGGAATGAGGAGTGAACTCGGTTCAGAAAGGTACTTTGTACACTATGATGGTCTTGGCAACATTGACTTGGATACTATGGAAATAATATCATGTACTTAATGGTTTTCCCAAATTACATTATTTATTCCCCATGCTATTTTATCGTGATTAATGTTCCATTATGATTTATGCCTTAAGTACTTCCATGTTCTATTTCATTTGCTCATGATTTTGATGTTTAGAATTTATGTTCATATTTTTAAATTCAAATGTAAATTGTTTGTTTTATTTTCTCCATGCTTACCCTTACTAAAAATTTTAGACCACCCTTTATATGTTTTCTTTTCCCCAAGATATAAAGAAAGGTTTTATGTAAGAAAACAAAATGTGGAGATCTTTATTGGAGAGGTTGAAGATCATTCACCATGATTAGAATATTATGTTCCGAGTTTCCGATGACACAAACTAATATGGTCATTGTGAATTTTTTGTCATGTATTATGTATTCTGCCAAAGTAATGTAATGTCAATGTATGTCTTGCTATGGGTCTCTACAATATACCTCTAGGATATTCTTAACTAGAACCCTTATTGAACCCATCGAATACAATACATATCTACATAACATGGAGAAGGAAACATAAAAAGGGGTGAACTCAATTCTTAATAAATCATAAAAAATGGAAATATGTTACCATAATGATGAGAATAATTGTATGAGAACATTATCATGAAAATATATGATAGTGCCCTTCATAACAAAGATCATATAAATGAATCATTGTATTAATTTTGGTTGTTTATAATCCATGAATCATAATGAAATAAATAAAATAATACATGAAATAATAACATATGAATAAAACATTGAATTATAATAGATAGACAAGAATATAATATGATTTCTATATTACCCAATAAATCACTTCCAAGACAATAATTTTCATATAGGTGAAATGCAAATCCCATCTTGGTTGTCTTGGTTCAATCTAATGGCTATCTTAACAGAATGATTCCACTCATCATACCATCTTGGTAGTCATGGTTTACTCACACGTTTATATTAGTAGTTAATTTTCATTCCCAATAACATTTTAGTATATCTCATAAAATATAAATATTTACCAAATGCTTTGGATAGACATATAGGTCTCACCCATCACATAATGAAATCGTACATAAATATTCCATAGGATCATAAGTAATATTATCGTAACCCATTAAATAAAATATGTACAATAAACATGTAATAATATCATAACCTATAAAAAGAGTTAAGATTCATAATCATTTAATCATACACATATCCCATGGAAAGAACTATGTTTCAAAAGCATATAACCTGTGAAAGACAAATAGGATTCATAAACATCATTCAACAAAATCATAATCTATTTATATGAATAATATGAATAGAAACAATGAATAATTTCCCATTAAAGACATGAGTTACAATAATTTATTTTATCTAGATGGGAAATAATTTTTAATGATATTTTAAAAATATTTCATGAGGAAAACATCCTTTCTTTATTGAGAAGAATTATTAATAAACAAAAACTATTGAAAACCGTTCTCTTTGAACATTTCTTTGAAAAAATTATAAAGGAATATCCAGAAAAATAAAACATTTTTATCGTTATTTTTACATGAGAATGGTCTTGAAAGATATTTTGAATGCATTTTTAACAACATGGTTTTGGAATAAATTAGATTTCGGACCGGTGAGAGAGACTATCATATTTTACATAAAAAATTTATCATAACTAAAAATGTATAGAATAATTTTACCAATACATTGATATATCATGAATATGTAGAGGATAAGTAAACTCAATAAATATATTGAGAGATGGATAAAAAAACGTTCCTATAATGAAGTAGAAACATAATCAATCTTGAAAAGAAATGATATTATTTCAATAAGCTCTTATAACATAGTAAATTTTTATCATATTATTCAGCTATGAAATTTAAATAACATGAATCATAAAATAACTTGAAAATAATTAAATTTAGGATACAATATTTCAAATAGAAGTATACGCACCTTGAAAAAATGTTTAGGTGCAAAACATAAAATGAGTCTCTAAGAATTAAAATTGAGTCAAAACCTTTTTCCTAATTTAGTAACTTTTGAAACAATTAACACATTATAGAAATGTCATAAAATGGATTTATGAATAGCCATAAATGTATTCATAATAAAAATATAATAAAATCATGGGTAGTAAATACACCACACAATTTGAAAGTGTGGCTTACATAGCATGTATCCCATAAAAATATGTGAGATGAAATCCCCGTACATTATGGATTGACTCCCATTATACTCCTAAAATTCACTGGTATAATAAATATTAATTTATTATAAATAATTTAGAGAACCATATTCATATATTTAATAACGTATATGGTTTTAATATGTCCTTATATTAGCTGCTTATTATCCATCATACGTTAAGGTTTCAATCCATGTAATATTCTCTTTTAGCACTACATGTGTCTTAATTTTCTATATTGTTGTTATTTATAATTTATATTATGATTTCCAGAGTTAAAACATGATATAAATATCATTTATATACATTATATAATTAATATAATAATCTATTTTACATTCAATTATGAAATAGAATACACCATTCAATGAGGTGGTAGGTCGTACGTATGCATTATAACAATTTCTCTTTAATTATCATGTGGAAAGAAATAAAGAAATACATATATATATATAATTATTATATAAGATTTATGAAATCAAATATATATTACATATTCACGAAAAACATCCTTAAAATAGTCTATATAGTATAGGAACGAATCAAATTTCATTAAAGGGTAGTATTCCACACTTCATCAATCAAAATTATCATATTAACACCAAATGAAATGTAGAAAGATATGTGTTGTAAAAGAAATAATAACGCCTTGTGAAATAATAATAATAATACATAAAATATATTTGAATAGTTTACATCATAATTTCCACTATTCTTGGAGTTAAGAAAAATTGATCAATCATTGTTTACTGAGGTGGTAGTTCACTGCACAGATAAACAAAATGTTCATTATCCATCAGATGGAGGTGTATGTATCTATAGTTTGAATCCATAGGGTAATCAAATCATAGTATATTTAGGATACTTTTGTTTTAAGACATCCATGGAAAACATAATGTGGATAGTTGGTTATGGACAATAAAATAAGTACATGGGAGAAGTTGTTACCTTTGAATTAGGTTTCTCCTTTTTGGTTGTTCCAAAAGGGTTCCATGGATATATTACATTCCAAATTGATCTTATAAAAGTAAGGGAAGGATTATGGGAAGAGGATTGGCTATATAATAGCTAAAATTAAGAGGTTTTATATATGTGAATAAGAGGAAGAGTTAGTGGCCTTTTATATTGAAGGTAGAGTGGCACTCTTGAAATATTTGAAGAGAGAATTCCACTGACATTTTTCATATTTAATGTGGATCCAATAATGATACAAATCCAATCCTATGGAGTCTAGAGACAAAATATGTTTGTAATTTTTTATTTAAATTGTATATGTCCTTTTTTGCATTAAAGTTATTGTTTAGTCACATATTATGAATATTTTAACCTTAATTGATATAATTAATTATAATAAATTTCTCTAATATTTGTGGTAAAACCCATATTTACCATATTATAATTTATAAATTATTTTGGTTCCAAATATTTAATCCATTATACAAAATTCCAATCACATATTGATAAATAACAATGAGTTTTGTTGGTAATAAGTCCAGAATTTGAAATGTCTATAGTTAAGTATGGCTGTTTTAACTCTAATAGAATTTTTCACTTTTTCATAATGATTTTTTAAGCATTAGATTCACCTCAATAACCATACATGTGAATATGTCAAGATAAAAAGTTCTTTAAAAATATTCAACTCAATTTTAATAGCTATATGACTATTCCTGAGTTATCATTGTCTTTTTCCAAAGGAATGTAACTACGATAATATTACTAAATCATTCAATTAACTATGTTAAAGAAATGTGGGACCTATATGAGTTTATTAAATAAAAAAATACCCCAATAAATTTTATTTTTTAATAATTAATCACCTCTAAAATCCAAATTAGTATGAACTATCCTCAAATTTAGTCTCTATGAGGTTATTACCTTGGTCTATGGGTGTTTATTTATTATTATTTGTTGTATCTTCAATGTATGTTCTGATTTCATCCCATTATAACTTTCTCTACTATGATCAAAAATCGATATATCTTTTCCTTCAATGGTTAAATCTATTAACATATATAATGGACAGATATAGAGGTCATGATTTGTAATTTCGGAGGTCCCATTGGATGTGTGATATATATGAATAGATCACATCCTTTTTATCCATCATTTTTAAGGGGTCTTACATTCTTAAACTATAAGGTTTAGTTTGTAACACTCCCAAATTCTATTGTAAGAACATTGTTTTTGATAACATTTATGACAAGAAACACCATCTGTATAAGGGAATGGAAAATCTAGATAAATTATGTAATATTGAATTTTTAAAATAAATTAAACATATATTATATATTTAATTTATTTTAACATGTATTTTATCTTACATTACATGCAAAAACGTGTTTCATCAAACACTTATGTTATACGCAAGGATGAGATGTACTGAACAACAACTTATGGATAATATTATTATATAAAATGAAATGTACCTCTATGATATTAAATTGTTAGTTATGAATTTTTATACATAGATTATTTATATATAAGGTCT
The DNA here is from genome assembly GCA_963277665.1 of Viscum album. Lineage (NCBI taxonomy): Eukaryota > Viridiplantae > Streptophyta > Magnoliopsida > Santalales > Viscaceae > Viscum > Viscum album. The sequence goes on along the minus strand of OY728153.1, from coordinate 1,414,299,768 downwards.
AATTTATCCATTACAAACTAATTATAAATTAAAATAGAAAACAAATGTATATTACACAAATGTAATTATAAAAAATATTTTATGCACCCAAATGTGATTATACTAATATAATAAATTAATTGAAATTAATTTGCGAAATTAATTAAATTTATATATTATATATTCCATAATAATTTTTTAATTTCATCTAATGTATTTCATAGACATTTGATAAGAACAAATCCAATTTTATGAATAAAAAACTATGGTTTTCTAAAGCTAGTTTTACACCATTTAATGTCACACTAATTTTATAAACAAAATTTCAAAATTTTATAAATATCATTTGAAAAAATATTATTCATTGTTTATTAATAATTTAAAAAATATATCATAGTGAATATTTTCTATTTTTCTTATATTTTTTTATGCATATAGAAAAATACATAAATATTACTGAATAATATATTTTCATCAACATAATAAATAAATTTTAATAATATTTTGAGCTGTATTTAATTCTTAATTAAATTAATTATAAATATTTTAATCCAATTTAAGAGATTTGACACTTTTTTATATTGAATTCGCATATAAACATTTGTACACTTTTGAACATTTTCACTTTAAATCCCCACATTCTCATAGCATTTATGGGTTAATTTTGAATTAAATTATTCGACCATCCATATTTTTAATAAAATTAATTTCTATTATATCATATGTTAAACCATATTTTTTGATATACTAATTAGTGTATGTAGTGAAAATTAATTATCCTGAAAAGGATAAAATGGGATTTTTTGCATTACAATTGTTTGCATTAAAATTATTTTGGAAGTCACGTCATATTTTTATATAATGAATTTTAAATAAAATTTATAATTAGTGAGTATAAATTACATAAAAAATACATTTTAATTGGAATATAAATGGATAAATTACATTGGTAAACTAAAATATAAAAGTTACCTTGGTTAAACCTGTCATGATAAAATAGAGTAAATTTGAAGACTTAAGAATACAAAGATAATTTTTTTTTATTTTGTGAGGTTGTGGTATTTATAGACCATCTCATCACTTAATAATTTATTACTATACTGTCACGTCTCGTCCTCGGGGCCCGTGTCGTGACTACCCCAAGCCCGCCTTCCCTAGCATAGGGGATGGCGACTTGAACCAAAGGCACAAATCCCGATAAAAGGGAAGGAATTACCTTTATATAAGAAAACAAACACAATTGAGTATGGAAGATAAAGAAAACCCTAAGTAAATTGAGTACAAAAGTATGTGCTGGAAAGTGAATGGGCCAGAATAGAAACCCAAATGAATGTACAGTAAAATAGAAAATAAATAGTATCTCTAATAAAGTATACCAGCAACCACTAAGTCGTCCTCTAGAAACGCCACGTGAAGGGTGGGTACAGATGGTCTCCTCAGCTCATCCAGTTCGTCCATCCACTTCGTCTACCTCTCGCCTTATAGTCCACTTCTAGATACCATCCTGCTCCACAAGCCTCAACCATGATCACTATTGTCCGTTATCTTCAACCAACACAACATAGTGCAAGCATAGCCCATGTAGGGGTGAGTATATGATAATCAGTAGAGACCCCGAGACCCCCGAAATCTCACAGAATCCACAAAGGCTAAACCACAAAGGAAAGATAAAAAATGAAGTATCAACCAACTCTACCTAGGTATATACCCATCCATATACCTAATTCATCAATTCCAGTTCGACTCCAACTCACAATCCCATGCACAACACAGTCCACACAGGAAAGCACAACCCAGTCCACATAGGAAATAAGTCAATCACATCGATGATATTGATTGAAGATCATGAATCAGCTCACACAGGTATACTACTCACGAAGATGGGTGGAGATGATTAGATGTAGCCTCTAAATCATCTCCTCTACTGAACCCATGTAGGATCTAAGTACAAAAGTCATCGCTGGTGAACCCACGTAGGATCCAAGTACAGTAACCATCATTGCCAAACCCATGGAGGATCCACATACAGTCGTCCTTGTTTTCGAACCAACGTATGATCCAAATATAGTCGTCATCACTGCCGAACCCATGGAGGATCCAAGAAAAGTCATCCTCGGTGCCGATCCCATGTAGGATCCAAGTACAATTGTCATCGTCGTCGCAGTCGTAGCCAGCTCTAGGGTTCTCGCAAACAGCACGCTCGACTCCGGGAGGGTCCACTCCATGAGTCAAAGGGTCGATACATCACCTGTAACAAATTCTATTGTTGGTGTATCCAAAAGTTCTATCTCTTCAAAAGTAACTCAAAGCGATAGGTGACGTGTCAATCGGACACCCGGTCTGAGAGTTATTGGCTTTTCCATCGCAGAGGTACAGTTGGTTTTTATGATAAAATCAACTCGACCGTACTCCAGCTAAATCCAAATATCAATTGGATTAAGCCAAAAGAACCATCTGACTAAGAGGAATTCAACGTAATTGACAGCATGTCACTCGGACATCCGGTCCTTAAGTTATAAGTGTTTCCGCTCCAAGGGCTCGGTTGTTTTCGTGTTGATATATGAGGGATAAATGATGGTATTCACGTGCATGTTATATGACATTTTTAATAATAATTCTCTTTATGCTCTGAGTTTGGAAATAAGTATTTTGGATAAACATAAATATTGGAATAGATTATGTTAGACATCAGATAGTATTGTTTAAAGGCTTGAACTATTTTTGATATTATTTATGTGATGTTATAACATTTTAGTTTTAGAAAACGAATAACCTGCAGGATGGGAGACAACCCATCACGTCATACAAGGTTGCGGAAATCGAACCCACAATCGAAGTGTGACATGCCTTTAATGCCTACCACTGGCCTACAGGATGTCACTGGTTTTTAGAAATTGGTTTTATTTTATTAATTAATGTGATAGTTGAAGTATACATCCATTTTTTGAATCATATACGGTTAGTCTCACAATAATATGAACTCATGTATATAAAGTTTTCTAAACTTATGTTTGAGACAGATGGAGTGACCTATAATTCCATCGCATGATCTGCTAACACTTCACGGAGGACAAATTCAACTTCATTTATTTAAGATATGAAGTTGAAATTTTTCATGGAACAAAAAACATTGAGATTGTTCCAAAATCAAGTAAGAATTTCTTTTAATTATTCAACATTATAGAAATTATCTTGAGAACCAAAACTGTTTTCCATGTACCCTCATATGCGATGAATCATATGGTACCTTAGATCATCACAAATTTATTGCTTTGTGATTGTTGGCATTTTCATATCCATGTACTCTAGCACTCATCATCCGAACATGATAGTTATATTTCTTTTCCATATCCATATTTTCATCAATGTTCTCTTATGTGGAAACGTAGTGTTGAGTTAATTTGGGTAACCGTTATGTTTCATACTTCACTTTTTAAAATTATGTTTCAACATTCCTTTTTATGATGTGGCATTCTATGAATGAAACGTTCAAGTAGTAAATGATTTATAACCCCGATGAATTTTGATGGAGAAATTCATTTTAAGGAGGGGGGGTAGAATGTAAGTCCCTGATAATTTATGAGATATATTATTTTTAATTTATTTGATATCTTCTATTGTACACTACACCAAGATTAGCTTTTACTATATGCAACACTGTATTAGCTTGCAGAATACGCAACACTATTCTTGGATCGTGTTAAACACAATTTCAAGTCTGTTATTTAGAAATTATTCTATAAAACATCATTTATAGAGTTTGTTTAATGTATAAATTAAATATGTTTTGTTTATTTTATACGTAACACCAAAGGGAGCTTCCACTACACGCAGCCCTAACATGGCTTACATTACACGCAATCACGACCTTCCTCGATAGCGTGTGTAGTACGCAATACCGAGTTTCTCTAAACAATGACATATTGTTATAATATTATTATGAACTAGCCGTTATTAATATTATTAACTAAATTTTGATTTTATAACATTATTATTCATCTTTCACATTTTCTCTAACCTGGTATGAGAACAAAATCAATTTTTTTAGTTAAAATAACTATTTTTGAAAAAATGCAGTTTTGCCACCATTTGATGGTGCACCCACATTAAATCTAATTTTTGAAATTTTTATAAGTAAAATTGAAGAAAATAAAATTATTCTTTTGAATGAGGTTATAAAAATTAAGTTTTAATGAATCTTAAAAACATGATATATTTTAATTAAAAACAACTTTTTCATCGTAATAATTTATATGTATAAATTATAATATTTAATGGTTTTAAAGTATAAATATAGTATATTTTTACCATTTAATATAACATCTATCATTAGCATTGATTTTTCATTGACTTTAATTGTAAAATCATTTCAATATTTTTGCAATGTTTCAACTTTTAAAATGCAATTTCTTAACAACAAGATTAATTTTAAATTAATTTCTGCAACTTCTGTGTTTTTAATTTGGAAAAATGGATTCCATATTTGGAATCAGTAGGGATAAATTATATTAATTGGCTACTTTTTATTTTTGGGCAATATGAATAGTAACTACGGTAAATTTTATTTACCATAGTTAAATGTAAATCGGTTAATTAAGTGTAAATATAATATTATAAAATTATCCTAACACTTGTAATAATATAATTTCATGTTTATATTTCGTCTGATGTCATATTTTGGTCGAAATTGAATCAATTTGAACCCACTAGGATGTGATTAAGACCTTTAATTTATTTTATTTTAAAAAATGTGAAATAAGACTCACTCAGACATTAATAATTAAACTATTTTTAATAAAAGGTTATGCATAATATAAATTAATTTATAAATAATCATTTGAATGATAAATATTTTTACTTTGTTATGGTAATTTATTGGTAATTTTTATGTGATATTTAATTATCGTAATAGCTTATATATTAATGACATAGAAATTATTTACTTAATGAAAAATCAATAATATAGTTTTTTATTAAAGTAATAAAACCCATCCAAAAGCAAAAACACATAACCAAAACCTATTGGTCGAGTATATATATAGTATCACCATCCATGGGTCGACTTTGGGACCATTTGGAGCTATATGAAATAGATTATGACCTGTATATTATTTTATTTTTAATAATGTCATTGTTGTCACCTTCATAACATAATAAATAAAACAATTAATTTTTTTTCTTTTTTGATGATAAATTAGATTAAAATTGTTATTATTAAAGTTAATGGATTTATCTTCATCATAGTATTTTATTTTAAATTTTTATGCAACAAATATGTATATCAAATAATTATTCAAAAATGTTATTATAATTATTTTATTAAGAGAAATATCAAATAAATGGTTTTACAAATATTAAAATAAATATTATATGAACTATTTAATATACCCGACTAATTTTCTAGATGTATATGACATGTTAGGAATCTGATAAATATTTTTTATCGAATATATCTTCTCTTTGGATTTTATTTAAATTCAAACAATTGAATAGTGTCAAAATTGATACTATTGCTATTTTATAGAAATAACATATTATTAAGTAGTTTAAAAATCACAAAAATATTTTTAAATTACAAATTAAAAAATATATGGTCTGAAATGTAATAATTTATCTAATTATGGTAAATTGACAACACATAATGACTTATTTATAACAAGTTAAAAATTATATTTTTATTAACATAAATAAATTTAAATAGATTAAATAAGGATAAATAAAATTGATAATGTTTAAAATAAATTCCCAAAATGTCTAAATTTTATTGGTTGATTATATTAAAACCCTATCTCATCTCATCATCTAATGTGATTCATTTTGGATGTTTTTATGTGGGGTTTGAATTTATTGTAAATTAATATTTCTTATGTTTCCAAAGGTTCCACTCTCCTCCCTTAAAATAGGGAACCTCCTCCCTCTCCTCCTCACACCACATTCAGCCTTAATTATCTCCCAACCCCTACCCATTTTCCTTCTCCACTTCCCTATAAATATACTACAGATCCTGGTCTTCTTCAAAGGCTAACTTTAGTGCCCTAAGAGGAGGTTTAGAAGAGGCGCATCGAAGAAGAGGTAATATCCTTTACCGATTATTTCAATTTCATTTCTTCTTCTATGTCCTTTTCTTTTGTTGTTTCATAATAAAGTAATAAAATAATTATCACTCATACACTAATATTTTATTATAAATATTAACTAACCCTATTTCACCTTCTATCAATCCTACGTAAAATTAAATCACCGCGCGTGCGTACGTACGGAATACCGTCTCCACATCGTGGTGTAATCTATTTTTCCAGCACCAACATAATTAGATGGGTATAATGGTGTGAAGAATAACTATATATGGTTATTATAACATTATACTAATTTTGAGATATTATATCATCCACTATAATTCCATTCAATACTGATGTGAACGATATGATCGCCCGTGCGTACATACAGATTACTGTCTCCACGACGCGATTAGATTCATTCTCCAAGTTAACCATTCAAGAATGAATATAAAGGATATATATTAAATAATCATGAAATATATGACATATTAATGATACTATATTTCTCAATATGTTATTTAATTACTTCCATTCAATTTAATAAGGAAACGAAACCAGCGTTCATGCGTACATACGGCATACCGTCTCCATGAACGGTGTATTTAATTCCATTTATCGATCTATTATATGATAAATATATGTTATATATAAATCATGTTTTACATTTAGGAAATATTTAATAATGATCTAAGTAATCATATGAACAAGTACAAGTCAAAACATGTACGAGAAATGAAACAATTTTCCCAAAATGCTACTTTAACATGGAATTGAATAAAGAACGGGTAATATAAAGTCATAAGTCAATCATGTATGATATAATCAATATTTTTATGGTTCTGTTACATGTTAATAATATGTTTAAACCCACTATACAAGAGTCTCAGACACATATGGATGATATTGGACATATGGTAAGGGATAATTATTCCAATCTCGTTCTTATCTACGATTGTTTATACGTAAGTATTTACGGGGGTTATATTTTTCATCCATGTCCATAAAATGTTTTTCATAAAGTGTCTAATATTCTTCCATGTATTTTCAAAGTCATGTTTACCCCTCCTTGACTTTTAATTTGTGTTATGGAAGGAATCTTTATTTTGTTTACCATACATGGTACTTTTTGCATTTTCTGTTAAAAGTACTAGGAGAATGTTATTTTAACTTATATAGCGTGAATGGATTTTTATGCTTTCATAATAACATATTTCAATGAATATTACTCTAAAAAATTTCATGATTATTTTAAACAAAATCCATTTATTTTAAAATTTCATGTCATTTTGAGAAAAGAAAATGACTTTGAAGAAGAAAGGATATTTTCCACAAGAATTCATTTCATGTGTTTTTATCATAACTATTTTCCATCTGGGATGAAATTATTTAGTATTTTTATGTTTCAAGTATAATGTACCTATTATTTACATTGTTTGATTTTTCTTATGACGAAATTTTTTACATTTATTTTATTTTAATTATGTTAGGATGGGATGATGTTTATGAACCCCATTTTATTCGTTGGGTTATTTTGAATGATGTATGTTTATTTTTTGAAACACGAAAGAATGATTTTATTATGAGATGTGTGGGACCAATATCTCCCTCCAATGCATTGGGTAAATATTTATATCTGATGATATAGACATGGCTAGAACGGAATGTTAATCTGGTTCAGTGATACAGGACTGGAATGAGGAGTGAACTCGGTTCAGAAAGGTACTTTGTACACTATGATGGTCTTGGAAACATTGACTTGGATACTATGGAAATAATATCATGTACTTAATGGTTTTCCATAATTAAATTATTTATTTCAGATGCTATTTTATCATGATTAATGTTCCATTATGATTTATTCCTTAAGTACTTCCATGTTCTATGTCATTTGCTCAAGATTTTGATGTTTAGAATTTATGTTCATATTTTTAAATTCAAATGTAAATTGTTTGTTTTAGTTTCTCCATTCTTACCCTTAATAAGCATTTGAGATCACCCTTTATATGTTTTCTTTTCCCCAAGATATAAAGAAAGGTTTTATGTAAGAAAACAAAATGGGGAGATCTTTATTGGAGAGGTTGAAGATCATTCACCATGATTAGAATATTATCTTCCGGGTTTCCAATGACACAAACTAATACGGTCATTGTGCATTTTTTTGTCATGTATTATGTATTCTGCCAAAGTAATGTAATGTCTGTGTACATCTTTCTATGGGTCTCTACAATCTACCTCTAGGATATTCCTAACTAGAACCCTTATTGAACCCATCGAATACAATACATATCTACATAACATGGAGAAGGAAACATAAAAAGGGGTGAACTAAATTCTTATTAAATCATAAAAAATGGAAATATGTTACTATAATCATGAGAATAATGGTATAAGAACATTATCATGAAAATATATGATAGTACCCTTCATATCAAAGATCATATACATGAATCATGGTATAAATTTTGGTTGTTTAGAATCCATGAATCACAATGAAATAAATAACATAATACATGAAATAATAACATATGAATAAAACATTGAATTATAATAGATAGACAAGAATATAATATGATTTCTATATTACCCAATAAATCACTTCCAAGACCATAATTTTCATATAGGTGAAATCCAAACCCCATCCTGGTTGTCATGGTTCAATCTAATGGCTATCATAACAGAATGATTCCACTCATCATTCCATCTTGGTAGTCATGGTTTACTCACACCTTTATATTAGTAGTTAATTTTCATTCCCAATACCATTTTAGTATATCTCATAAAATATAAATATTTACCAAATGCTTTGGATAGACATATAGGTTTCACCCATCACATAATGAAATCGTTCAAAAATATTCCATAGGATCATAAGTAATATTATCGTAACCCATTAAATAAAATATGTACTATAGACATGTAATAATATCATAACCTATAAAAAGAGTTAAGATTCATAATCATTTAATCATACACATATCCCATGTAAAGAACTATGTTTCAAAAGCATATAACCTGTGAAAAAAATAGGTTTCATAAACATCATTCAACAAAATCATAATCTATTTATATAAATAATATGAATAGAAACAATGAATAATTTCCCATTAAAGACATGAGTTACAACAATTTTTTTTATCTATATGGGAAATAATTTTTAATGATATTTTAAAAATATTTCATGAGGAAAACATCCTTTATTTATTGAGAAGAATTCTTAATAAACAAAAACTATTGAAAACCATTCTCTTTGAACATTGCTTTGAAAAAATTATAAAGGAATCTCTAGAAAAATAAAACATTTTTAACGTTATTTTTACATGAGAATGGTCTTGAAAGATCATTTGAATGCATTTTTTACAACATGGTTTTGTAATAAAATAGATTTCAGACCGGTGAGAGAGACTATCATATTTTAAATAAAAATTTATCATAACTAAAAACGTATAGAATAATTGTACCAATACATTGATATATCATGAATATATAGAGGATAAGTAAACTCAAGAAATTTCTTGAGAGATGGAAAAAAACATTCCTATAATGAAGTAGAAACATAAACAACCTTGAAAAGAAATGATATTATTTCAATAAACTCTTATAACATAGTAAATTTTTATCATATTATTCAGCTATGATATTTAAATAACATGAATCATAAAATAACATGAAAATAATTATATTTAGGATACAATATTTCAAATAGAAGTATACACACCTTGAAAAAATGTTTAGGTGCAAAACATAAAATGAGTCTCTAAGAATGAAAATTGAGACAAAACCTTTTTTCTAATTTAGTAACTTTTGAAACAATTAACACATTATAGAAAGGTCATAAAATGGATTTATGAATAGCCATAAATGTATGCATAATAAAAATATAATAAAATCATGGGTAGTAAATACACCACACAATTTGAATGTGTGGCTTACATAGCATGTATCCCATAAAAATATGTGAGATGAAGTCCCCTTACATTGTGGATTGACTCCCATTATACTCCAAAAATTCACTGGTATAATAAATATAAATTTATTATAAATAATTTAGAGAACCATATTCATATATTTAATAACGTATATGGTTTTAGTATGTCCTTATATTAGCTGCTTATTATCAATCATACGTTAAGGTTTCAATCCAAGTAATATTCTCTTTTAGCACTACATGTGTCTTAATTTTCTATATTTTTGTTATTTATAATTTATATCATGATTTCCAGAGTTAAAACATGATATAAATATCATTTATATACAGTATATAATTAATATAATAATCTATTTTATATAAAATTATGAAATAGAATACACCATTCAATGAGGCGGTAGGTCGTACGTATGCATTATAACTATTTCTGTTTAATTGTCATGTTGAAAGAAATAAAGAAATATATATATATATATAATTATTATATAAGATTTATGAAATCAAATATATATTACATATTCACGAAAAACATCCTTATAATAGTCTATATAGTATAGGAACGATCAAATTTCATTAAAGGGTAGTATTCCACACTTCATCAATTGAAATTATCATATTAACACCAAATGAAATGTAAAAAGATATGTGTTGTAAAAGAAATAATAATGCCTTGTGAAATAATAATAATAATACATAAAATATATTTGAATAGTTTACATCATAATTTCCACCATTCGTGGAGTTAAGAAAAATTGATCAATCATTGTTTACTAAGGTGGTAGTTCACTGCACAGATAAACAAAATGTTCATTATCCATCAGATGGAGGTGTCTATATCTATAGTTTGAATCCATAGGGTAAACAAATCCTAGTATATTTAGGATACTTTTGTTTTAAGACATCCATGGAAAACATAATGTGGATAGTTGGTTATGGAAAATAAAATAAGTACATGGGAGAAGTTGTTACCTCTGAATTAGGTTTTTCTTTTTTGGTTGTTCCAAAAGTGTTCCATGGATATATTACATTCTAAATTGATCTTATAAAATTAAGGGAATGATTATGGGAAGCAGATTGGCTATATTATAGCTAAAATTAAGAGGTTTTATATATGTGAATAAGAGGAAGAGATAGTGGCCTTTTATATTGAAGGTAGAGTGGCACTCTTGAAATATTTGAAGAGAGAATTCCACGGACATTTTTCATATTTAATGTGGATCCAATAATGATAAAAATCCAATCCTATGGAGTCTAGAGACAAAATATTTTTGTAATTTTTTATTTAAATTTTATATGTCCTTTTTTGCCTTAAATTTATTTTTTAGTCACATATTATGATTATTTTAACCTTAATTGAAATAATTAATTATAATAAATTTCTCTAATATTTATGGTAGAACCCATATTTACCATTTGATTTTGTAAACAATAATAATAATAATTTTTAGAGTATATTTTACAATGGTCGTATTGACCAACGGTAATATAACTGTCGAAACCCACTGATATCATTTTAATAGTAATCATGTATTTAATTAATGGATATGGTTTTGTAGAGTACAAAAAAAAATAACAAACAAAATTAAAAAACAAATATTATTCAAAAGATTGGGTCATTAAATTCACCCCCTTATAAAATTTCGTCCCCGAAATTACAACTCATACACTCAGAAGATAAAATGTGTGTGTAATTATGTCAAATAGACTCCTTTGGTTCCCACGTGGTTTCTTCACATATGTGGTTCTTCCAAAACACCATAACAAGGTGGGTAGTCTTTTTTCATAGATCCTTGTCCATATGATCCTAAACATCCATCGGTTTCTCCTCATAAGAGAGGTCATGTTTCGGTTGTACCACCTCTGAATTTAGTACATGTGAAGGGTCAGGTATTTACTTTCTCCAGAGGGATTCAGGGATGAAATCATGAAATTTTGATTGATTTGGAAGAATTTTATGATAATAAGACACTACTCCCACATGATCAAGGATTTCATAGGGGCTAATGTACCTAGGGATGAGCATCATTTTCATCCCAAAACACATGACTCTCTTCTAAGATAAAATTTGAAGAAAAAACTAGTCACCAACATCAATCACCATTTCCCTTTGATGGTATTTAGTATAGCTCATTAGTCGACTCTGAGCAGCCTTAATGTGTTGTAGGATGGCATGGGCATTTCTGTCATCTCTTGCACAAGATCAGGCCCATGAAGCTTTCTCTTAGCATCTTCATCCCAACATGTTGGAGTTCTACATCGCTTCCCATATAGATCTGCATAGAGTGTCATTTGAATGATTGATTGGAACCAAATTTTTTAATAGAACTCAACTAAAGTGATATGATGACCCCATACTCCTTTAAATTCCATTAATCATGTTCTCAACATGTCCTTACCTGTTTGAATATCCCTTTCATATTGGCCGTTAGTTTTGGAGTGATAGGCTGTACTAAAATTCAATTCAATGCTCCTAGCACGTTGATGACATCACCAGATTTTTTATGCGAACCTTCTATCACGATCAAATATAATAGAATTTGGAACTCCACGTAGCCATACCACTTCCTTCACATAAATCCTGGAATGTTGATCAAGAGACAAATCTTCCCAAATAGAGATAAAATTGGTGGTCTTGGTTAGGTGGTCCATAATAACCCATATTTAATTTTTTCATTTGGATGTTGTTGAGAGACCTGTGACAATGTTCATAGTGATATTGTTCAACTTCCAAACTGGTATGGATAGTGGTATCAATACACCTTTACGAAAATTCCACACAACATTCACTTTCTAACATACTAGGCACCATGAAGTGTAGTCTTCAATCTACCTTTTCATATTATCCCATCAATAATAATCATGAAGGTATCTATAAATTTTTGACTCCGTGGATGTATAGAGAATGTAGATATACGAGCTTCATATATCAGCTCCATATTTATTTACCGAATATATAGAAAACATATTCTTCTATGAAATTTTAGTACACGTTTTTGATCAAAATTAATCTCAAGAAACTTCCCATCCTTTATAGCCTCATACATATTCTGTATCAAATGATCTCATTTCTGATATTTCTTGATCATCTCAAATAATGACGGTTGTGAAGTCATTTGGGTTAGGGTTGATGGTGTCCCTTTCCTTATAATTCCCACGTATAGCTTTACTAGGTCAATGATCAAAGGATCTCTTTAAATCCTCATATTTGATAGATCATCTGGGTATTTCATTCATAATGCATCAGTGACATTGTTTTCTCATTCGGGATGATAATTAATTAAATAGTCATAGTCTTTATGAATTTACAACAATCATCTTGGTCTCATGTTCAATTAATTTTTGTGAAAACATACTTCAAAATTTTATGGTCTATGTATATATCACATTTATCCCCACAAAGATAGTGCCTCCCTATCTTTAGAGAACAAATGACCACATCCACCTACAAGATCATGCGTAGGATAGTTCTTCCCATGAGTCTTCAACTATCAAGATGCATAAGAAATGGTTTTTTCATTTTGCATGAGGACACACCAAATCCCTCTCAATGATTATTCACTAAAAAATGAATCCTTCTCCACTTGAGGGCAATGTTAACATTGGTGCGGTATCCAATCTTTTCTCCACCTCTTGGAAACATTCCTCTCACTCCTTTTTCCGGGTGTACTTGACCCCATTTTGAGTTTACTTGGTAAATGTTTTATAATGTCATGAAATGTTTTCCAAAAGACAACTTCTAATATCCTAAAAATCCATGGAAACTACAATCATAGTTATTTTTATATGTTCAGTCTTCTCCTCTACAACTCTTGTCTTTGTAGGGACAATTGTGATTCCATCATTGAAAATAATGTTACCTAAGAAAGAAACTTGTTGTAACTAGAATTCAAATTTTTTGATCATTCCAAAAATCATCGCCTTAATTAGAGTTTTCAAGATAACCCTTAGATGATCCTCATGCTCTTCGAAAATTTTAGAATATATTAGAATATCATCAATAAAAACAACAACAATGTTATCACGTTAGACATTAATGACTCTATTCTTCTGATCCATAAAAGTAGTTTGTGCATTAGTATATCCGATGGTAATAACAAAAAACTCATTATGCCCATATCTGAACTAGAAGTTATTTTTTGGATTATGTTTGTTCTTCACCATCAATTGATGATAACTAAAACAGAGATCACTCTTGAAGAAGAATTGATCCCCACAATGTTGGTCAAATAAGACATCAATTCATGGAAGAGGGTATTTGTTCGTTACTGTGATCCCATTTTGATCTCTATAATCAATAGATAAATACATTGATCCATAATTCTTCATCACAAAGAGAATAGTTACTCCCCAAGGATACCCACTCAGTTGGATAAACCCCTTTTCCAAAAGATCATGGAGTTGTTTCTTTAATTCCTCCAGATCCACATTTTCCATCCTATTTGGGGTCTTGGATATCGAATGATATCCAGGTACGAGTTCAATAAAGAACTATAACTCTCTTTCTGGGAGAGGTATGGGTAAATCCTTGGTAAATACATCAATCTATTCTGGGATTATGGGGACATTTTCTATCTTTAACTCTAATTTTCTTCTTCTTCTTTACTGATCAACTCGATAAATAATCATATTAGAGGTTCTTATAGAAAAATATCTAGTTAATATATCTCTCCATGGAAGATAAATATAGGTTTTCTATTTAAGTCTACTAGGATTTCCAGGCTTCTATATTTGATCTTATCATTATACATTGAGAGTGAGTCCATCCTTAGTATAATGTCAAATTCCAACTCAGTAATGACTACACGAAATGACTTATATACACATAAATAATGTACCCATTTTTCAGTGATAGTTATTGAATAAAGGTAAGTAACTCTATATCAATGAATTATGATCATTATATCATAACAAATATTTCATTTAATAATATATACTAATACATACAATTATTTCTATGTAAAAGGAATCATATCATGTTAAGGAAGAGGTAGTCCACACATCCACAACTAATGTTATCACTTTTTAGTGTGTGAAAAGGGCAAACAAATAAATGACATATTCTGTATCTAGAAGAGTAATTATTCCATAAATTTCATAAATGTTTTATTTAAATTACATAACATTAATTAAAACATCGTTTTTATGATTTATAACTAATGTAAATGAATCACATATCTTTGAAGAGAGGGTAATCTGCACTTCCATATATGATGTTATTGTAATTACATAGAAAGGAAAGAATTTTTTTTGTTATATAAAAATTAAATAATAAAAAATAAAAAATAAATATCATTTGTGTCATATAGAAGAATACATTCCATAATTATACCCAACCATTAGAGGTGGTAATAAAAAAAAGGTTTGTTTTTTCAGGTTGTAGTTCATCATAATCATAAATGGTTAGTTAGTTACCCATTTGCAAGATGTGTGTATGAGTATAGGTAGAGCCATTATACTTGAAACAAATTATTATATATAGGATATTTTTTGTTATATAAACATAGAATAATAATATTTTATGGTGTGGAGAATGAGAAAAATGTACAGGATCTTGAGGAAGGATGTGGCCCCATTCATTGGGTAACTCCATTCCATTTTCAATAAAGTGATTATTTGAATGGATTAATATCAATATTTAGGATAAGAGGATTATGGGATGTATTTGTAGGATCTATTTTATTTGATATAAGTTGATACAATGTGGCCTATTAGGAGTGATTATATGGGAGGGTTCATAGACTTTTTATAGTGGAAGATAAATGGCATTCCTGTATATTTTTTCAACATGAATTACAAAAATGTATTTCATATGAATAGTGGATACCATAATAAAAAATATTAGATAAAATAGATGATATGTTCAAAATATGGTAAGTCAATGTATTTTTTACACGTTTATAGGTATTTTATCACTAAAGTTTAGAGTCTATACTCTTGTAACACAAACTTTTCTCTTAAACACAGTAATTGATTTTAATTATTTAAAATAATTTTTTAAAATATATATAAATATTTACATTATTATAAACATTAAATTATTTTTATTCAAAATAGGGAATATTTTTTTCAAATTCCAATCACATAAGTGGTAGAAGTTAATTTAAAATTAATATCTTAGACATGATGACAATGTGGATTTTTAATGTAAAAATGTTCAAATGTATGCAATGTTTTTATATCAAATTTTAATGTGACATTGATTGAAATGAAATAAAACAAATAAATATATTTATGCTCTATCTAATGAATATTAAAAACCTATAAAAAATTACTTTATCCATATACCTAAATTGTATGAAAAATCATTTTTGAATTAAAATCAATATTTTTCACTAATAATAAAAAAATAAAAATTCCCAGAATAGTACAAATAAATCACCATAAACTTATTCTGATTGTTTTCATTTAGAAATTTAGTTTCTTTTTTCATATTAAATTATTTAATTTTCAAAATCCATATTAAATGTAAATTCATCCTTATAAGATGGTAAAATTTCCATTTAAAAAATGCATGGTTTTATGTGTAATATTGGGTTTGTTCATATCTTATGATCATAAAATATATTGGATGAATGTAAAATATATTTGATTAAATATATAATATATATATTAATTTCATATTTTTTGTTGATTTATATAAATATAATATAATATTATAAAGTGTCTTTGTGAACATAAAATAGTTTTTTAATAAAAACCTTCAGTTTATATTCAATAGGATCTTGTATTTATTTACATTTAATTCTAAATTTATAAATTCAACCACGTATTTTCATAAGTGACTTAATAAAATTCATTAATATCAATTTAATTTATAGGTTTTATGTAATTATATTGAATTATAATATATTTAATTATATTTTATTGTTTAGTAAAACATGGTTTTGAGTGTTACTCAAGCAATCAAGGAATGTCAATATTGCTTGTAATGCTAGATAACCTCGTTGTTCAGTATAGATAAAGATAAAATTTATGTTGCATGTATCTTAAAAATAACATGAGTTATTGTATAAAAAAATCTATGAACACAAATTAAAGTTAGTCTGATAGTAAAATATTGTAAAGAAATGAGTTGCTACATTCTCCCCACCTTAATGAAATTGTGTGATCACAATTCAAAATTGATCTAAGTAATCAAGGGATTAGTATTTGAAAATAAAATTCTTTGAAAACCCAAATCTTCAATATGTTTAATGACACCTCTTCTTAATAAGGAATAACTTGAGGTACAATGGTTGCATAACTAGGTTCCCTAGTAGGATATCATAAGTTGTAAATAGAAACATGGATACATAAGAAAAATATAATGATAAAGTTCATATGGAGAGTCATAAAGAACATGTTCAGATGAATTTTGATGAACATAAATCCTTAGCACACTATTATGAAAATTTATATTGATATAATAAAAAATAATGATAATAGAAAAAAAATTGTTACAAAAATAGTTTCATAAAGTTGATGAAGTCATTCACTATTTAATAATATAATATAATAGAAATTTCTATAAATAAAAATGTTTCCTTTAATTATTACATTTACAATATCTATTTTATCTCTTAGAAAAAGTCGATACTTATTGTGATGTAATACATTAATCTAAAAAACCACATTAATTGATCAACTGAAACTATTTAAAAAATATTCAACTTTCCAAATAGTTACAATCTAACCCTTTTGAAAATAAGGTTGATGAATTTCCAAAACTAAAATATCAATATCCATCAATCAATTCAAAGTGACTCTTTAATAGTCATAGGCCAAATATTTTAATACCTTAATTGTGTATTCTTTGGATTTATATAAATTTCATTATTTATAATAAATAATTAATGTATACATGATTTCTTCCTTATTCGATAAGGTAAAAATAATTTTATGGATATATTCTATAAATCCAAATATATTTTGAAATCAAACAGTGATTGAATAATATACAATGTTGAAAAATCATTTATTTGTTCTGATGTATTAATAAGTAATAAAAATCACTAATTTATTTCTATAAAAAACATTATCTCAAAATAAATACCATATTAACGTTAATATTTCCCTAAGACATATATTTTCTAGAAATATTGCCTTTCTACAAAATCAATTTTTTATGGTATCATTCAACATGTGATCCCCAGTCATTAAAGAAAAAGTACTCTAGTAAAATCCTACTATATTACATAAATATTATAACTAATATATCATCAATAAAATACCCAGATGAAATATTTTTTTATTCCAAACATAAGAATATTATTAATTCCTCCCTATCTATAGCAGTAGCTTAATCATGAACATGGTCCATTGGACAATTTTGTGGTATATTACATTGATACATGAGACAATGATTTTTATAGTGTCCCATATCCTTACAATGAATTAATTTCAGATCAGAATGATCTTTTTCTATTTTGAAATCAAATTCTTGGAGGCCTTTTTCGCAATACATATTACAAACTCTCATTACCTTCAATCATGAATTGGGATGTTTCTTTAAATAATTAACACTTGTAGGAAAATAATTCATTCTCTTTTTCCCTATCTACATCCTTTGAAAATCCATCCTCTTCTTCTTTTTCCATCATTCAAATCTATTTGACTTGGATAATTATTTACCCATCACATTATAACAACATATTATTTCCTCATATTATGATAATTCTTTTGAAATTATTTCACATAAAAATATTGTCTTATGTCCATAAAATATATGATCCTTATTAATATTGAGATTATTTAAATTAGTTATTTTCACATTCCTACTTCTAGTAACCATTTCTAAATGATGGAATACACTAAATTAGTCCATATTCTAATAAACCATAATGTGTAATCCCATAAATAATGATTTATTTTACAAAAAATGATTCTTTTGGTTATATATAATTAAATACAAATAAACGTGGTTTCACTGGGGAATGTAATACTTTTAAATCATTTCTAATGGTCTATAAATAAAATGAAAATCATCCGAATCTTGTAAAATAAGAGTGTCAATCTAGGTGGGTTGTATGTCCTATTTTCATGTACCATGTTATGCTTAATTCATGCCTGACCCACCTTGTCAGAGTTGGTACCTCTAGGTACATCTATACTAGAAATACATTCATGTGTTGTATATAGTCAAGGATGTGCATCTAATAAGACTCACATAATTTCATCCTTACTAAATCTCTAGTATGTTCTTATATAATAATCATTATATTCTATCTTAGGGTTATTTACCCTAATCTCATTTTTCTAAATCTGATTTTTATGGATACTAATAAAATTCATATGATACCTACTGTAATGTCCCTAACCTAGAGTCCATGAGCTGGTGTATTATTTAATTACCATATAATTATTACAAGGAATCAAATCCAAAAGTACCGTCCATTTAATCAGATTTGGTTAGCCATATTATATACCTTATACACCTAATACATTGTGAAATAACATAAATCATAAATTATTTAGAATCCCATAATCCTTGAAACTCATTAAAAGTATTACTCTTTCAAACATGGAGAATGTAAAAATAATATCAATGTGATAAAACTCTGAATATTGGAAAAATATAGTGGAATAAAAAATTTGTAGAATTGAATAAATCAACATGGAAATGTATATAAATTAAAATACATTCCTTGAATAAAAACAAGATAATATATAATCAACATGGAACATTAAGAAACTAAAATAAATTCAATTTAAATCATAAACATAGAATTAGATGAATCCAAATATTTAAAAAAATGAAAATCTCATGGATAATAGCAATTATAAATTGAATTATCTATGATGTAAATGATTAATTACTAGATTTCGTGTTTGATTCGCATAAAAACATACACTATCAAGATATTTTATGAGATGGTTTAAAACTACTAGTAGAAAAAAAATTAATTTGGCTAACTTATTTATCTCATTATAACATGTCTATGCATCAAGGGCCTATATAATGTATGCTCCCACCTATCATGGTCTTTCAAAATCACTCACTGTACAAAATAATCAATTAAATTAGTAATAAATATGCCTTATCAAATATCTGTATTGAATGTAGAATATGGAATTATCAATATCTAATTATTGGAGGATAAGTGACGACAAGATTTTGTGACGTTGAAAAATTAAAATACCATTGAAATATCATCAAAAAAATTGAGAAAAGTAATACATGAACACTCAAATTAATCCCATACAACATTGAAGATTTTAAATCATAATCCCCATGACGAAATAACAAAAAATGAAACATAGAATATCATGATAATAAGTATATCATTATATAACATGTTAAATGGTAGTATATGCACCATATAAATGTTAAATGGTGTATAACAACAAATAATCCCTAATAGATTGTAAATTTAGAGGAAATCCCTTTCCATGAGTTGACTTGTCACAAGTGTCTTTATATTCATGAATTATAAAATGATTATAATTATTAAATTTCTTAAAGAAATTAATTTTCTTATTAAATTTAATTCACTTATTAAAATGTTACATATAACTACTTAAACAATTATGTCTACATTAGTTGTTTGGACCATATTTGATTTATGTGTCAAAATTGACATTATTAGGTCAACAATGGCTAGTGGGTAATTATATGAATATAATAAAAAATATTAATGATAGAATTATCATATATATATATATCAATTATAATTTCAAAACTAATAATTTTAGATGGTTATTAAAAATAAAGCAATGTTACAATCATAGAGATGGTAGGTCATTCACTCACTTGATTAAAATTCCATTTTTAGCAATTATTATGGAAAGAAGGCAAGTAAAAATATATATTTATAGGATTATCATCATATCATAAATACCATTTCATTTAATAATATATACTTAAATATATAATTGTTGTTATGTAAAACATGTCACACCATGTCGGGGAGTCGGTAGTCGACACGTCTGTGCCCGACATTATTAGTTTTTAGTGTGTTAAAAGGATAATAAATAACATGACATATTAAATTTTACAAAAGATAATTATTTCTAGAATATAATATATGACATTTATTTTACATGTTTTCAATTAAACAAATCCTTTTTATGGTCCATATGATTGTGGAAACTAATCAAATCACTTTGAAGAGGTGGTAGTTCACACTTCCACAAATGGTATTATCATATTTACAAAAACTTTATATCATAAGGGTATGTGTTATATAAAAATAAATAATCCTAAATAAAATAAAAATATCATATATATCATATATAAATAGTTTTTATATCAAAATTTCCAACTATGTTAGGTGGTAATGTGAAAATGAATGACATCATTTTATGATGCAGTAGTTCATCGTACACTTAAGTGGTAAGTTCATAACACATTTTATGGATGTGTGTGTATGTTTAGGATTAATCTTTTTAATAGAAACATCTCAATATATTTAGGTTAATTTTATAATAATATAATAATTGAATAAAAACTTATGGGGGTGGATTAAAAAATTAATGCAAATTGCTTGAAGAATGATTTTACATCATCTTTTGGTGACTCTTTTTGGTTTGACTGAAAGGGTATCATTCAATCGATTACATAACAAATGGATTATTAAAGGATTAGGTATTGAATTATTATGAGAAATTTGGATTGATATTTTATGGTCCAATGTTTTTTGATTTGTGTGAAAAATTGGGTGGGGTGAGTTTCTTTTTTATAATAGAGATTGACTAACATTATTATAAATTTTTAGAAAGAGACACCACTCATGTTTTTAAATTAAATTGTGGATCTAATAATGAAACAAATTCTATAAAATAAATTATTTTTTATAAATTTGTCAACCTAATGTTTTTGGATAACATTTTATGTCATTGTTTCTCTTAAGCTTAAGTCTTAGTCCCTTAATAAGCTATATTTCTTCTTAATCGTTGTAATTAATTGTAATTACATCCACATGTATTTGTGGTAAAATATAATATTATTATATTAGACATTATAAATAATATTTATTTCAAATATGTATTCTGTTTTATAAAATTCCAATAACAGAAGTGGAATAAATTAATATAAAATTAAACATGTATATGGGATGACAATGAGGGGTTTGAAAGTAAAAAAGATCATATATTTTATAAGGTTTTATATTCAATTTCAATATGTAATTTCTTCGTGTCAATTAAATTTTATAAATATATTTAAAATTAATTAAATTGATATTTAAAACCAATTAGAAATGTATTTTTCATTATAAATAAATTATAAGAAACAAGGTTTTGATTTAAAATTTAGTATTTTTCAGTATTCATCAAAAAGTAAAACCATATAAAAATTACCAAAAATACAACCAAACTAAAAAAACGTTTTATTAAAAAATTTATTTTCATTTTTCATTATTTATTTATAAATTTTTTAAAATTTAGATTTAATGATTTTTCACTATTAAATGGATGTGTTGTTTCTATTATAAAAATATAAGTTTTTATGCATAATATTGGGGTTTTAATAAATTATTATTGTAAAATATTATAGATTAAGGTAAAAAAGTTTTATTTAATATATATATATATATATATATTTCATTTATACCAAACAATTATTTCAATTAATTTAATTTTTTAGTATAAAATGGATTTGCGAGGTTAAAAATTATTAAATCATTCCTTTTATATTCAATAAGTTAAAAAATTCATCTCTAATGAATTGGATACCAATTAAATCTACTATATATTTTCATAATTCTGTTGACCAAATTCATAATCATCAACTTCTCTACTAGGTTTTATAATATTATATAATATTATAATATTTTTATTAATATATTATTTTTCATTACATCTAAATATTATGTGTTATGATAGCCATAAAAGAATATAATTCTTGAATGTAATGAAGTATTACCTCATTGTACAATGTAGATAATGAAATAAATTATGTTGAGTGAGACATATTGTAAACTTGGTGTTTTGTAAAATGAAATCTCAGAACAAATGTTATATTTCATTCATAAAAGAAATATATTTTAATGTATTGGGGTGTTACATCACTAGTTCTCTACCATCACCTATAGGCCGGTCCTACACCCCGTGACAAAAACAGATAAATCTATTTTCATACCCAAACACATCTATTATAAATATAAATATTGATACATCTTGGTGATGCTAGGATGCACTGCCCGAGACGAATCCTGAAATCTATCTTCATCTCCACATAAATGTCAACTGAAACCAGTACATGATCATCTAAATGATAAATTATGTCATTCCTTGTAGGCCAATAAGGAAGTGGTTCTTCACCATCCACACTCACCAATAGGACTAGCAAATCTGGGTATTATAGCTTCTTTTTTATAACTATATCTAGATGGATGGATGTAAAAGCTAAGGATTATTGAAAACTCTACCTATGGCTGTTGTGAAATTTTAGGGGCATCTAAGTGAAAAAATCCATGATATTTCACACAGTTCTATCCTAAATAACTACATACATCTATGTCCTCTTTGTAAGTGAATAAACTACATTATTTGAGTTATTATGAATATTGGCAAGTTGAAGTCAAAATACAATAGGTATTCGACCCATCTACGATACCTCTGATTTAGATTACACTATATAAATATGTACTTCAACCTTTATTGGTCCATGTACACCATTAATTATATCCATGTATTTAATTTCTCCTATAACACAATTCATGAACAACATTATCTTACTTGAGATCGTGTATCATGTAATTCTTCTTGTGTGGCCTCTTTACCAATTACCCACAATCCTCAAATTTGTTTCCCTATATCAGAACATATCCTAGGCCGATACCTAATTTTAAATGGAAAATAGTCTTACCCCAACAAAATCCAGTAAAACCAGTATTTTTGTTCAATTATGTATGTTATATACCTCCTAAAAGGTCTTCTGGTAAGAATATGACCCAAAATAATTAAAACAGTTATTAGTCAATCTTATAAGAGGTGATTATAGAAATGAAAAGTCATGTATGAAATTCATGTGTTACTGTTATTTTAAATAATTAGCTCTTTACTGGAGGTATTGATCATTACTTTTAAATTTTTACATAAGGATATGGTGGAAAAAGAAACATAGACGTCATATATTTTCAAGTGCACACTATGTAAGGCGGGTTACACACAAAATAATCCCAGTAAATGAATATGTAATGGTCTGGAAAGGAAACTTATAGAAAAAAAAATTATTTTCAAATACAGAACTTGTAAATTTCTAAAAGCTTTTAAATTGGGAACTATCTTCATGTTTCATCTGCAGGAAAAAGGGATCATATCATTCGATGAACATTCATGCTGAGAGATTTTTTTCCTCCAGATTATTCCTCAGAAGTCTATTACATTTTCCATATAATGCATTGGAACTCAATCGATATGCTCTTCATTCCTCTTGAGATGTTATTTATGACTTCGTCTAACAATAAAGTTATCAACTTTTGATCAGATTTTAACATTTTGTAGAACTACCACTTTCTTGTTCGAATCAATGCCTGATGCTAGACGAGGAGAGGCATACGAGTATAAGGTAGGGGGTCATGTGAATTTTGTGAACTGTAATGATGTTTATATATTCCGGATTATCAAGATCCAATTTTTGGGGTTTCATTTCATTTATAATTTATGATTTTGTTTCATATTTTTGTTTAGTTATTTTAATAAGTGTTTTAATGTGTGAATTAGGTGGTTTTCCATGATTAAGTGCAATCACATGGGTGTGTTTCCCTTGAAATGATTGTTTATGGCTGTTTGGATGAGGTTTCATATGTGTTATGACTTATTCCACTTATTGGGTTGTGAATTTTGAATTAAATTTAGAATGGATTTGAAATTGTGTAAAATTGTGGTTGAATTGGTTAAGGGTTTGGGATTATAGATTTCCCATTTACCCCTTGTTATGCATATGCCTATTTAAATACGTGTGGAATTTTTTTATCCAACTGTAAACATGTCCACGTGAGTTATTATATTCTAATTCCTATTAATATTTTAGATTACATAAATAGCTTGTCATGTAAATTATTTCAATTTGATTTATTTATGATTAAATCTATTTGGGCTGTTTAATTCCAGTGTGTTACTTTGAAGATGAATTGTTCCATGTGTGTTATTGATGATAAATAATTTGATAGTTTAATTCACATGTTTTTCTTATTATATAAAATGTCTCCACATGATTTAATATTTTAATTTCATGTAATAGATTAATATTCATGTGGATTCTTGTATGGAATTATTATGAAGGGGTAATTAGAAACGGGTGAGCCATTGTCTCAGTTAAAAGACAGGGTCAAGATCACGTGACTAATTTAACCTTATGTATCCCTAGGGTGAACAAGGATATCAATTAAAATACCATGTATGTAATGATGTGGTAATTATGTAAGGGTCATGAGAAATCCATGATCGGGTCTTTGGGCATATTGATGCTTATTTGAAATTTCTATTGAACCTCAGATCCATTAAGAGCTACCTTGGTCAGGATCAATTAAATATGGTCAAATGAATTTTATGTCATGAGTTACTGATTAAGTTATACTAGGAATCATCTGGTAGATGGTGGACCTTAAGACTTCTATA
Organism: Viscum album; assembly: GCA_963277665.1. NCBI lineage: Eukaryota > Viridiplantae > Streptophyta > Magnoliopsida > Santalales > Viscaceae > Viscum > Viscum album. Next base: position 1,414,274,265 of record OY728153.1, on the reverse strand, counting down.
TAATTCCATGATCATAATCACTGAAATGGATGACTTCTGACATATCTACGATGCCAAAGCACAATCTTGAATTTAGTAATCAATTATACTTGTTTACATTGTCTCAAGGATATCTGTTTTTTCCTACATTTGAGTAACCATTGTTTATGATTTCACTATTGCACAATGCCTTTTATATATATATATATATATATATATATTCACTGCTATATTTACACAGACCGTGGGCGGTTTCCTAACAGGATTTAGTCTCACAACATATTTGGTTCATGTTTCTGAACTAAAAAATTTGTTTTTTTATGTATCAATAAGCATAAGATCCATTTTAGAGGTACTTGAGTGTTGTTAAAGTATTATAGCATGGGACTAAGCAGATTCATGGGATTATTCTGCATTTCCTTTTTTATTTTCTATACCTTGGTATTGAATCTTGTATTTGGCTACAATGTATCCTATTTTGGCTTCTTTCATAGAACATATGACATGAAACATCATACGTTTGTGATGTGACATCTGGTTATTTATCTTATCAATCTTTCTTTGATTTCATATGTGGTAAGGTATTACTACTTATCTTATAGTTATATTATTTATTCTGATTTTTACACACTTCCAATGAGGGCACAACACCTCCATTATCACACCGTAGGACCTCGCTGTTACTCAATAGCCTCTTGTGTTTGGAAATATTCACTTGAGGCCATGTGGACAACCAGGTACGGGGCACCAGTTGATTGGAATATAAATCAGGGATGTTTCAACGTGGTATCAAATGACTTTTTTTTCCAGTTTTTCATATTTTTTTGAGAAATTATATAGGGATAGGAAGGAAATTGGATTTGATAATTAGTTATGCCTGAGTGTAGCGACCTTTCATATAGGGAAAAACCAAATCGCCTCAAATTGAATTGTGATTTTTGGATTTTGAGTTGTTACAGTTGATTTGACTTCACTATTGGGTGAAAAACATGATCTTTGATGTTATTATTAATATTATTTTGGTTCTATTTTTTGAAACTTTGTGATATGAGTGTATTCCATCCAATTCGTCATATAAGAACTTTTTTAAAATCATATGCCGTGAATTATGTTCATTCCATTTAGAAGCATCACACATTGCATGATATTTTGATAGATGTCATTATAGTTATGAATCTTATTGTGATAGGTACCATGATATATATTCATGTTATTGTAGTACTTTTATTGGTATGTATTATGGTTGAGCTGGATAAATGCCAAAAATTTGTCCCAAAGGAGTATGGGACCTCATGGATCAGAGTTTGTAGGATCATGTTTTAGTTATGGTATATAGATTATGTTGTTATGTGCTATATGTGGATTCCAAGATTTGGTTACAGGGGAGTATGGGACCCGTCGGATTAGAATTTGGTACCCCAATACATTATTTTTCAAAAAAAAAACAGGTGTTCTAGGGAATTTTATGAGGTCTAATGTCTGGAAACCAAGATAAAAAAGTGCAGGGTTCTATGAACACCCAAAATATGTTCTTCCATTTGAAAATAAATACCTTTTTTCTTATACACATTGTGCACCATATGTGCACAATGTTTTTTATCTTACTATGTTACCATTTGTGTGAGAAAAAAACGGGTTATTGGTTTTTGGTAATAAAATGCCGTGTACCATATGTATACACCTTGAAGTTTCATATACACAGACCTTTTGTGACTCTGTACTTGTGAATGTACATGGATATGATGGAGAACCTAGCTACACACCATGTATTCAAATCACACACTATGTTCAAGGGTTGTTTACATGCCAAGGAAGGTGGGGGAACACACCCATGTAAGAGTTTAACAGGACATGTCGTGTGTGATTTATACATGCCAGGTACTCAACATTTGTAAACAGTTGAGTTTTTTCTTATCCTATGTTATCTTCCATTTCCAGTTTTTTGACATGTGAGTAGTCCTTTATTTTAATTTTTCCACGTAGATCATTATGGTTATATTTGTAGAGTGTTATGAATAATCCTAATGGGTTTTTTGGGATTCTATCTAATTGGAGAGGTTCTTCCTCTACTATAATTTCCAGTTTTCACTTGAGAGTGAAACATAGTGTGGATGATCAATTGGGTTTTTGGACTAACATAGTTGAGACCTCTAATATATGATTTTCTATAAGATATCTCATGTTTCCTAAATTTTTAGGATTACTGCCTTCGAAGATGTTCCCTTCTGGCCTATGAGGGTGTGACACCTACTGTTATCGAGGATTCCTTATATAATTCATACGCTTATTTTTTAACCAAGACGACCCCTTTTGTAGGATGATTCTCTGGGTAATTATTTGAGGATCCCACCTAGGATTCATCTAGTTTTTATTAATATAAGGATCCCATGAAGGATTCCTTAACTCTGGTTTACCTATAGAATCCCAATTAAGATTCCTCTCTGGGTTTATCTTGACCAGACATGACGATAGTAGTGGGATTGGGGTAGTACCTCTTGTTGTATGACACATTGACCTAACACATGGGTAGGAAGAGGGGTGAGTCCGTAGATGAATGTTTGGACCTTTACTATTTGTTATATGTTCTTTTGAGAAATGAGCATTTCTTGTTTCTAGAGAACCTTGTAGGTTTCCTTTTTTGTCAAAAAGGGACTTACATGATATATTTATGTTATACCGGGTATGATGTTTTGTTTCTAAAGAGTTCACCCTTATGTGAATGAGTGATCGTTGTATCATTACCCTTGATATGGGAATAAGCTTTGAGAAATGCTCGGTTCAGAAGAGTAGACGTGCCTCTAGCATGGTCAGGTACTTAGGAGGTCGTGTGAATATCTCTTTTTATAGGTGATGGGTGACATCTTGGTATTACTTCATCTGTATAAATGTTTACAATGATGATGTGATTTCTATACAATTCCTACATGAGACATCTGGTACTATGATGTGTAGGGTGGAAAAATAATGATTATTACCCAGAATGTTCCATTATCTCTTGTAATCATGGGGTTGTACATGTTGACATACACAGTACTCCTAAGTGCTAAATGTTAAGAAAACCCAATCGAGTTCGGTTAAATTATAGAGCTTTGAGTTATTGTGTCTGTTCTCGATCATCTCCGGAGTAGGGTGGCCTAAATGTTTTTAAACCATGTTTGACCCACTGCCCTGGAGGAATTTTGGGTACACAGTTGTTTTGATATGCTAGCCAGTTTAATTTTGTACTTCGTGCCATGTTATATGACGATGTGATCGTGGTTCATAAAATAACACTTATGCGTTTATGCTGAATATGAACTAGTGCAACTGAGATTGATTGGTACATTTTCCCAATTTTTATGACATTCCTAGGTTGGGAGTTTCCTTTAAGTTCTATTTAAATTTGTCCTTACTTGTAAAAATATAATAATTAAGGACTATTAATAAATGTTCAATTCTACTTTAATGTCATTGAGGTTTGTAAGTCTTGTTTTAAATAGATTTTTTCTTGGCATCATGATTTCGTTTTGTTTTGGTTGTGTGTGATTTTTTTGTGAGACTTTGATTATCATGAATATTCCTCAGTGGGTAAACATGATCTATAAAGGGAAATTCTTGGGATAAAGGCATTGATAATAGTTAAATGACAGTGTGTCCACAAGTGAACATGAGTTTATTACTAGAGTTTTACCTGTAGTGTTTACACTTTAATTTTTATGGTTATCCTTGAAATCATATTTATGTGATCTTTCATAATAAATAAACATGTCCCATATCTTTACGTCAGCCTATATGCAGTAATAGAGAGATAGTTATGCAATACACTGTAGTTGAAATCTGTTGGGATAGTTTTGATATATTTCTGTGTTGTATACGGGGTGTGTAGTTTTAAACGAGTCTCAGTTAATCTGGAGGGATTCATGGGTTCCCATGTTGGAACGCCTTGAACGGACTCTAGATTCATTCCAAATTATTCGACATGACATCAAGGCAGATGTCGCTTTAGGTTTGGCCAATGATCATATGTGGACTTATGGCCTATTACTAATTTCTCACTAATAACATGGAGTATGGGTCACCTTGGTGAGTTCCTCAGAATCCAACATGATGAATCTAAGGTTATATCTAACATATAGTTAGAATTAATTGTCATGCTTTGATAAGAGATAATGGTTCTAGAAGGATGGATTTGGAATTATGATTTTACACATACTATTGCATGAACATTTAATTGATCATGGGATGTGTTGAAAAAGGAGTGTCACCGAGAGATATGTATGAGCTATAGTGAATGGGGTCGTTGTGGGTGTATGCAGCATTGGGAGAAAGAGTAGTGTTCAGTTGCAATACACCAGCCTCATATGTCGCGATATTCTAAGATAAGTTATTTAGTGATGGTTTCACTTGTAATTCTTCTTATTCCATGTGTATGGTTTGAGATAACCAGTTTGAAAAATCCATTGGACTAAGGTGGGTCTTATGTTGAATTTTGAAATTTCCTTTGGGGTATGATTGTGAGACCATTTTTAATTAGGTCGATCATCATTTGAAAATTATTTAATATGAGGCTACGGTTATGACCCCAGTTTTTCTCAGGTTCTCCTAGTTAAGGGAAAATCATACTGGTAGCATTGCTAGAATGCTCAAGGGAGTTCACGGTGGGGTTTTCCATTTGTGTAGGTGTCATGTAAATGATTTCTTGTGAGTTTTTCTTGACAATATCATGATGGTTTCACTCTTCTAATCGATCAAGGTTACCTTTAGTGTTGACTATAATGAGAGGATGTAAACCTGGTAGATTGTAAGAACACACTAGGTCCCACATTCTATCATTTCAAATAGTGAATCCCAGTATAATTCATGTTTCAATAAAATTTTATAGATGGATTTGGGTATATAGGTACTTTTGATCACCACTTATCGCCCCCCGACAAATGGCAGTTAGAGTGCTTGATTCAGGTTCTGAAGGACATGTTTTGGGCATGCATCATGGATTTCTGGGCTTCGTGGTAGACATACCTACCCCTTGTTGAGTTCTCTAACAACATTGGCATCCAGAATACATTTCAAATTTTTATATATAAGGATTTATATAGTAGGTCATGTTGATGACCCCTATTTTGGCTGGATGTAGGAGAGGCAGCTATACTAGGTCCCCATCTTGTCAAAGAGACCACTGATCAGGTTCAGATAATCTGGAAGTGGATGGATACATCACAGTCTAATCATAATTCTTATACAAAGAACTACAGACAACCTCAAGGAATGAATTTTCCTATGTGTTATACCAAGGATGGGACATAAGAGGATCAAGGGATAATGTAATACTTCACTAATATTCATCAGGAATCATGGGATTTTGTTAAGGGTCATCTCATTTTACTATCGTTTGTGGTTTCCTCATAGGTACCAGGTTATGCATGACGTCGTCCAATTATCTTAGTTGTGGTGTTACTTTTCAGACATTTCTCATCTTTTTTAACCTACTGAGGTTTAGTTAGAGGTAGATACATCCTTTTAGGATCATTCTATTCGAATTGTGGATTGTAGAATGAAGGGTATCTATGGGCGTATAATAACTTTTTTATGGGAGTTAAGGGAGTACCACTGAGTTTTGGATAAGTCCTAAGAGACTCAGGACGATGCAATATCATAGTGGACATAGTTGTTCTCCAATATATTATTCACCACCCTTGGAAGGAAAATTTGGGGATGAATTTAATTAAGGGGATCATTTGTAAGATCTCAGTTCATTCCATGAGGTACGAGTCCTTCCTTATAAATTTTTACATAAGGAGATGTATGATAAAAAACTTACACTCCCTGTATTTTCAAGTAAAAACCATGTAAGGAGGGTTACACGTAGCAGGATTCTAGTACATGGTCATGTTATGGTCATTCTAGCACTTGTACGAAAACAACATGTATTTTCATGTACATGTCGTGTAATATTCTAATTTTTTTATACTATGAAGTAGACTCTTGTTTCGATAGATTTATAGAGGGATTACCCCATTCGATGAACAACCACACCAAGAGGTCGTTTTGCATCCTGGTTGTACAAATGAACTCCATTTTGATCATCATTGGATGCATTGTAACCCAATCGGTGAGTTTTAAATTCCTCATGAACCATTATTTTGATTTCATCTCCCAATAATGTAATCAAATGATGGGTGTTCGTTCTCATTTTATGGATTTACTCAATTCTAGGACGAATCAACACTCGATGCTGGATAAGGAGTGTCGTACTAGTACAAGGTAGGTGGTCTTGTGACTTTTAGGAATTTTCATGATTTTAATATTTTTCAGAGATCTGCACACCCATTTTTGGGATGTCTCTTGACATATAATTTACCCTTATTGTTTCTTATTTGTGTTTGTGTAATTGAATATGTCTTTTAAATCATGAATTCGCATGTTTTACTTGATTAAAGTCCACCCCATGGGTTTGTTTCCCTTGGAATGGCTGTTTATGGACTTTTGGACGAGTTTGGAAATTTGGCATGACTTGCTTCCCTTTGTATTATTTTAAGTATCAACTAAATTTGTAATGGAATTTAAATTGTGATAAATCATTATTTAATTTATTATGTTTTTGGGATTAGTGATTGTCTCATTGCCCCATGTTATGTCAATGACTGTTTAAGGATGTTTGGAATTTTTTTTTCAAATGGTGAACATTACAATGTGGGTTAGGATATTTTAATGTCTTTTAATGGTTTTGATTACATAACTAGAATGTTATGTAAATTTTTCCCATGTGATGGATTTATAATTAATGTCATGTGACAGTTTAATTCCCATGTGTTTCATTTTTATATGAATTGTACGACATGAGTTATTGATTTTAAAACATTTGATACTTTAATTAACACGTGTTTCTTATTATTTGATACTTTCTCATGTGAGTTAATATTTTGAATCCATGTAATAATATAATTTACATATGGATACTTGTATGAAATTATTACGAAGGGGTAATTAGAAAAGTGTGAGCCATAGTCTCTGTTAAAAGACAAGGTTGCGATCATGTAACTAATTTGACCTTATGTATACCTTGGGTGAATAAGGGTATCAGTTAAAATACCATGGATGATCTCAAGATCTTATTATGTAAGGGTTAGGGGAGATCCATGTTAGGCTGCTCGGTCAAATTGAGGATAATTTAAAATGTCGAGATATCTTGGGATCGAATTATGGATACCTGAGCCAGAATCTATTGGAAAATGATCAAATGATTAATATGTAATGAGTTGGAGGTTAATTTATATAGTAGGATGTAGGTTATAGATCAAACATTGATACATTTATATAATTCAAGGACCACAAATAATGAAATTGGTGACTTTTGACACATCTTATAAGCCAATGAATATGTTTGGATTTAGTCTGTACTTATACTTGTTTACATTGTCTTCCAAGACATCAATTTGTGCTTGATTTTGAGTATCCATAGTTAATTACTTTCACTATTGTACAATACTTGTTGTTTATATCCATTGATAGATTTGAATAGGCGTTGGTTGGATTCCTACTGGGACTTAGTGTCACACCCAATTTAGATCATGTTTTTAGGCCCAAATAGATTATGTTGTTATAGGTTTTGATCAGGGTGATAACCCTTCTAGAGGTACATGATTGTTGTTAGGTGTTGGAGATCATGGGACCAGGATGAGGCTTGTGATTCTTATTATTTTTATATTGAATTTTATTTACCAAAGTATTCAATCTTGTGTGTGACTATAGTGTATCCTGTTATGGATGATTTCACAGATCTTGTGATATGAAGAATTATATAACTATGCTATTACATATAGTTATTAATATTAGGAGTCTTGTGATGTTTACTTTTGTTGTGAAGTATTACTACTTATACTATGTTTAGATTATTTATTCCATAATTTTACATTTTACCTATACAGGAATAGTTTCCCCACTATCTCACAATATTCAATCGAAGCTAGTCGGCAGCTTCTCGCATTTAGGGAAATGCGCTTATGGCCAATGTGGACAACTGGGTACAGGGCACTAGTTGAGTGTAATCTGGCTCAGAGACAATACACAACTACCCCCATGATTCTTCCTACCTTGTTTGTAACACCCTGAGCTTCCACGGTACGCTTCTCTTTGAATAATACAGTAGCGTGTGTTGTACGCAACATCGAGTTATAACACAACCACGACCAATCAAAATAGCCATTATGAATAGTAATACCCACTTTTTGAAATTTTTAAATTTTATCTCTCAAAATTGACTTCATTTTTTGATTTAGAATATCGAAATTATTCTAGGGTGAAATTTTGGTACTTTTCGGATAACTTTCATATATTGATGAACAGTGAAAATTACTAAATTTTAATTAAAAACAACATTTTTAATTGAAATAATTAATAATGATAAATTATAAATTTGAGTGGTTTTAAATTATATTTAGAAAATATTTTTACCATTTAATCCAATGTTGGTCATTGGACATAATTTCACATTTAAACCGACATAAACAAGTGTCAATCTTTTGATAGTTATTGTTTCTAAAAAACATGCTTTTTGTTTTAACAACGGGAATTAATTTTAAATTAATAAATGAAACTTCTTTGTTTTTAATTTGGTAAAATATACTTCATTATTGAATTCGGAATATCAAGATTATCTTAGGGTAAATTTATGGAATTTTTCTGAAAACTTTCAATTTTTGATGAATAGTGAAAAACACTGAGTTACTGTTTAAAACCGGCTTTTTATTTAAATAATTATTTATATTATTTAAATTTATTTTAGGTCAAAATAGATACATAACACCTCTATAAATTCAATGTAATTCATTGGAGGTAGTTTATAATAATTTTAGCTATATAAAAATGTTATTGATCTTTTTCACTATCTTTTACCCACCACTTAAGAGAATTTGTAAATTTACATAAAAATTAATTTTACCTCTTCTATGAGTGGAATTTTGAAAATACGAATGAAATGGTTAATATCAAGGATTTAAATGTGGTTTAATAAGATAAAAATAATTTTTTTGTGAATAGTATCTTTTTACTTTTATTTATCATGGTAAAAAGTGAATAGGGTAATTAAGGGTAAAAATGATATTATTATTACCCAAAAACATGTCCTAATTATTTTGTATAATTTTAATTCTACCAAAAACAACCTTATAAATAAAATATGACCCTTTAGGTTCACGTGGATTAGATAAAGACATTTATTATTATTTAATTCAAAGAAGAGTTAAAAGGGTTAAAATCATAGTTTAATAACTAAAACATTTTTAATATTGGGTTTTACATAAGATAAATTCGATTATAAATATTAATTAGAAAGATAAAAATATTTCATACATAATGGTAATTTAATAATAATTTTTAGACATTACATAATTAAATTTATTTATGACACAATGATGATGCAGTAATTACCTTATTAATGAAAGAATCAAATAAATGGTAATATAATTATTAAAATTAATATAATTTCAAAGTTTTTATGACATCCAAGAATTTTCTAGGTGACTATGACATGTTAGGGATGATACAAGGTATCTTTTTCTAAGTAATCAAGTTGTGATTACTTTCAAAATAAAAACAAAATACCAAATAGTGTCAAAATTGACATAAAAGAGTTTTTAAACCAAATATTATAATATTAATTGATATTAAATACCTAAAAGTCTAAGGTTCGGCCAAAGGACATGTATCATGATAGGTGTATCATTAATAGTCCACTTGGGGGTCTCTTTGTGGTATACAATATGTTTATTAACTATATAATTTAAAAATACAAAGTATCATGGTAAGTGTCAAACTAATTAACCAAGAGTTAAAACTAAAAGATAAGGTCAATATAATGACCCAAACCTATCTAAAATCTATTGGGGTAAAGGATTGAAACCCATACCCTCCTTAAGATTTGAATAATCTACTTTGGAGCCATTAGAAACCTAAAATGAATTTATTATAAATTAATACTTTATGTTTTTCCAAAAGATCCCCTCCCCCCCCCCCTTATAAAAGGACCCAACTTCTAACCAATTATTCACACCTTAAAAGCCTTTTTGTTCGGCCAAACCATTCCAAAGTACTCTCTAAACTTCCCTCACTTCAACTTAGAGGCCTTAGTTTGATCATAAAGCCAACCTAAGGATCCCATTTGATTAAATCAAAAGGAAGAACCCAAAGAAGAGGTAATGTTTTCACCACCCTCTTTCAAGTTCCTTTCTTCATCACCTTATTATTTATTTGTTATTTCTATTATAAAATAATAACTCTATTATATCCTATATATTGTGCTGTTATTATAAATATTGTACTACCATATTCTGTATTCTATCCATCCTTTGAATGACATGTCACCATACGTTCGTAGGTACGACTTATCGTCTCCACGTCGTGGTGTAATTGTTATTCAATACATTATTATTTGGATGGGTATAATAATGATGTTTATTTGATGTAAATAATAAATATAAATTTTAAAGGATTCTTTATATATGATATAACATCCAATTATTTATTATTTTAATATCAAAAGAATGATATTTTCGCTCGTGCGTACGTACGGATTACCGTCTCCACAACGCGATGGGATTCATTTCCATGTTAACCATTCATTGAAGATTATAAAAAAATATATTAATAATATCTATGTAATATATAACATAATAATGATACTGTAGATATATATTTATATATATAAGGATTTATGGACTGACATATATCTTATTCACTTACTTCCGTTCAATACTATATGAAAACAGAAACAACGTTTATGCTTACGTAGGGACTACCATCTCCATAAACGGTGTTTCCCATATCATATATAGGTCTATTACACATATTTATATTCTAAATATATATGATATATTTATCATGTTTTAAATTATGTAAGTATTTAAATCATGATCTAAGTGATACAACCAAGAGTAACAAGTTAAAACACATACGTTAAGGAAAGCGATCATTACACGAAATGTTAATTTAACATGGAAATCATTATTAAATGGGTAATATAAAGTCATAAATGAATCATTTATGATATCATAAATATTAATATGGTTCTGTTATAATTTAATAACATACTACGATCTGCGTACAGGAGGTTAAATGTACCCTCTACTAAAGGAAAGTGCAAGGTAAGGGGTTTTCATCTCACTACTTATTCTCGTGAGATTCATGCCATATTGCCACTATTACCATTTGTGTGTTGTATGTACTATCCATAATTGTGTTATTTGTGTAATAAAATTTAAATTTATGTGTATTTACATATTCATTTTATGATACCTTTTTCATTGGTTGTATGTTTCGTAAGTTACCAAATTGGTAAGGGTTAATTTCTTAATCTCATTATTATCCGTGATTGATTATGTGTAAGTATTTACTATGACATTTTTATCATCCATGTCTATTTTCCATAAAAATGATTTCCAAATTAATATTTTAAGTATTTTGAAAGGTAATCATTTTCATTATGAGAATTTCAAATGTTTTAAAGATTTATCTTTCTAAATCTTTTTAATTATTGTCCATGTTTTCAAAATAATTTTAAGGATTTATTTATATGGACATGAATTTTTTGAAATGATAATTCTTTTAAAAAGTTTCAAAGTGGAATGTGACACTTTGATTCAAAAATATCTTTTAAATTACTTCCTTTTTAAATGTGTGACTTTTAAATGATTTTACAAAAAAGTATATTTCTCTCATAATGTTTTACTCATCACATTCATCTATGTCAACATCCTTTGATGGATTTTAAGCTCATTTGAAGTTTATTTATTTTACAAAACATCCATTGAAGGTTTTTTGATATGTCTGCATGTGGATGTGTTATTTTTATACTATTAATGGTTTATGGAAAAATTATTGACATTTCTTATGCTAGTTTTAATATGAATGTTTATGTTATGTTTAAACCTATTCATATGAGGAATACATTGGACTTAGTAAGTGACTGGTGGAGCCTGCTATAGCTCCTCGATGCATCGGTAGGTCTCAAGATACAAACTAGTGTCTTGGCACGAGGCCTTGACAAAATCGTATTTGTTGTATTGTCACTAAACCTTGGCTACGTGGTTATGATAGTCTGGCATTATGAATTCCATCATTATGAATGTTGTTAGTGATATTTCATGTGATTATTCGATTAGTATAATATCCATGTGAACAAGTAAATGGACTTATTTCATTTTATTTATGCCATATTTTGATGAAGTTCATGTTTAAAGGGATTTTGTTTTTGTTTTATACGTTTCGTTAAATGTTTATGCTTAGTTTTGAAAGTTTCCGCTGTATTACTTACCCTTACTTAGCATTTGAGCTCACCCCTTTCTATGTTTTCTTTTTCCCAAGATTCCAAGAAGTGTTTTGTTATTGATATGAAAGGTTAATAAAATGGAATAATGGTGTTCATAATGATTATTTATGTTGTTTTGTATGTCTTAAAGTGAAAATGTAACATTCATGTATGTGATCTATTTTTCCATGACTGCTAAACTGATCGGTCCTTCGGGACTTGATTCCTTGTAATCATGCTAATGTATTAAAATAATGCACCAACTCTGGGTGACTGGGGTCATGACCTTACAGTTGGTATCAGAGGATGTTTTTCAATAACCTTGGAAACTAGATTTAGATAATATCTGATTAGAGAACATAGCCCTATGATAGAAATTGATTATTAGTATAGAAGAACATTCTAGAATTTTGGTATTGTAGAGATTTTTTGATATTTCCGAGAAATACGTCCATGTCTGGATACGAGCAGGTTGAGGTGGCTTTGGTACAGATGTACCTAAGGGTAAAACCTGAAAACACCGCTTTGAGCTAGACTTGATTGAGAACTGGTGAACAACAATGGTCCTTGATGCACTCTTGGTTACGAAACTCCTGGGGGATTCACTTTGGATAATTATCATTTTCTTTACAAAAAATTATGAAGGGCTCAGGAGTATATACATACTAAAAGAATTTTTTTTATCATTATCGATTATATCCATAAACTATAAATTTGTGTTAGGTATTTTACAAGTTTGGAATTAGTCATTTCAATTCATAAACGGACCTAGTTTATTCTATTTTATAGAAATGACGCCCAGTAGAAGGAATGTGAACTCCCGTAATACGTATGATCCAGATAGTAAGAAGGATCATATCATTTGTGGTCATAATATAGAATTTAGAAGGGAAATAGTCTCCCACGTATTATCATCATATGAAGAAATAATATCATGGGTTGATAAGATAAGAAAATATTTCTCAGAGTCCTATGACTTTAAAGGTAATCCAGAGAATAAATGGATGGTAGAGAGAAGAATAGATTAAGGGAATAAGGTAAATAAGGGTTTTTACCATATGTGATAACTGTGGAAAGAATCACCTTGGAAAATTCTTGAAGGGAATTGGAGTATGTTATATGTGTGGAGAAAACAGAAACTAAGTATGTGAAAACAAGTTTAAGAAAAAGGATTCAAATGCACAATGCTTCATCTGCAAGGAGTTTGGACACTACGCGAACCAATGTCCCATTCATCAAACTATACCACAAATGATTCTATTGGATAATAATCAAGTTATGATACTACCACAAGTGAAGAGGAATGACTAGTGTTATTATGTTGTTATTTTAAAATTATTTCATTTAAGTGTTGTATCAATGATGTTATGGAAATAAATAAGGATTGTACTGTAGTAATATTTCATAAAGGATTTGAGATTTTATGGTACTAAGAAAAGTGACTCAACAGCGAGTTAATTTTTTTTGGAAATTACATGGTTGAAGGAAAGATAATCCTTAATATGGTCCAAATATTGAGGTAGTGATTTTGGAATAAGAGATGGTTGATTTTGGTAATTTAGGATGTTGCGGTGTTGTAAAATAATATACGAGGAAGGCATTCAGATGTTATTACCTGGAAAAAAGGAACCTCATTATGTTTAACTTCCTTGTAAATTTTGGACTGTGATTTTGGATAATAGTATTTAGGATAAGTCTAAAGGTTGGAATTGATTAAGATTGAAAGGTTATTTTTTGTATTTTTATAAAAGGACAATACACAAACCATGTGATGACCCGTCATGTCGGACCAAGATGCGAGAATCGAACCCACAACCATAGTTCAATTGGGATTTATCACCTACCATTGTGGTACATGATGTTCCTGGATGGTATAATATAGTTTCTTTTCATAAAGGGTCTGATATGTGAATTATATATTCATTATATTTGGAACCCTATATGATTAGCATAAATAGATTATTTTTGAGTTGTATTATGTGTTGGGGTGAAAGATGAGTTTGTGGTAGAAATTTATTAATAGATAAAACTCTAATTATAAAGTAAGTATATCTCTTTATGATCTTATCCAATCTCATAAATAAATTCCTCAAAATTAAGAAAAGGAACTTAGAACAAAATTTTTTTCCTAGATGGTACCTTAGATCATCACTAATTTTTGGCTTTGGGATTGTTGGCCTTTTCACTGCCACATTCTCTACCACTCTCCATAAGATAATTTATGGTTATATTTCTCTTATATATCCATATTTTCTTACATGGAACACTAGAATGTGTTATTATTCGGTAATCATCATACTTACCATGCTTTATTTTAAATAGAGGCCTCATTAATTCATTTTTCGATGTGGGATTTCAACTAAAATGTTTTGAAATGTCAAAAATGTGTCATCCTAATACCTTATGTGTTTTTGAACCGATGTTATTTTAATTCATCATAGATTAATGAATTTAAGGACCTCAATTTTAACCATGATTGTCATTGATGACCTCAATCACTACATATAAATATTTACGTTTTTCCACCAATTATATTTCTCTAATTTCCACCAATGTCCTCCTAATTGAGATCATAATTTTGTGGTGACCCTTTCATTTGTCCTTTCATCTTACTAAGACTAAATTTTATTAACCAAATTTTTGATGTGGGTTTTCCCACAAAGATGTTTTCTATTTTAAACCTTTATTTTCAAAGAAAAATATCAAATTTCAAGGATGAAATTTATTAAAGGAGGGGATAATGTAACACCCCGAGCTTCCAAGGTACACTCCTCTTTGAATAATACAGTTGGGTATGTCGTACGCAACTACGAGTTCAAACACACACCACGACCAATAAAAGTAGTCGTTATGAATAGTAATACCCACATTTTAAAATTTTATGAATTTTATCTCTCAAAATAGACTTCATTTTTTGATTCAGAATATCAAAATTGGCCTAGGATGAAATTTTGGTACTTTTCGGATAACTTTCATATTTTGATGAATAGTGAAAATTACTAAATTTTAATTACAAATGACTTTTTTAATAGAAAAAATTAATACTGATAAATTATGATTTTTCATTGCTTTAAATTATATTTAGAATATATTTTTATTATTTAATCCAATGTTGGTCATTGGACATAATTTCACAATTTAAACCGAACATAAACAAGTGTCAATCTTTTGATAGTTATTGTTTCTTAAAAACACACTTTTCTTTTAACAAGGGGAATTAATGTAAAATTAATAAATGAAACTTATATTTATTGGATTTAGTAAAATAGACATCATTATTTAATTCGGTATATCAAAATTATCTTAGGGTAAATTTTTGGTATTTTTCGGAAAACATTCAATTTTTGATGAATAGTGAAAAACACTGAGTTACTGTTTAAAACAGATTTTTATTTAAATAATTATTTATATTATTTAAATTTATTTTAGGTCAAAAAAGATACATAACACTTATATAAATTCAATGTAATTCATTGGAGACAGTTTATAATAATTTTAGATATATAAAAATTTTAGTAAACTTTTTCACTGTCTTTTACCCACCTCCTAGGAGAATTTGTAAATTCACATAAAACATAATTTTACCGCTTCTGTGAGGGTAATTTGAAAAATAAAATAGACTTGGTTAATATCAAGGAGATTAATGTGGTTCAATAAGATAAAAATAATTTTTGGTGAATAGTAACTTTTCCTTTTATTTACCACGGTAAAAAGTAAATAGGGTAATTAATTGTAAAAATGATATTATTATTACCCTAAAACATGTCCTAATTATATTGGATAATTTTAATTCGACCAAAAACAACTTTAGGAATAAAATATGACCATTTAGGTCCACATGGATTAGATAAGGACATTTATTATTATTTAATTCAAAGAAGAGTTAAAAGGGTTAAAATCAAAGTTTAATAACAAAAACATTTTTAATATAAGGTTATACATAAGATAAATTCAATTATAAAGATTAATTAGAAGGATAAAAATATTTCCTACATAATGGTATTTTAATTATAATTTTTAGATATTAAAAAAATAAATTTATTTTTTACACAATGATGATGTCGTAATTACCTTTTTAATGAACGAATCATATAAATGGTAATATAAATATCAAAATAAATATAATTTCAATGTTTTTATGAAATAAAGTAATATTATACGTGTCTATGACATGTTAGGGATGATTAAATGTATCTTGTTCGAAGTAATAAAATTTTTATGACATTCAAAAAAATACCATAAAGTGTCAAAATTGACATAAAAGTGTGTTTAAAAAAAATATTATATTATTAATTGATATTAAATTGTTAAAAATATAAGGTTTGTCCAAAAGACATTGATCATGATATTTGTATCATTAATGGACCACCGGGGGGTATCTTGGAGGTATATAGTAAGTTTATTAACTATATAATATAAAAATACAAAGTGACATGGAAAGTGTCAAACTAAACAACCAAGAGTTAAAACTAAATGATAAGGTTAATATAATGACCCAAACCTATCTAAAATATATTGGTTGACATTATTTGGACCCCTACCTATCTTAGGAAATTAATAATCCACTTTGGAGCCGTTATAATCTGAATATGAATTTATTATAAATTAATACATTAAGTTTTTCCTAAAGAGCCCCTCCTCCCCTTATAAAAGGACCCAAATTCAATCCAATTATTCACACCTAAAAAGCATTTTTGTTTGGCCAACCCCTTCCAAAATACTCTCTCAACTTCCCTAAATTCAATATAGAGGCCTTAGTTTGATCAGAAAGCCAACCTATGTATCACTTTTGATCAAATCAAAATGAAGAACCCGAAGAAGAGGTAATGTTTTCACCACCCTCTGTCAAGTTCCTTTCTTCTTCAACTTATTCTTTCTTTGTTATTTTGACTCTAAAATAATAAATCCAGTATCTCCTACATACTGTGATGTTATTATAAATATGGTACAACCATATTCAGTATTCTATCCATACATTGAATGACATGTCACCATACGTGCGTACGTACGGCTTACCGTCTCCACGTCGTGGTGTAATTGTTATTCAATACATTATTATTTGGATGGGTATAATATTGATCTTTATTTTATTTAAATAATAAATATAACATTATAATTATTCTTTATATATGATATACCATCCAATTATATATTATTTTAATATCAAAAGAATGATATTTCCGTTCGTGCGTACGTACGGATTACCGTCTCCACGACGCGATGAGATTCATTTCCAAGTTTACCATTCATCGACGATTATAAAAATATATATTACTAATAAGTATGTAATATATGACATAATAATGCTAATGTAGATATATATAACTATATATATATGTATTTATGTTCTTACATATATCTTATTCACTTACTTCCATTCAATACTATATGAAAATAGAAATAGCATTTATGTGTACGTATAGACTACCATCTCCAAAAACCATGTTTTCCATTTCATATATATGTCTATTATACATAAATATATTCTAAATATATATGATATATTTATCATGTTTTATATTCTATAGGTATTTTAATCATGAACTAAGTGATACAACCAAGAGTAAATGTTAAAACATGTACGATAAAGAAAGCGATTATTACCCGAAATGTTAATTTAACATGGAAATTTTTATTAAATGGGTAATATAAAGCCATAAAATAATCATGTATGATATCATAAATATTAATATGGTTCTGGTATAATTTAATAACATACTACGATCTTCGTACAGGATGTTAAACGTACCCTCGAATAAAGGAATGTGCAAGGTAAGGGGTTTTCATCTTACTCCTTATTCCCATGAGATTCATGCCATATTTCCCCTATTAACTTTTGTGTGGTAAATGTACTGCCCACAATTTTATTCTTTGTGTAATAAACATTAATTTATGTTTATTTACATATTCATTTTATGATACCTCTTTCATGGGTTGTATGTTTCGTAAGTTACCAAATTGCTAAGGGTTAATTTCTCAATCTCATTATTATTCGAGATTCTTTATGTGTAAGTATTTACTGGGAAATTTTTATCATCCATGTCCATTTTTCATAAAAATTATTTCAAAATGAATATTTTATGGATTTTTAAAGGTACGCTTTATCAACATTTTAATTTCAAATGTTTTAACGATTTATCTTTTTAAATCTTTTTAATTGATGTACATATTTTCAAAATGATTTTAAGGATTTATTTATATGGACATGAATGTTTTAAATTGGAAATTCGTTTAAAAAATTTCAAAGTAGAATGTGACACTTTGATTCAAAAATAACTTTTA
This sequence comes from Viscum album, assembly GCA_963277665.1. Taxonomy (NCBI): domain Eukaryota; kingdom Viridiplantae; phylum Streptophyta; class Magnoliopsida; order Santalales; family Viscaceae; genus Viscum; species Viscum album. Next base: position 1,414,255,724 of record OY728153.1, on the reverse strand, counting down.
AATTACTTCCTTTATAAATGTCTGACTTTTAAATGAATTTACAAAAAATGATATTTCTCTCAAAAAGTTTTACTCCTCATTTTCATCTATGTCAACATCCTTGGATTGATTTTAAGCTCATTTGAAGTTGATTTTTTATACGAAACATACATTGAAAGTTTTCTGATATGTTTGACTGTGGATGTGCTATTTTTATACCATTCATGGTTTATGGAGAAAGTATTGACATTTCGTATGCTAGTTTTAATATGAATGTTTATGTTATGTTTAAACCGATTCATATAAGGAATGCATAGGACTTAGTAAGTGACTGGTGGAGCCCGTTATAGCTCCTAGATGCTTCGGTAGGTCTCATGAGACAAACTAGTGTCTTTGCACGAGGCCTTTACAAAATCTTATTTGACGTCTTGGCATGAGGCGTTGGATGCATGATTATGATAGTCTGGCATTATGCATTCCATCATTATGAAATTTGTTAGTGATATTTCATGTGATTATTCTATTAGTAGAATATCCAAGTGAATAAGTAAATGGAATTATTTCATTTTATTTCTTCCATATTATTCTGAAGTTCATGTTTAAAAGGCTTTTGGTTTAGTTTTATACATTTCCTTAAATGTATATGCTTATTTTTGAAAGTTTCTGCTGTATTTTTTACCCTTACTAAGAATTTGAGCTCACCCGTCTCTATGTTTTATTTTTCCCAGGATTTCAAGAAGTCTATTGTGATTGATATGTTGGGTTAATCCAAGGGAATAATGGCGTTCATAAAGATTATTTATGTTGTTTTGTACGTCTTAAAGTGCCAATGTAACATTCATGTATGTGAACTATTTTTTCAAGACTGCAAAACTGATCGGTCCTTCGGGACATGATTCCTTGTAATCAGGACAATGTATTAAAATAATGCACCAACATTGGGTAACTGGGGTAAGGGTGTTACATCATTTATGTTCTTATGAATCTACAAGGAAACCACTCCTATCACCTTCAGTGGGTCAACTGATAATTCAATATCCAAGACAATGTGACCCAATAAGTGAATATAATCCTGTTATATGTGTAAATTTGTGATCTTAACATGTTAACGATTCTCTATAAGTGTATCCATTGCGATCTCAATATGTTTTTCATGGTCTAGTTGATTATGAGAATACACCATTATATCATCAATGAATACAATAAAAAAATAAATCTAAATAAGGATGGAAAACACAGTTCAACAATTTCAAGTTGATTATTGGCATGTTCTTCAGAGAAAATGTCAACACAAATGAATTAGATAGCCTATACATATTATTAAATTGGGTACAATGTATGCATGATTTTATAACATGTATTTTATGATTACCAGTTGTTCAATCAATTTTAGAGAAAACCCTGAGATCCACAGATATGGAAGAAGAGATCAACTATCTGTGATAGTGGGTAATTGTTTTTAACAATTAGATGGCTCAATTTCTGGTAATCCCAACATGACATATGATTATCAACCGCCTATTTCAAAAATAATCTATCAAAACCAATAGATAAGTACTTGGTAAGATAAAATCCTTATCTAATAAATCCTATTACTACATCTAGGGAACTTTCATATCAGTATTAGTGATCCTAAGTGTAGGTATAGATACTATTGCATCTCCAACAATTAGATATTTTGATAACTCAACTTATCTACCATGTGGTAATAATAAATATCATCCCAGATTATGTCCCTAAAATGATCTATTACTTGAGGGAATTCTTCCTAAAAAGATCATTCGTCATCCAAATATATACTCAAAATCCGGACTATCATCCCTCCCAACCCCTGATTATCAGCTATATCATGAATGTAATGGAAATACATTAACCCTTTTGAATAAGATATCCACCATATAGTGATGTAAAGTCCACCCTATAGTGATATAAATCGACAGAATAATGAAAAATAAAAAAAAATTTCCTCCTTTAGAATGATATCAAAACTAACATCTAGTGAAAAAATAGTTCCTGTAAGAAGTAGAAAACAACATTACATAATGGGAAATCCATGAACTAAAGTATATTTTATTTTCTAATCCAGAATAGAGTGTCAATGGTCCTTACGTTATTTTCTACTCTTCATGTTTCTATTACACATCCTATATCTAGTTAGAACGGTGGCCTTGTGAAACTACTCTGCTATCCTTAGTAGATCCAATCTTTTATCATTTTAAAACTTTTCTCGAACTACCACAGCCATCACCAAAACCATGTCCTGGTCTGTCAAATATAATTTGTATCACTACATAATGTGATGTTGTTGACCTCACAACTTGAGGTTGAGTCATTGAAGACCATATCACACTAGATACATGATTAACAGTTCTTCAAAAAAATCCATATATGGACCATATTTCTGCAACATCGGCAGTCGACTAGGTCCCCCGTACAATGATGAAACTAATTTCCAAGCCTATAGCACTGGTTTCAACACACCTAGATATATGGTTATGTCCTATAGCTACTTAAATCACCATAAAAATTCTCTACGCAATGCTTCTTGCAACTGGTCAATGCATTACCAGATCTAGGTGTCAAACCACCCTTGCTCTCTCCTCCATCCTCTCTCATGTTTCACTCTATGATAAGAAACTGATTCTCTATTCTTATAATGTTCATAACCAAATATAAATTCACCTAAAATTGGATTTTGTAATTGATATATTCCCTAAATCATCTAGATTTATATATATCATCTCCCATCATAATTGGTGTGAAGCGCTAGAACTCGGTAAAATGGAAAAAATATTAGACAATTTATAACTGGACATATTGCGCGTGTGTGAACACTCAGGCTCTATCATCCCTCAACATATCAATGTGGATTTATTCATAATAGTGTAGGTTCCGGGCGTAGCGGAAGCACATTGGTGGGTTTTCCCAACTTTAATTTTTACATTAAACAACGTTCAATCCGAGATCCGTCACGATATAAAACGCCAAATCTTCGGAATAGAAAGAAGAACGAAAAGAAAAGGAGACTCCCAGAACCATTGATGAGGATCATCATATGTTGATTATAATTAATTTAATTAATGCATAAAATTACCTCATTGGAATTCATTCATCGTTGATGTGTCCTGTCACAATTTGGTGATCCGTCGTTGCGTCGTAGAATCCAAGTTTAGGATTCCACTAGCGGTGATCCACATGTGTGTCAAGTATCTCCAGAAGTCTCCAAAGGGATCTCCAGGTGCTATCACAGAAGAACCTTTGCTTGAGATGTCCGCCTACGACTACCTTGATCCGGTGGGGGATCTTGCTCTCGTAACATGAGGGCATATTTAGTGGAAAGGGAATTCTCTCTTGGCTTGAGTGTATTTCCAAATCCGTTGTGCACAACAATGGCTCATCAAAATGTTGGGGGTGCGAGGATATTTATAATCGGGTTTGAGGTTAATAGAGTGATGACAATATATAAACATGTTACGTGTTTTATTTATTTCATTAACTCTTATTGAAAACCCCCATGTCGAATTCTTTATTCCCTTGACATGCGCCAACGCTGATTATAATAAATATCATTTAATAAAACAATATTAAATCCTCAAAATCCCAACTGAAAAAACTAGACGGCGTGTAATAATTTCTACACGAAGTGTACTTGTTTTCCACAAAACTACACGGCGTGTATATTTAATAAACACGATGTGTACTTTTATTTTCCATTTTTCTCCACCACATTTATTAAACCTTGAGTAATGACTATTTATTTCTTAAATAAATGTAACTGCATTACTCGCTAATAAATATATTATTTCGACCACAATATATTCTCTCGAATATCTAATGTCAAAATAAATGCGATCAGACATCCTTAAATAATTATTAATCCATGGTCTAGAATAAAATTTATTTAACTTGTTAAATTAATATTTAACTGGGATACATGGACACACTTAGTGTGTGACCCTCTAGGCCTCTTTCTCAGTGGCATTAGGCTGAGCCTACCTAAATTCCAAGGTTAGCGTCTAGAAATATGCCAAGGCACCCATATAGAAAGAAGTTAACACATCAATGACATGTCACCCCCTACGAACTCTTACCATGTAATATAATCCCTTTGTCTCGATATCTCCAATCAAGCGGGTTGCATGCTAGTTCCATCAACCCATGTGCATGATTATTCTTTCTTTGAATTCCTGCAATTAAACTTTCCCATACCTTACCAAGGCCATGGATTTATTTAGGCTATATCAATTCCATCAAAGGGCTTGAGATATCTACTTCTGTTATGGAACGGATGGGACAAATCCTTTGTCGCATTATCTAGTAATGCGGTATTACTCGTGACACACCCAACGTATCCTACCTCGATGCGAATAGTGTGTCATCATAGTTTTCTTCAATACATCTATGTGTGTGAGTTGTAATACCAATTATTAATAAACATAAAGTCTATGGACCAATACACATGTCTGAAGATAGGAAAATCCAATGACACTATCAAATGTGGATTTCCTACTAGCTGGTCTCGTTCTCATAATATCCTTCTGGATATTACCAAGGGCACACACTATGAGAAGGTTCCACAATGTTTTATGAATCCTCACCCCTAATGACCGGTATTATTTGTGTCCCTCAAATAATAACATTCGTCCATAAAACATACATTCAAGAATAGTGTTATGGAACTTCCAGGTTCTCATCATAGCATAGATCTCCTATAACCCTTTAATGAAACAGTTATCCTTAGGACATTATCACATATCCAGATATGTGACTTCAGATCATTCTGATCTGTTTGAAAACCAGCATCTGCATACCCTCTGATGACATGCTCCTCGTCTCCTCCATACACCAGGAACATATCCTTAGTTCTTCTCAGATACTTAAGGATAGTCTTAACAGTAGTCCAATGATGTTCTCCTGGATCTTCTTGATATCTTCCTACCATGCTCAGTGCATAGTCATCATCAAGCCTGGTACATAACATGGCATACATGATGGATCCTATAGCCGAAGCATATGGGATCTTTCTCATCCTATCTTTCTCCTATTGTGTCTGGGGACACATTTTCTTAGAAAGATGTAAGCCATGTGACACTGGAACCAATCCCCTCTTGGATTTTTCCACACTAAATCTCTTTAGTATTTGGTAAATTTATGTACCCTGACTTAGTCCAAGCTGCCTCTTGGTTCTGTCACAAATGATCTTGATCCCTAGAATATAGGCTGCTTCTCCTAAGTCCTTCATGGAGAAACACTTGTTCAACCAGTCCTTAACTGAATGTAAGGCCGGTATGTCGTTTCCAATAAGCAATATGTCATCAACATATACCACTAGGATGACGACTGCATTCCCATTAAACCGCTTATAAACAAATGGCTCACATTCGATCTTAATGAAACCAAATTCCTTTATGGCTTTATAAAATCGATTGTTCAATGACCTGGATGCTTGCTTAAATACATAAATGGATTTCTAAAACTTGAAAACCTGTTTGGCTTCACCTGGAGTCACAAACCCTTCTGGTTGTGTCATATAGACATCTTCCTGAAGGTTCCCATTGAGGAATGTTGTTTTGACATCCATCTGCCAAATCTCGTAGTCATGGTAAGATTCTATGGAAAGTATGATTCTTACAGATTTAAACATGTCAACTGATGAGAAGGTTTCATCATAGTCAATTCCTTGACGCTGTCTGAATCCTTTAGCCACTAGTCTTTCTTTATAGGTGCTAACATGACCTTCCATGTCCATCTTTCTTTTTAATACCCATTTGCATCCAACAGGCTTTACATCAACTGGATCATCAACTAGAACCCAAACACGGTTCTGATACTTGGAATCCATCTCAGAATTCATAGCATCTAGCTATCTTGCAGCTTTTAAGCTTTCTACTACTTCCTTGTAGGAGAGAGGTTCATCATTGTCCGACAATAATGATTCACCATCCTCAGTGACTAGGAAACCAAATATCTCTAGTTCCCTTACCTCTCTTGAGCTCCTACGCAGTACTTGTGTTTCTGGAACCACTTCCACATGGACCTGTGGAACTTGTTCCTATACCAAATCCTATGTATGATGAACATCAACTTCGTCGAAGTCAATCTTTGTCCCACTATCCTTCTTGCAGATATGATCCCTCTCAGGAAAGACGGCTTGGCTGGCGACATTCACATTCTTGTCTTAAGGGTTATATAGCTAATATCCTTTCATTTCCTTGGGATATCCTATAAAGATACACTTCATGCCCCGGGGTGCTAGTTTGTTTCCTGATAAGGCCTTAACAAACACCTCGCATCCCCATACACGTGTGTGCGAAAAAGTGGGTTTCCTTCCATTTCAGAACTCGGATAGAAATCCATTTTCCATCTTAGTTGGTAATTGGTTTAATGTGTATACTTAATTTTGTAATGAATATCCCCAAAAGGATAATGGATGATCCGCATGACTAACCATCAACCTCACCATGTTCAACAAGGTTCGGTTCCTCCTTTCACTAACACCATTCCACTATGGTGTATAAAGAAGAGTGAGCTGAGATAGAATCACATACTCCCGTAGAAGATCGATGAACTCTTGGTTCAGATATTCTCCACCTCGATCCGATCGAATCTTCATTATCTTCTTACCAAACCGATTCTCTACTTCATTCTTGAATTCCGTAAATTTATCTAAGGACACTGACTTATACCTCATTAAGTAGACATAGCCATATCTACTCAAATCATCAGTAATGGTAATGAAGTAAGAATATCCACCTCTAGCTTCCACTGGAAATGGTCCACACACATCCGTGTGTACCAATCCTAGAACCATTTTGGCCCTTTCACCTTGTCCACCAAAATGTGGCTTGGTCATTTTTCCTTGTAAACAAGCGTGACATCTATCAAGTGGTTTTAGCTCCGTAGAGTCTAAATAGCCATCTTGGAAGAGCATTTTCAAAGGCTTATCATTCACATGACCAAGGGGGTGATGCCATAACTGGGTGATGTATGAGTCATGTGAGTTTGTTTCATTATCGATTGCCAACACTTGGTTTTCGTAATTCAATACATAAAAACCATTATTTAAATGTGCCATACCATAACATATTTTATTCTTATAAAAGAGACAACCCTTATTTCCAAATTTGAAAACAAATCCATCAATATCCAAACAAGATATAGAAATTATGTTCTTGGTACCACTAGGAACTTACTAACTATTATGTAAAACCAAAATTATCCTAGTCGGCAATGAGAGGTGGTAGTCTCCAATAGCCAATGCAACCAGCCTTGCGCCATTGGCAGCTCAAAGATCCACTTCTCCTCTGGCGATCTTTCTAAATCTACTTGGTTCTTGCATTTGAATATAGATGTGAGCCCCACAAGCTATATCTAATACCCAATGTATAGAAATAGAAATATTGCACTTGATAACAAACGCACCTTTAGCTTACCCACACTTATGGGTGCAATTCCTCTTCCAGTGGCCCTGCTTTCCACATTCAAAACACATTGCCTCCCATTCCTTGCCCTTCCTATGGATCTTCCACTTCATGGAGGGACGATGCTCGGGGGATTCAGACCGTTTATAAGTCTTTGGCCCCTTTTCCTTCCTTTTCTTGTTCACCATAAGGACAACAGGTTTGTCATGCTCCATGTCCTTTTCTACTTGGAGAATCAAGGTCAGAAGCTCCGATAGGCTCTTATCAATTCCTCTCATGTTATAGTTGACAATGAATCTAGAGAAGTTCTTGGGAAGTGATGATAGGATGAGATCAATAAGAAACTTATCCGGTAATTTAATCACTAAGATGTCCAGCTGTTCAATGTAGCCAATAAGTTTGACTACATGAGTCCCAGATGGCGCAGACTCTCCAAGCATCATGGTAATCCAAGAATTGGAGATCTCATACGTCTCATGTCTCACCTTCTCTTGGTAGAGATCATAAAAGTGAGATATCATGCTATACATGTCCATGTTTTCATGTTGCTTGAAGAGCTCAATAGACATGGCCGATAGCATAAAACACTGGACATATGTGGCATCATCCATGTGCTTCAAGCAGAGAGATAATTCCTCATCACTAACCTCTTTCCCAGGCACAACTGGAATAGGCTCTTCCAGCATATATAATTTCCTTTCATGGAGAAGGACGATGCGTGAACGCCTCTACCACACTTGGAAATTGGTGCTGGTGAGAAGGTTTTCTTTTTTGAGTATGGTGCGCAATGATATGTTTGAAGTCATTTTCTTGCCGTTTCTACAAATTAAGATGAGCAATGGTTTAGTACTTTATTACAAAAATTGGGACAAATAAATAAATTAATACTTATTAGTCTCCCACTATGTTATGAAAATCCAATATCCCTCACCATTGACTTCAGAATATTTGGTTGCGTGAATATTCTAGTGGAAAAGATCCATATTTCCCATCGCATTACCTTAACTAGGGTTGGTCAAGCAACATGAAGGGTTTTAGGTAGGCATTCCAAATGCCAACTGCATTAACTCGCAACTCCTTGATCCGCTGAGTCGACTCCTCAATCCTGAAATCCTTTTTGGATTTCCTCAACCTTTGCCTCTTGGTCACACCAAGTCCTGCTGTGGCAGTCAACCCTTGTTGCAAACCAAGTCAAGTCAACCCAAAACCTTGAATTAGAATTCCCCGATAATTAAAAGAACACCAACTAGGGTTGTTCAAGCACTTAGAACTTTGGTTCAATTTTAACCAAGATTATGGAAGTCTAGGCCGACTTAATATTTATTTTGAGGGATTTTACCCTTATACGTAAATTTCCCATTTTATTATCTTTGATTACATGCTTGTTAATATTAATTGGGATATACATAAGTGATTAACCATGTCTATGATAATATTTACGTATAAGCCGGTTTTATTTTAGTTCTATCTTGCATGCTCGTTTAATTCATTAATTGTGTGGTCGTGATAATACACCCACAATAAGTAAACCATGAAACTGACAGAAATAATATAAATGGTATGATCATGATCTTTTCTATTTGTTAGTTTATCTAGCGGTTGATAAACTAACCCAAGACCTATGGTAGGAACACCTTGAACCTTTCGGGTTCGTGTTTACAGCTTTCCACCTTCCCACCTTTGTATCTCCTTGGATTGGTTTTACTTTGGCTCCTGACTTGAGCCGCCTCCACTAGATTGGGTGCTCCATCCATTACATATGCATTTTTCTCACACACAGGTGAGGGGAAAATGGGGTTTTTATATAAAATAAAACTTGGGCGCGCATGCCCTACATATTAATGAGGAGATGGATCACAAGCCAAGAAATTTGATTTAAATAAATAATTTAAAAGAAACCATTCACATACAAAGGTCTCAGTCTATCTCATGATCATCCATACATTCAACGATATTTCAACATAAATAAATCTATCATATAATTCTTTAATCATTCTTTTTTAAGATAAATCACACTCGAATCATTTAATAATATTTAATTAATCAATCCTTTTATCTTAAATCACTATTCTGAATTTCTTGAGATTCTCATCCATCATAATTTTAAACAAATAAATTCATTTAAAATTATCCTTGTATGTAACTTGTAAATTTGAGGCAACCTAGTGAATTCCCATTTATTACGCAGATGTTAAATTATACACATATATATATAACCCCTATCACATGTTGTGCCTCAGCTTTATACCTGCACCATGGAACACGTCTCAAGGGTTTCTATAATATAACAATAAATTTTAATAAATCTGCGTAATTTGGGTTAGTACACGACGTGTAGTTCCGACTACATGGCGTGTACTTTTCTTCACCATCCATCTGAAGTACACGCTCGGGGATAGGGTGTGTTAATGTACTTCGGAAATTTTCAGAGTACACGGCGTGTACAGTGGGACACACGCCGGGTAGTTTTCACGTTACACGGTTTCCAGCCGGGCAGGCCGTGTACGGAGTACATGACCCAACCCTAACCCGATGGGACTACCCGCCATGTTCATTAGACCACACAGTGTGTATTCTGGAAACCGTGTGCCACCTTTTTCTGGTCAACACACGATGTCTTAAATTCATTGAAAGAATCCAATACACGGCCTGATTTGGTGGATCAGTCAAGGGATTGAACTTAGACTACACGACATGTAATTCCGAATACACGCTGTGTATTCTGGTTTTATACGGCCAGAAATGTTTGGATCCTCCGGATGAGTTCCTCTATTTTATATTAATCAAAATTAATAGAAAATTTTGTTTCTATGAGGTGAACGAGAAACGAGGGAGGAGGAATAGATCTCGATATTTAGATTTCCAGAACGATTAAACTTGAATTGAAATAACTAAATTATTAAATGCGTAAATTACCAATGAATAACTAAATAATTATGATCAACAATATGACCCCCTCTGAGACCACTTGTTGGTTCCAGGCGCAGCGGATGCCCTTTGGTGGGTTTTCCCAACTTTAATTTTAACGTTAAACAATGTTCAATCCGAGATCCGTCACGATATAAAAAACCGAATCTTCGGAATATAACGAAGAACAGAATGAAAAGAAGAGTCCTGGAACCCTTGAGGATGATCATCATATATTTATTATAAGTAATTTAATTAATGCATAAGAATTACCTCGTTGGAATTATTTCTTCGTTGATGTGTCCGGTCACGATTTGGTGATCCATCATTACATCGTAGAATCCAAGTGTAGTATTCCTCTAGCGGTGATCCACACGTGTGTCACGTATCTCCGGATGTTGCTGAAGGGATCTCCAGGTGCTAGCGCGAAATAACCTTCGCTTGTGATGTCCGCCTTCGACCACCTTGATCTGGTGGAGGATCTTGCTCTCGTAACATGAGGGCGTTCTTAGTGGAAGGGGAATTCTATCTTGGCTTGAGATTATTTCCAAATCCGTTGTGCACAACAATGGCTCTTCAAAATGTTGGGATTGCGAGGATATTTATAATCAGGATTGAGGTTAATAGAGTTATGACAATAAATAAACACGTTACACGTTTTATTTTTTTCATTAACTCTTATTGAAAACCCTCATGTCGAATTATTAATTCCATGACATGCACCCACGCTGATTATAATAAATATAATTTAATAAAAAAATATTAAATCCTCAAAATCCCAACTGGAAAAAACTACACGGCATGTAATAATTAATATATGGCGTGTACTTGTTTTCCATAAAACTACATGGCGTGTATATTTAATATACAGGGCGTGTACATTTATTTTACATTTTTCTCCACCACATTTATTAGACCTTGAGTAATGACTATTTATTTCGTAAATAAATGTAACTGCATTACTCCCTAATAAATATATTATTTCATCCAAAATATATTCTCTCAAATAACTAGTGTCAAAATAAATTTGATCAGACATCCTTAAATAATTATTAAACCACAGTCAGGAATAATATTTATTTAACTTGTTAAATTAATATTTAACTGAGATACATAGACACACTTAGTGTGTGACCCTCTTGGCCTCTTTCTTAGTGGCATTAGGATGAGCCTACCTAAAGTCCAAGGCTAGCGTCTAGAAACACGCCAAGGCACCCATAAAGAAATAATTTAATGCTGTAATGAAGTATCACCTCCTACGAACGCTTACCATGTAATATAATCCCTTTGTCTCGATATCTCCAATCAAGCGGGTTGCATGCAAGTGCCATCAAACCATGTGCTAGATTATTCATTCTTTGACTTCCTGGAATTGAACTCGCCCATACCTTACCATGGACATGGTTTTATTTAGGATATATCAATTCCATCAAAGTGCCTGGGATATCTACATCCGTTATGGAACGGAAGTGACAATTCCTTTCTCGCATTATCAATTAATGCGGTATTACTCGTGACGCACCCAACGTATCCTACCTCACTGCGAACAGTGTGTCATCACAGTGTTCATCAATACATCTAAGTGCACGAGTTCTAATACCCATTAATAATATTCTTAAAGTCTAAATACCAATACACACATCTGTAGATAGGAACATCCAATGACACTATGAAATGTGGATTTCCTAATGGCGGGTCTCGTTCTCATAATATCCTCCTGGATATTACCAAGGGCGCACACCGTGAGAAGGTGCTTCAATGTTTTATGAGTCCTCACCTCTCATGACTTGTATTATTTGTGTCCCTCAAATAATATCATCCGACCAAAGAACATACATTCAAGAACAGTGTTATGGAACTTCAGGGTTCTCATCATAGCAAGGATCTGCTACGACCCTTTAATGCAATAGCTATCCTTAGGACATTATCACATGACATGTCATGCATATGATCAATCAAGATGTGATAAGGATTTTATTTAATGAATAATGTACAAAGTAGTTGGTTCTAGACCACCTAATCCAACAAATAAAACATTTGAAAATTACATCAACATAACTCTGTGTGATGATCCATCTGAGTAATGACATCCCACCATCTCTTGGAGGAATCTTGTAGAATTTACATAGTAATCATTACTCTCCTCTCAAGAGGAGTCTCTAAATGATAAAAGATAGATATCATAGACTCTAGTGATGAATCTATATCCTTTGGTCCCCCATCCCCCAAAAAACCTAAGAAGATAACACTGCCAGAACTCAAAAATCAACGCTCCCAAAGTTGGGGCGGGTCATAATGCTCCCGGAACGGTCTACCAGAACCACATAAAACCTTTACTGAACTATGCCTCAGTTCATGTGTCTGGTAAAAATAATTGCGCGATAATTGGAACAACTATAGTATAAAATGGTCACCCATGTCCTACCACCATTAGAAGACGGTCATTTCAGACCAGATGACATATGATTAGATGACATTGTGGTGACATACCTCAACAAATTACAATCACACTTAGATAATTGGTTTATATTGATGTTCATCGCTCAAAATAATAGATAATGAAATATGGTTTATACATTATTTATAATATAAAAACCTTATACATGTTCTTAAATTCATGTTTGGGTGACAAAAATCTCATATATAAGAAAATGATACATCATGCTAACCAATTCTATGGTTATTTTATAGGTCAATTTGTCTAAAATAATCAATCTCATTTTCAAATCCATTTTTCACATGAATTATCAGATTCATTTTCATTTGAATTTATACTCAGTTCATATTTATATCACAATTCATCTTCAATTGTTGAACCAATGATTATAAAAATCTCGATCTATGAGGGACTATACTCTTTATTAAACAAACTAATACATCCACCTGATTCACACCATAACCTTATATAGAATTTTCATCAAAATGGATGGTATAACAATCATTCCACCTATCATAACATCATAAAATCATTTATAGATCATAAATTTCATGGAATAATGCATGGAATGTGATTCTTATATAGTTCTTGACACAATACATGAGATTTTAAACCCTCATATCATTAAGTTGAAATAGAATAGTACCCATAATCATATCAATAATAACATCACAATTTTAGTGCATTATCCAACGATGCAATCAAATCAAATATAATAGTTAAAAGAAAAAAATACCTATTTTATTTGTTGTAATTGGGATTTTTCAAATATATTGGTCATCTATGCATAGGAACAACTCATTACCAAATCTCCTTTCCTTATTATCCTTTTCTATTGTCTCCAAATAATAATTAAACTTGAAAAAATAGGCTGATACCACTATGTAATGTCCCAAACCCAAATTCCACTAATATGTTCTATGGGCCTAGTGTGCCACATGGCCTTAGGCACATCTCCCGAAATGATTGAGATAACAAATTAGCAGCGAGGGACATAGTATGTCTATAAGGATAATATTCCATCATCACCAAATTTTAGCATAACACATATACAATAACAAAATATTAGTGGAATAAATAACCAATAATAAAACAGAACAACAATAGGAATATACAAAAAATTAAAATGGAAACTCCTAAAAAATTATAATGACACATGTCTCTACAAATCCTCCAAAATAGGTACAATGAATTACAATAAAATACATGTATCGAAAGTAAAATAAGCAAAACATGTTTCCTCACAAGCATAATGATCCTTATCTCAATCTCGTGATCCCCTGCATAAAAGAAATAATCATGAACAAATATAAAGGTGTTTTCCTATATTTGTACCTGACATCATGCAATATGTTTGGGTACATAAGGTGGACCAAATGGGGTGTGATACCTAATCCTAATAGGAGACCAACCATATTATAGTTCTATATAGTCAATGAGTATATAACAGTCACAATGTGTAGAAAATAATATAACATGTAAAATAAGTACAAAAAACATTCTATAAGGTAAAATTTCTCAAATGTATACAATTTCATTTAATCATTAAATCTCATTTATGTAAGTATTTAATACTAGGAAAAAAATCCCAACATCCTTTGTGATATCCTGATTAATGGAATCCCTAATAGACTAGCTATATCATATTAAGACAATATCAATGCTTGTGTTGAATCTTGTAAAACACCTTATATAATCCATTTCCTTCAATATTTATTAGTGAACATGATCCCATCCACAAAATTTATAATTTGGAATTTAGGTATCATTTTTGGTATAATAAAAACCAACAACATAAAATCACATCAATGGAAATCCTCATAAGAACACGGGTATGACTCTAGGTGTTGTATCACATCTCTCCCATTTGATTACCTCCTTCATACTCCACTAAGTGTTCCCAAGTATCACCCATGAAATATATGATGAAATTTCATCAGTGTCCATCCATGGAAATATATATGTAATTCCTAGAATCACTCGGAATATAACATTAACCGCCTATGAGTTAGTCCTTTGCAGTCCATATTAGGAATCCAACTATCACTTAGGTGTATTTAAGGTGGAAATCCAATTGAGTCTGTCGATGGAATTCTTCATTTAATCCATGTGTCACCCATTTCATATTTCAAATCATTCAATAACATTAAATTAATATTTATTTAAAATTTCCATTTAACTATTTCAAATTCAACACCAAGAAAAATTCAATTATATCTCACCTTAAAAGGCGGATAATGGAATGAGTTAATCTTATATGGATTTACCATTATTTATACCAACAAGGCAATTTCATTACAAAAATCCTCCCATGAATTTCCAATCCATTACATGGGGTGGTCCAAGGGTCATAATCATTTCATTACTTCACAGTAATCAATTCGATCCAATTCAAACTAAAATTCAAATTGAATATCAATTCAAATCTGAAATCACAATAAAATGTGTAAAATAACACACCCTATGTAAAATAATTTCATTTATAATCATAATCCTCCATTTAATTAAACTGCACGCCGAAACAGGTGGTTCTAATTCAAGGTAACCTGTAACAACCCAATGTTTTTCAATGGAAATTCCATTCTTGTAATTGTTTCTTAAAATAACATGAAAACACAACATAATTACCTTCTAAGTGATAAGTGACCTTTAAACATTAGTTTGTCACTTCTGTGTTGGGAATTTTGAAAATCCGACATACATTGTTGTGTTTAAGATGATTTTTTGAGCCTAATGAATCAAAAATAACTTTCAGTGAACAGTAACGTACCCTTAGGAATAGTAACATACCATTGTGAATAGTGATATTACCATTATGACTAGTAAATAATCCAACATATGAGTTTCATTACCCATGAATAATTAAATAAAATTTATTCTTCTTAGAAAGTGACAATTTGACTTTAGTAAACGTTTTTCTATTTTTTAATTCATAAATAATGAATTGTAATTAAATAATTAATTTAAAATAAAATCTAATTCCCTAAAATTTATTAATGAATTAATTAATCAACCTCTTACAGTTTTTATATAATATTATAAGACCCTATGAAATTTTTTAATGAACTATAAAATTAGTTTAAATTTTAAAAACTGTTTTCCTAAGTAAAATGTGATTTTAATTAAATATTAAATTAATCATATTTAGATTTTTTTTGAAAAATGGACTTCTTTTTAGGATTCTACATGTCGATAAATTTTTAGGTTATATTTTTGAGATTTTCTAAAATACTTGAATTTTTTATGAATAGTAGAATCTGATAAATCACAATAAATGCTAAATAATGGATTAATTGAGTCATCGATGATGATCTGCTGATGTAAGCCCACTTGTTTCGGGATCACATGATAAAATTAATATTATTGGTCATCTCTGACTCACTATTCCTTGTCTTATGGGAAATTAATAAACTAATGAATTTTATATTGAGAAAACCCCTCTCCCCTCCACTATAAAAGCCACCCTTCACACCCTCATTTTCTCAAACCTATAAATCTCCAAGCCTTATCTAAAATCTTCCCAAACACCATAACTAGACCCTCCAACACTTCCAAGATCTTTTGGTCTTATTAAAAGACCAAGCTTATGCCCTTAAGTAGGTCCTCAAGAGAAGGATTCAAGAGGTAATTTCTCTCCCTCTTCTCCTTTAATTTCCATTCAAGTTCAAGTTAATTTCTTGATATCTCCCCACCAATATTCATATTAATTGTATTGTAACACTAGTATTATACATATACTAGAATTTTATGATTATAAAGGGATATTATATCATCCAACCCCCTTTTTTGATTCCTTTTATTTTATTAAAGAGAACGTTGTTCGTGAGGTGTTAATTTTTCACCTTCAAGAACGACATGCTTTCTTATTCCATTTCTACCTTCAGATATGGTAAAGAGACCTTTTTTATGGTTGAAACAGAACATTTTATATGTAGTATCTCCTATTTAAAGATCTGTAACTATCTTATGATCATATTACTAAGTGATAAATTAAAACAAGTTCATTGTGATCGAAAAACTGCCCAAATTAACCCAAAACATCTTCATTTAACACTTATCTAATGATTCATCCACATGGATCTTTTTTGATTCATTATAATATCATTAAAATTAATTTAATACCATTAATAACATTTAATATCAGTTCTGGATGTTTACCCATGTTCTACCCAAACATCTATTTAAAAATACAATTGAATCACTCAAGAAAACCATGAAAACAAACATTCTCAAAAAAAAATTTGAAACACTATAAGTCATCCAAAGGAACATAAAATGACACAATGAAACCGGAATAAACCCAAATAATGTATAAAAGTCTCTTTAATTTATAATTAATTAATATAATGTCGTTATATAGGACCTTAAAGTGAAGAAATCATTCAAATATAAGTTAAGGGGAAATTCCCAAACCCAACTTTCATCCTTCGGGTTCTCCATCTATCACTCCATTATTTTTGATATGGTTACTACTTAAAGATCAATTTTTCATAATTATATTTCCATTTATAGGATATACATGTTTGTCACTTGTATTTATGACAAACCAAATGTTTTCCAAAAGAACTCTTCCTGTAAGAACTCACCTTTTACTTCTCATTCAAAGTTGATGGTTCTTGTATCATGTATGTTATTCCCCCTTTGTTTTTGGAACCCAATGTTTATGAATGTGTTCTTATTAGATGAAAAACATTCCTTTACATTTGATAGTTATGTTCATTATTGATATATGTTATATGTGGCATTCATGTTAATGATAATGTAATGATGTGACGGGTGCGCCCGGAATTATATAGCGCAATATGAATGTTTCAATGTGACGGGTGCGCTTGGAATTATAAAGTGAACCAATGCATTGGGTAATGTGATAAATCACATGAATAAATGTGAAATTATATGTGAACAAGATTCTATCTTGCTTCACAAGTATGTGTGGTAGTTAACCATTAAGACATGATGTTTCATTTTTATGCATTCCCACATTTCATGTCTTGTATTTATTCTTCTCTCATGTTCATGATATTTTGCCTATGTTATGATTATTCTCACCCAGGATATATTATTCTTATCTATACTCTTACTGTTATTGTAGATTATCCCTTTTTATGTATATCCTCAGGTTTCTACATGTACTAAAGATAATACAAGTGCCAATAAAAAGCTATAGAGGAAGGAATTAAATAAATGTTTATGTTTTATGTTGTAATTGTTATGTATGGTCATAGGTTTCCCTAGACACTAAAACTTTAGATCCTATATGTGTAATACTATTATGTTTTTTATCTTTGAAATGATGTAATAGTAATTTATGAAAAGGTTGGGTCGCTATAGTTGGTATCAGAGGCAATGTTTAGTTAAATTGGGAATTAGGATTAGTGAAACCTAGAGAAAACTTCTAGTTTGAGATTTTTTACAAATATGCACACAAGGGTATTTACATAGGGATCCCATATGTTATGATTTTAGTATAAATTGTCCAAATTTATATGTTACATACTCATAAATTGATTACTTATGTTTTCTTCTAACCTTTTTAATTTTAGAAAATAGCGGGAACTAGGAGAAATCCAGCCAATAACTCATGTGAGGGCCAATGCAACAATTTACCAAACGAAATCCCTAATGATTTGGGAGTTGGAGTTCAAAACTTCATGGAGATGATTACCCAATTATCTCATTTTGTGAACAATAACAATAATAATGGGGAACATCCTCCTTCACCAAAAAGGGAGAAACTGGATTTTGAATGTTTTATACGTCAACGACCACCAACGTTTAGTGGATCTTCTGATCCAATAGTTGCAAAACAGTGGTTCAACTCCATGGAGAGGATCTTTTCTATTTTTTACTATTCCGAGACTGAGAATTTGACCCTATCCATTTATCATCTAGAAGGAGAAGTCGATCAATGGTGGGCATTGATTACGAACACCAAGCCAATAGATGAAATTAAAGAGATGGAATGGGAAGACATTAATATAATGTTTCTTAAAAAGTATTTCCCAAGAACTTTTCAAATGAAGATGGAGAGAGAATTAATAGAGCTCAAGAAGAAATAAGGGCAACCTGTCACAACCTATGAGTTGAATTTCACAAGGCTTGTAAGGTACGCTTCGGGTTTTGTTATCAACAATGATAGAAAAATTGATAGATTCTTTAGTCGATTAAAACCACACATTCGAAAGGCTATTGCAATTAGACACAGTGTGAGTTATGAAGAAGTTTTTCGATGTTCCCTCAATGTGGAGATGGAGTTTAGAGAATAGTCCCATGGTTATGGTGATAATAAAAGGAAAATGGAGTTTCAAGCTGGTGGATCTAATGAATAAGGCAAGAAGAAAAGTCAACAACCCACATGCCAAAAATGTGGGATGTTACACCATGTGAACCGCATCAAAGGGACGGGGAAATGTTTCAAGTGTTGGAAAGAATGAAACCATTCTCAAGAGTGTCAAGAAAACAAGAAAGGGAAGGAGAATGAAGCTGATTAAATGAGATAACCACTCATGGTTCAATGCTACAACTGTAAGGATCTAGGCACTATGCAAACGGGTTCACTAAACCTCGAGCTGTTGAGGGAAATAAGCATCAGCAGTCACCAAAGCCAAAGGAACAAGGGAATTCTTATGCCATCACTACTATGAAGGTGGGGCATGACAATTAAGTCATACAAGGTACACATCCTATTCACTAATGAATGGAAAAAATATTATTTGATTCTGGTTCTACTCATTCATTTATATATTGCATGTTTTCTAGAACTATAGAATCGACGTCCTAAAACCTTGAAGTAGAGATATCTGTAAAAAAAGTGGTGCAATCATTGCAACCCAAGTGTCTGACTCTTCTCCCATTGGTGTATGTGGGAAGATTCTTTTGGAAAATATTGTAATACATACTTTGGTGTCATTCGATGATATAATTGGAATGGATTGGCTCCTGTTATATAGAGCACATATCAACTGTTGGGAAAAGTAAATATCTTTTCATATTTTGAACCATCCCATGCTCCTATACAATTGAAAGTAAGATCGTGAATCTCCTTTTAAAAATCATTCAATGGTGTGGGTGTTGATTTCCCATGTAGATGTACACCTCCCCCAAATGGTTGAGTTGATGGAAACTTCCAACCATGAGGAAATTCCCCTCGTGAGGGAATACAACGATGTATTTCACGAAGAGTTACTCGGAATTCATCCAGATCATGAGGTAGATTTCTCGATTGAACTCATACCTGAAGCTACTCCTATCTCTATGTTTCCCTATTGGATTGCTCCTATTGAACTAGAGGAGTTAAAGAAGCAGCTGCAAGAGAATCTGGACAAAGGGTTCATATTCCCTAGTGAATCACCTTGGGGTGCACCAGTGCTCTTTGTGAAGAAGAAGGATGGAACAATGCAGCTGTGTATCGATTATCGTGAACTCAACAAGATCACCATAAATAACAAGTATCCTCTCCCAAGAATTGATGACGTGTTTGACCAGTTAAGAAGAGATCAATACTTCTCAATGGTGGATCATCGTTCTGGATATCATCAGGTAAAGGTGAAGAAGGACGATATTCAGAAGACTGCCTTCCATATAAGGTATGGTCACTATATGTTCATGGTTATTCCCTTCGTACTTACTAATTCCCCTTAAATAATTATGGATTTTAGGAATAGAGTATTTATAAATTATCTCGACAAATTTGTGGTAGTGTTTATCGATGATATTTTCATCTACTCCAAGAACATGGAGGAACATGAAGAACATCTAAGACATGTGTCGGCGACATTAACAAAGGAGAAGTTATACGCCATGTTCAGAAAGCTTGACTTTTGGATGAAGCAAGTCACGTTCATGGGACATGTGATCACAAATGAGGGAATTTATGTGGATCCTTCAAAGACAAAGGTGATTGAGGAATGGCCCAGGCCCTCTTGGGTCACCTATATCCATATTTTTCTGGGATTAGCTGGTTACTACCAACGTTTTGTGAGAAACTTCTCACGATTGTACACCCCACTATATAAGTTAACAAGTAATGTAGTAAAGTATGATTGGATTGAATAATGTGAGGTAAAATTCAAGTAGCTTAAGATAAGGCTGATCATTACACCTATACTCACACTACAGAAAAGTAGAGAATGTTTTTGATATACAGTGGTTCTTCAAAAATGTCTTGGGTTGTGTACTCATGTAAAATGACAATGTGATAGAATACGCCTAATGACAGTTGTAGATACATGAGCAGAACTACCTGACGCATGATCTAGAGATAGCAGCCATGATTTTTTCCTTGAAAGTCATGAGGCATTACCTTTATGGAGAGAAGTGTGACATATACACCGACCACAAGATCCTAAATTATATATTCAGACAAAAGGATCTCAACATGCATAAAAGGAGATGGTTAGAGCTAATCAAGGATTACAATTTCTCTATTCACTATCATCCCGGAAAGGCGAACAAGGTAGTTGATGATCTAAGCATAAAAGAACCTGTGAATCAATCCATGCTGCGGATTAAGAAATACCATATATTATTAGATATTCTAAGGATGGATTTGGAAATAATAAGGGTAGGGGATACATACTACCATGGAAAAATTATTTCACAACCATCCATCCAAGATAAGATTAAGGAAGCACAAAGGGATGATGTGGAGATACAAAAGATGGTGAATGCAGTAAAGGAAGGGAAGCTTCCATAGTTCCATATCGACGATGATGGTGTGATTCATTTTGGATTGCGGCTTTGTGTGTCTTCATCACCTGGGATAAAGAAGGAGATATTGGATAATGCACATAGCTCAATATTCTCAATCCATCCTTGGAGTACCAAGATGTACCATGATCTCTGAGGACACTTATGGTGTGATAACATGAAGAAGGAGATTGTGGAATATATATCAAGGTGCTTGGTATGTTAGTATGTTAATAATAAGCCACAAAAGTCCAAGGGTATGATATAGCCATTTCCTATACACATGTAGAAATGAAAAAATGTTACTGTCGACTTTTTCACGGGTCTCTCGAATACATCAAAGGGAAATAATGTGATATGGGTTGTGGTTGATCGACTCACCAAGACTGCCCATTTTATTTCTATTCAAGAAGATCTCTCGCTTGAACAACATGCAAAGATATATGTGAAGGAAGTGGTGAGACTGCATGGTGTTCCACTATCAATTGTCTCTAATCGTGATCCAAGGTTCACATCTATGTTCTGGAGGAGCCTTCAACATGTTTTCAGTACTGAATTAAATTTCAGCACGGTGTATCACCCCCAAACTGATGGCCAGTCTGAAAGGACAATTCAGACGCTTGAAGATATTCTGAGAGCCTGCACTCTTGAATTCAAAGGTCGTTGGGATGAGAATCTCCCATTTGTTTAGTTTTGATACTAAAATATCTTCCACTCGAGTATCCAGATGGATCCATATGAAGCTCTATATGAAAGCGATGTAGAACTCCAACATGTTGGGATAATGTTCGAGAAAGAAAGCTACTTGGACTTGATATTGTTCAAGCGATGACAGAGAAGGTTCAAGTCATCAAGAAACACAACAATGTTGTGCAAAATTAGCAAAAGAACTCTGCCGACAACCATTGAAGGGGCTTGGAGTTCGACATTGGAGATAAAGTCTTCCTACGAATATCTACATGGAAGAGAGTCATGCGATTCAGGAAGAAAGGGTAGCTAAACCCAAGGTATATTGGCCCCTTTGAAATCCTTGACTATATAGGAGTCTTGTTCTATCGTCTTACACTTCCAATGAATATGGCTCTAGTTCATGGTGTGTTTCATGTATCACTACTAAATAAGTACATACCTGACCAGTCACATGTACTAAACTCAGAGGTGGTGTAGCTGGAAGATGGTCTCACCTATGAGGAGTAGCCAGTAAATATTCTGGATCAGAGAGATAAGGTTCTACGCAACAAGACAACCCATCTTGTCAAAGTTTTGTGGAGGAACCATATATTAGAGTAATCAACTTGTTAACCCGAAGAGGCAATGAAGGAGAAGTAACCTCACTTGTTTGTGTAAAGTGAAATTTCGGCGTTGAAATTTTTTAACGGGGAAAAATGTAGCCACCCAATGTTTTTCGATGGAAATTCCCTTCTTATAATTATGTCACAAAATAACATTAAAACACAAGATAACAAACTACTAAGTGACATGTGACCATTAAACATATGTTTTTCACTTCTTTGTTGGGAATTTTGAAAATCTGACATACATGGTTGTGTTCAAGATGATTTTTAGAGTCTAATGAATGAAAAATAATTTTCAGTGAATAGTAACGTACCATTAGAAATAGTAAAATACGCTTATGAATAGTAATGTGACACTTATGAATAGTAAATCATCCAACATAAGAGTAACCATACCCATGAATAATTAAATAAAATTTATACATCTTAGAAAGTGACAATTTGACTTTAGTAAACATTTTTCTCTTTTGTAAGTCATAAATAATTAATTATAAATATTTATTTATTTAAAAAGAAAATTTAATTCTCTAAAATGTATTCATAAATTAATGAATCAATGTATTATAGGTTTTAGATAATTTTATAAGACCCTACGTAATTTTTGAAAGAACTATAAAATCAGTTTTAATTTTAATAACTCTTTATTTTAGTACATTGTAATTTTAAATAAATATTACATTAATCACTATTAAAAACTATTTTTTAAAAATGTACATTATTTTTGGATTCTACATGTTGAAAAATATTTAGGGTAAATTTCTGAGGTTTTTCTGAAATACTGAAATTTTTTATGAATAGTAGAATCTGATAATTCACAATACATTCTAAATAATGGATTAATTGCGTCATAAATTATGCTTTGATGATCTAAGACCACTTAGTTAGGAATAAAATGACAATATTACTATTCTTGTTCATCCATGACTCACTATTACTTGTCTTTGTGGAACATAATAAACCAATGAATTTTATATTAAGGAAACCCCTCTCCCCTCCACTATAAAAGTCACTCTTCACACCCTCATTTCCTCAAACCTCTCAAGCTCCAAGACTTCCCTAATCTATGAAAAAACACCTTCTCTAGACCCTATCACACGTACAATATCTTCTGGTATCATAAAAATACCAAGATTAGGCCCTTAAGGTGGTTCTCAAGAGAAGGATTCAAGAGGTAATTTCTCTCCCTCTTCTTCTTTAATTTACTTTCATGTTCACGTTCATTTCTTGATCTCTCCCCACCTATCATCATCTGAATTGTATTGTAAATCCAGTATTATACATATAATATAATTTTATAATTCTAATGGTATATTATATCATCCAACCACCTTTCCCTCATCCTTTTATTTTATTAAAGAGAACGTTGTTCGTGAGGTGTTAATTTTTCACCTTCAAGAACGACATGATTTCTTATTCCATTTCTACGTTCAGATATGTTCAAGAAATAATTTTTATGGTTGCAACAGAACATTTTATATGTATTATCTCCTATTTAAAGATCTATAACGAACTTGTGATTATATTACTAAGAGATAAATTAAAACAAGTTCATTGTGATCGAAAAACAGCCCAAATTAACCCAAACAATCATCATTTAACATTTATCTAATGATTATTCCACATGGATCTAATTTGATTAATTATAAGATAACTAAAAATATTATAATATAATTAATAATATTTAGTATCAGTTCAGGATGTTTACCCATGTTCTACTCAAACATTTATT
Source organism: Viscum album (assembly GCA_963277665.1). Taxonomy (NCBI): domain Eukaryota; kingdom Viridiplantae; phylum Streptophyta; class Magnoliopsida; order Santalales; family Viscaceae; genus Viscum; species Viscum album. The sequence continues at coordinate 1,414,231,268 of OY728153.1, read as the reverse complement.
TAAGAATACAAGTGAATCACTCAAGAAAACCATGAAAACAATCATTCTCGAACAATGTTTTAAACACTATAAGTCATCCAAAGGAACATAAATTGACATAATGGAACCAGAATGAACCCTATTAATGTAAAAAAGGTTCTGGAATTTTTAATTAATTAATATAATGTCATTATAAAGGCCATTATAGAGAAGGAAGCATTTGGATATAAGGTATGGGGAAATTCTCGAACCCAACTTTCATCCTCCGGGTTCTCCCTCATTCACTCGATTCATTTTGATATGGTTACTCCTTAAAGATCATTTTTTCATAATTTTATTTCCTTTTATAGGATATACATGTTTTTTATTGGTATTTATGACAATCCAAATGTTTTCAAAAAGAACACTTCTTTTAAGAACTCACCTTTTACTTCTCATTCAATGTTGAAGGTTCTTGTATGAAGTATGTTATTCACCCTTTGTTTTGGAAACCAAATTTTTATGAATGGGTTATTATGAGATAAAACCCATTACATTCCATGGGTTAGTTATGTTCATTATTGATATATGTTCTATGTGTCTTGCATGTTAATGATAATGTTATGATGTGACAGGTGCGCCCGGAATTATATAGCACAATATGATTGTTTCAATGTGACGGGTGCACCCGGAATTATATAGCTCTCCAATGCATTCAGTAAAGTCATGAATATCATTATTAAGTTTTAAATTATGTATGAACAGTATGTTATCTTGGTGCAAAATTATGTGTGGTAGGTAACCACTAAGACATGATGTTTCATTTTTATGCATTTCCACATTTCAAGTCTTTTATTTATGCTCCTCTAATGTTCATGATATTTTGCCTATGTTATGATTATGCTCACACTATGATATATTGTTATTATCTATCCTCTTACTGGGCTTTTAGCTCACCCCTTTTGATGTATATCCTCGGGTGGCTACATGTACTAAGGACAGGAATAGTTCCAATAGGAATCTAGAGAAGAAGAAATTAAATAAATGTTTATGTTTGATGTTGCAATTGTTATGTATGGTCCTAGTTTTCACAAGAAACTAAACCTTTGGATCCTCTATGTGTAATACTATTATGTTGTTTATCTTTTAAATGATGTAATATTAATGTATGGAACGGCTGGGTCACTATATACACAACCTATAACAATTTACTAAGAATCCTATTTAATTACAGAGGCCATGCATAACAATTTAATTCATGTAACTGAAATTGTATCTGGGAAACACTAAGGGAATTGTGAGTGTGGTAAAACAACATATATAAACAACTTAATATAAAAAGAAATCAAGAAACAAGAATGTGAAAATAAATTTAAACACTTGTCTATAAAGACTATACATTTATTTTATGTGCGTAGTGGATAGGTCATCCAGTATTAGCTTTTGATTTGACATAGAATGGGAGATAATCTAAGAAATAATGTAAAAACTATAATTTATGAAAATTGGATTTCATGTAAATATATTAGAAGACAAAAACAAAACGAGTAATGTCCCACATTGAATAATGAACCCACCGATGATGATCCAAAAAGAAGAGTAGTGCATGAATCTGAGTTAGAATAGAGAGTTGGTGGAAAACCATAGAATAGTCATGAAAAGGATATTACAATTGTATTAGCTATTTTCTGTATGAATAATGAATAATTATATTTATAAGTATAATTCTATAGGATAAAATTGGCTAATTCACTAAAAATCTAGGGTCGCAAGGTTTTGCCACATGGTTGGACAAACTGTGTGCCAACCAGAAATTCTTTTCAATATAGACAAAAAATTTACAATATTATTTCACACTACTTGACTAACCAAGTAAAACATTGGGAAAACACAATTTTCAAAATTTTAGGCATTTACACACATCCATGTGCCTCAAATCAAAGAGTTTTTTATCTATGTGGCCTATAGGACACCATTATAATAACTCTCATTGGGAAAATATACCATGTTAAAGGAATTTTTATCCCAATAGTTGGGTTTCAAGCTATGAACTAGCCATATATATTTTTGGCACCTCCATTATCTCAATGGAAAATCCTCTTAGGCTATAATTAAAAATTTATATTGAAAATTGATTGAATTTAAAAGATCTGTACCACAATAAAAGAACTGGGTACTTAAAAATAGATGGAATATAAAAATATTATACAGTATACACTTGAAGATATAAAATATGGATAATAATTCTTGTCCACAAACTCCATTTCATACCTTTTAGTCTTATCACACTTCTATAAATACTACCACAAAATAAACCCCATATTTCATTTTCAATATAATAGAGGTCGTACCACCCATCGATGTTCATTTTATACCAACCAGTAAATTTCTCAGTGTCAAAATATCAAAATAACAATAATCCTACACGAAATATAACTATTTAGGGAAATATGATGAATGGATGATGTGAAAAAATCAATGATACAAGTAGAGATTCGGGGCAATATGTTTTTCTAAATTAGTCCTATCTTTGATAAATTGTTTCCCAAACAACAACTAACTAAAATAAACCACTATATATTAGATTTATATTAACAATAAAATAAAATAATAATTAATCCTCTAGTAAATAACAATACAATAATCCATTTAAAAGGATATTCTATGGGTTTTAAATTATTAATATTAAATTTCTTTTTTTCTTTTTACTAAAATTGTTATTTTTAAGTGTTTAGTAATTTTGATAAATATATTAAATTATATTACTTTTAAATGATGAAAATATTATAATATGATATTTTAATATATAAAAAAATAAATTAACATCCTTTAAATTATACATTGGTATGAAATGATATATAATAAAATTAATATTCAAATAGGATATTTATTCAACAGATGATATTTTTCATTACATTTAATATTTATTTTTTAAAAAATAAATATATATTATATATGAATTAATGTTTTTAAAAATTATTTTTTTAATTTAAAACTTTGAAATCAACTTATATCTATTTTTGTAGTATTTTTTTAAAGTAATTATTTTTAGGTGATTTGTGAATACAGAATTATTCTACTAATACAATCATTTTTAGTACATTATCCTTACTCAAAAATGACTTCTATGTTTTTGAATACATCCATATTTTAAAATTCAAATATTTATAAATTTAAATAAATAATTTAAAAATTTTATGATGAAATTATTAAACCCTTTTATACTATTATAATAACATGTGAAATATCAAAGTGTAAAAACTACTTTTCATTGATATAAAAAATCCTTATCATCAATTTTGGAAAGTAAATTTATCAAAATGGACTTACTTTTTTAGATAAACATAATCATATTTTTTTTGAATTTGATTTATGTTAGTATTAGATTATGATTACTAATATTAATCCTAACGACTATGACAATAGTAAAACATTTATTTTAACAGAATAGTTTTATTAATATTAAATAATTTTATCTAATAATATAAACTATTATCATTTAAAAATAACTTTAATATAATTTTATCACTATTTAAAAATATACTATGACTCATTCAATTGGTAACCATTTCTAAAAAAATATTAAGAACACTTATTGTTGAAGAAAACATTTTTTCTAATAAATTATTTTCTATATATTGATTTATTAATTTAAAATAAAACTATATTTTATTTATACATTGAATAATATTATATTTTATTTCAATTTATTTTCTACCGATCCAACTTTTCAAATATGGATAGAATTATGTTATTAATTAAATAAAAATCAAATGGTAAAAATATAGTCCCCAATGAAAAACCCCAAATTTTTAAATGTAAATATAAATTTGTAAAAAGTTTTCAGAAAAGATAAGACCAATGTAAAAATTATTTTTAGAAGCCTTATAAACCTAATCTCACACCAAAATTCCTTATTTCTAACATTTAGAAACATTGAACCTGGAATAGAGTCAATCCATTAATGAAAAATAATGGTTGATCACAAATATTCCCTTTTTATGACATGTTAAAAGGGATAACATCCACCATAAATAAGTATAACATAACCATATAATATTAATTAAAAACAATCCAAATTATCCTATCACAAATTTCTGTGACATTACAAAATTCTCCTTGGTAACTAAATGATAGACCAATCACATCATTTCAATGGTTACATTCAATGAAAAATTAAATTTCCTAACATGAGAATTACTTATTCCTTATCCACTTCCTCTTAATTTTGAAATTATGATACATAACATACCAAATAATTATAGTTATTTAAATAAAAATATATTTGTTTGATTAAAATATTAATGGATTAACTGATGTGTATTCTTTCCTATCCACTTAGATAAAAAAATTGAACATCAATCGTGAGTTTGTGGGGACTATAACATCCATGAAGCAATGTATCCTAGATTTTTACCCATCTATATTTATTGGTTATAAGGATTTAATTGAAGAATAATTTATTAATATGAAATATTATTAATATTTTGAATTAAAAAATCATGATCATCAGTCGTTCTGTCCCATAAGATTGTACATGGAAAAGATAACCTTTTGTTCTGTGGACACCAACTCCTTATTGTATCATTTTTTAATTTTCATCATGATTATAATTTTTTTTTCAATATCAAAAAACATATTATTATACAACCTATAAATATGTAATTAAAAATAATATTTTTATTTTATAATGACATTATGTCAGAATATAAAATTTCATAGACATTCTCACCCTTCGAATTATAGTTTTTTCATGTTTGGTTTGATTTAACCACATTAATATACTATGCTATGAAACACTATCATGGAAGGAAATTGAAGTAAAAATACTATTTATAAAATAAATTAATATGAAACTGAAGAGGTTTTTAATATTTTTCAAATGGTTATAATTTTAATTTAATTTATTTAAAAAATATAAGCATCAATTGTAAAATTTAATTATATATGCCATCATTGATTCTATTTTCACAATGTATAACAAAATAATATGAGATTACATATTGGGTATATATATTAATTTAAGTTATCTATTAAAATAAATTAATTGATCATTTAATTGTAAATTGTTTTCTTTGAATGTGTAGATAAGTCGATATCACAAAGCATGCCGAACAAAATTAAACATACTAACATATGATGACCAATATATTCTATAACCAACAAATATATAAATAATAAATCGATATAAATGAAGTACATAAATTTTACCATATATTAGTTGGGTTATGAAATATATTTTTATAATAGTTATGTTTTTATAGGAGGTCACAACACATTAAACAATGTGGGTAATCAATGTAATGTTTTACTTTATCAAATTTATTATTGTGAGATATATTTATTCTTATAAAACATGTATTACTTGAAATGATCCATATACATTCCCATTTGTTTTTTCCATGATCCTATAATTTTTTAAGATATAATATTTTTAATTTTATATCATATCCATCATGTGGTTCTTATTCAAGTGTTTTTAATGTTGAATGAGTTTTTTGACTTAATTTTTTATTTCTTGAAAAAATATTTATATTAAAAAACATTTTCTTATGTCATACGGTTCCTTTATTCAAATGTTTTAATTTTTGATATGTATTATCTTATAATTCATGATATTAAATTATTAATTCCATTATCCATTTGATCATGGGGGTTTGATTGAAATTTTATAAAAAATGGCAAGAGTTCATTTGTCTCAATTCAGAGTCATTTTTAATGTTATATTTGTGAAACACCATCACATTAATATTATTTTAATTTTAGTTTCCTCCCATGAACGTCATGTAAAATAAATTTTAGGTTGTTTATGATATATAAAAATTCATATCTTGCTCTATTCATCATCATTCAATCGATTCAATTTCTACCCAAGTCATATTAATTAATTGTCTAAATTTTCTGTTCCATATGACATATTAGATATTGTAAACAATCATTTCATTTCTATGGTGTATTTTATACCTTACTTTCTTCATGTATATGTAATATCATTAATTTCTTGAATTTTTATGTCAATTTCATGATAATCTCATTTTTTAATTTTTATTCTTACAATATGATTGTTGAAACGTTATTTAATTCTATATTTTGAGATATGATTCATATTTACAACTTATTTTTTATTTTTTGTGTTTGTTTTGTTCGTAGATTTCCATTTTCACTCTTTTCATGGAATCTATGGGATAGACAAATCCATCTCAAATTGGTTCTATAATGGTATTTATATTGAAATTAAATCAATTTTATATAGGTTTTATTTAACTCAAATATATTTTTTGACCTAAAGTTCACCATTTTGAACAACATTAATCGTTGTAATATTTCCTCCAATGTATTTTTTATTTTAATGTAAGTAGTATAAATAATCTCATAAAATTATTCATTTAGTGGTAAAATCCATTTAAATATATTAATGAATTTTAAATTCTTATGAATCTACTACATATAAGAAATATTTCTCATTTAGTAACTTCTCTTATAGACATCATATAGTCCATTCCATTGATTTAATGTTGTTTATCAATATTATAATAAATAAATGAATTGGAATTTAATTTGAATTAATTGTGAACCATATATCTATATAATATAATATATTTTTTAATACTACATTGATTGAATGGTATTTAAATAGAACACTACTTAATAAATTTAGATACCCATTTACTTAGATATAGCATGTTATGATTATTTTTTAAATGATAATGTTTTATTTATATGATCCAATTAAAATAGATATGAAATCCATTTTATTTTTATTGTTTCTTTTTGATTAAGGAATGGATTCTTATATCATGTGAGTGTAATGATATTGTTTGGTGTGGTCCATTAGTACACACTAATGAATTGGTTCGGCTGATATCTCGTAGAATTTTCAAGCGTGGATTTTTTGAGTTTTTTCAAATAGTCATGGAAATGTTGACATTCACACATTTTATAGAATGGAAATAATAATTTTTTTACCCATAGTCTAGGTAATAAATATTTTTATAAAAAAATCCAATTCATATTGTTGTGAAACATGCTTAGGTTTTTTTCAGGTTTTGTCAACATTATTTATTGACATTATTTTCATGATATAATACATTTCATGTTTAGGCCTCATTTGTAATATATTGCACACATTTATGTTATTTCCTGCCTAATTTCTTGATTTTGAACATTTTCTTTGTTTATCATAAAATTAATTTAAAATATGATTATATCCATGTTTTCATCATATGATTACTTATGATCTTTCATTATTATCTCTTATAATTACCCATACATATAATTTGATTTAGCCTCTTATTATTTTTCCATTTGAAATAGTTATGATAATAACTAATACATCTGATGTGTCTATAATATTATTCAATGTTATGAATTTATGGGAGATTCAGTAGATTTGGATAGATTAAGATATTACATATAAAATAGAAAAATGTCAATTCATTAAAAATCCTAACTGTTTTTAGATAATGATTTTTTATAAATACTAAAATATTATAAACCATAAAGATCATGACAGTACATAGTAACAACATATTTTTTATTAGTTAATTTAATTTATATATTCAAATCCTTGGGCATTATATTTTATATCATATGAAGGTTAAGATAATAGCAGAGGTTATAATTTCATTGTTTTAAGATAATTTATGAGTTAGAAATTTCATAAATTGTTTTCAACTTATTGATGATATTAATTTATATGGTATGGGTAACTAAATATATTAGTTGTGATGGTATAGAAAATTTGAGATATTGGGATAAGATATATTTAGTTAAAATACTTTGATAATACTAAAAGGGTAACTATAAGTATATTTCAATATTATGATGTTTTTGTAGAGTATATATTCTATGGTTCTCTTTGAAATTAAATCCCTCTCGGAATAATGCATTTGGATAAAATATTAAAACAACATTTACCAAGAGGTAATATAAATAAATAAGGTTCATTGTTTATTAACAAAATAATCCCCATGTGGTATATAAAGAGGCTAAAAATCATAAATAGTTTGTAATCCAATGGGATGTGATATAGTTACGAAAATTTATATATGATGAATAATTATGAAGGATTTCAGTATAATATTAACCAATTTGTTTGAGAAAATAATATGAAATTGACGTTAAATAACTATTGATAAAAAAATAGATTCATATTTTTAATTGACAGTATCATGTGTTAAAAATGGATTTGTGGGGAAGACAACATCATAATATTGTTCTCATACTATTATATTGGAAATTATCATAAACATATTTATTTATGTACATAGTTATAATATGATCCAAATATAATATTTAGGATGTTATGTATCTAGAATCCATTAGGTATTATAACCAAAAATGGGATTATACACAAATGGTCCATAGACCTAGTATAATTATTTCATGAAAGAAAATTTTGGTTTCCCATTTTTAACATTGGTTTTGACAATGATATATTTAATTAAATTAATTCTTGATACACATATACATTTTAATTAGGGATATATATATTGAAAGTATTATAGTATATTCTTAATGTTATTTGGATTATGCGAAATGTCATAGGATTTCCCTCTATAGATTTTCTTTTATGGTCGGGGAAAAATATTTAGTTTTATCAAATATCATGAATTATTATTTTATAAAAACATTATATTTTTGGACAAAACTATTATAGAATACCAGATTGAATAATGAAAAAATCATAGTTACAAAAAATTATTAGTGTTGAGTGTGGAACAACTTCGGTAAATAAAGAATATTTTTTTTAATTTATTAATAAAATTTAATTTAATAATAATTTTACCTAAAATTGGATACAATTATCGATGGAATCCCAAATACTCTACAACAGGTTTCATTGAAAACATAGGTTTCACAAAATGTTGGGTTATTCTGAAAAATATTGATATAATATTAATATTTTAAATAGTAGTTAACAAATATCCATTGTATTAGTGGGAATGAAAACATCAATCCATATAATAACAAAATATGTTTTTTAAATTTTTTACTTTTATCCAATAAATATTAGAGGCCTAAAATAATAACGAATCTGATCCTAAGCATAAATACTATAATATTCATTAAAAAGTCGATTTTATGCCTTTTGATGGAGAAACCTCATTAAATATAGTTTTTATTATTTGTATATATTCTATATGACAAAATAAAATTATTCTTTATAATTGGTACACCAAAATTTACTTTGGGTAATTTTTTGGTGTTTTTCTACTAAAATTTACTTTCTATGAATAGTGAAAAACACATTATTTTAATTCAAAACTGCCTTTTCATCTAATTTATTTATAAAAATATATTATATTTATAATTGGATATAAAGTTTATTTATATTATTGTTTTACTATTTAATACAATTATGGTCATTAGAAATAATTTCACTTTGAAATTGGACATAAATAATTTTCAATATTTTGATAGTTATTGTTTCTTAAAAACACACTTTCTGTATTGAAGGCGGGAGTTAAAATTAAATTAATTTCTGAAAATTATCTATTTTTAATTTGGAAAAATGAATTCTATAATTGTAAATATAATTTAAAAATTGTGTAAATAGATATATTTTATTTTTAGACGTTATGAATAATTACACCTTTAAAAAATTTATTTACAATGGTTAATATTTAAATCTGGTAATTACGGGTAACAAAATATCATTATAATAGCAATATATTACAATAACATGTGTCATAATCTTATTTGTTGATACATTTCCGACCATGGGAATCCTTGGGTCGATTGTGGGAACCCATGGAGCCACTTTGGAGTGATAATAACACTTTATTTAATTCATTAAAAGTAAAGGCAAAAATGACTTGTACATATTTTTTTAGTAAATCAATTCATACTTGTGGTAATATAAGATATATCTTGGTCTATAAATATTCATTTAAAATAAAAAAATATTTTTTACATCAATATATTTTTTTATAATTTTTAGGCATCAAATAAATAAAAATATTTATGACACAATAAGGATGCAGTGTTCACCTCATTAATGAATGATTTAAATAAATAAGATTTTAAAGATTAAATGAATAACCAAAACCTCTCCAATTGATATATATGATTTTATTTCAATAATTAGTCATCTTATATACTAAATTAATAATTTTTGGACCTTTATGAACCAAAAATCATAATATAATAGAATAATATTTTTAAGCATTCGTAAAGAGCCCCTCCTCCCCCTTATAAAAGCCCTCACTTCTAACCCATTCATAAAACATCTCAAGAGAATTGGCTTATCCAAAATATGAAAAATTAAGCTCAATAAATCCCTATACTCTTCTTAGAATCCATACCCTTGGAAGAAGGAAATTCCATTAAACCTTTTGGTTCAAAGGGAGATACAATATTTAAAGGTAACATCATGTCTTCAGTTCTTTTGTTTTATTTTACTTCTATAACCCCATGAAGTATTTTTATACCTTTACTTGATAAAAAAATTTAGTATCCTCAATATAATAGGGTGTTTTTATGAGAAGGATTCTAAATACATTTAAAAAAACTCTATATAATGATTAAATAACATAATGATTATGTGGATGACTAACTACAACCTCACGAAATGGGGATTGTTCAATTATCACTAACCGCCTCTCATGGTAGCCATTATGATGAAACTGTATTTATATATGAAATATATTATGTTTATCTTTTCTCTATTCTTCAGTAATTTTTATTTACAAACATACCGTTATGCTTTCAAATATGTTTAAATACGCTAATTTAATTTGAGGAAGTGCGAACTACCGCCCCCTCAAGTTGATATGATTCATTCATGAAATACATGGATCATATAAAGGAGAGAATTAATTAAATTATGAAATATATATATATATTATTATATTATACTAGAATTATAATATACTTATTTATCAATATGATTTCATTCAATTAAATATGATATAGAAATGAAAGTAGTGTTCATGCGTACGTACGACTTACCATCTCCATGAACAGTGCATTTCATTTCTTATCTCCAAATGATAGATAATATTATAAATAAATAAATAAACTAGATATATATATGATATATATGATATCTAAATCATGAATATCATTCTGGAGATAATGTATTTTGACCACATGGACAACTTGTAATAATAAGAAGTTCATTTTTGACTCAAGTACCAAATATCGACAAAACAACCATAATTAAATTAGACTATTGAATAATGTTTATAACATGGTAATAAGTCGTTTTATTTGAATAATAAACATTAATAAGGTTTTTTATCAATAATAAATTAATTTTATCTTAATATTCAGGAGATTAAAGAATGAACCGGTCATGTCGGACAATAAGTAAGGGGTTTCTTATCACACTTTTAATTCTGTTATATTTCCATTGTTCGCCACTAATTTATTGAATGTGGTCTATTTTTTAATAAAATATGATATATATTATAATAATTTTGTTTATTTTCATGGTATTATGTGATTCATTTTCTGGTTATTAACTTTTGTTCATATTACCCGATTGATTACAATGTGGTAAGGGGGTTTCATCTCACTTTTTATTCCTGTGAGATTCATGCTATATTTTACACTATTTCCTTTTTGTGGTATATGTACTTCCCATGATTGTGTAAATTGTGTAATATAGATTAATATATGAGTATTTAAATCTTCATTTTTTTATCCTTCTTTCATGTGGTGTATGTTTCGTAGGATACAAAATCGGTAAGGGAACATCTTAACACAATTTCAATTCATTGTGTTAATCTCCTAATTCATAATTATGTCATGATTTTATTATGTGTGAAATCATTGTTTCTTTATTTATGTTGTAATTCCCAATACCTATTGTGTGGATAAACTTTTGTTACACATAATCAGTCAATTGATTAATTCTCATGTAATTGATATGAACTTGATAAGGGTAATCTTAACTCAATATCCATTCATTGAATTACACATCAATCTAATTTTTTTTTGTTTTCATATGAACTTGTGTGAATGTACTCTAATTGATTTACAATAAATATATAATAACATTTATAGTATTTATATTTTTTACACATCATTATGTAATTGTTTTCTCCGTAATATAATTATATAGTTTTTATTAGTGACATTGTCTCAATCTTTTTTCATTGATTCATATTTTGATTCATACATGACTTTTTTTATATATTTTATAAAACCCTTTTAATTTTAATTTAATTAAAATTGAATCTTTTTATAAGAATTGTTTTACTAAATGGAAAAATGAAATGTTTCTTTTTTACGTACGTGGTGACTATGACCTTTCCACTGCTGTGATTATTATTTCATCTATGGATTCCATAACAAGCCATGATGTGTTTAAAAGGAAAATTAATACCATATAATATTTTACATATTTTGGTAATGAAAATGGTTTTGAAGATATATTTGTTATGTCCATATGTTCAAATGATATATTGTGATTGAAATTTCATAATTTTATATTTCTTTATGTTTGTTTTATGAGTTATGAATATGTTATAGTTCTTGGGAATTGTTTAAGAATACGGGTGATTCCATGATAATCCTTTTGAAGGTTAGCCTAAGATAGCTCTCCAATAAATTGGATAACATGACAGAGGTAAACGTTAATGTTTCTCATAAGATATTTATGGAATATACTATGATTTTTATTCCAAATGTAACTCCCTACATAGCTATGCTAATGAAAATGTATGTATGATTTGGATTCCACTAGTAACCTTTATGATTTATGATTTCAATGTGTTATTCATAAATATTATTATTTTATGAGGAATGTTATTATTGAAAATTATGGATTCATTTATTTGTATTTATTGATTGGTTAATGTTTCCTTTTCTTATTTTGTAACAGTTATTGGGATTTTTATGCTCATCCTATGTTTTTGAAATGTTTTCCATAAGACATAATGTTTAATAGGGTTAAGGATATGATCAAGGAAAAGTCATGTTATCTAAAACATTAAAGTAGACATGATTCTTTTTAAGTGTTTTTATTTTATCAAAAAATGGATACTGAATAGTAGTGTATACATTTATTTTTCAGGTTGTTATATAAAATTTATGGCCCAATTTTCTAAAACTCTAAACCTAAGAAGATTATAAATGTGAATTATTAATTTAATTAATGATTAAATAATATTTTAAAGTTGGGTCATTATAGTTCGTATCAAAGGATTGTTTAGAAAATATTAGGGATTAGAAGTTTTAGTTAAAAATAATGTTAGTCCATATGTCTATTATTTTTGTTCGATCTTTGTTTTATAAAATTATTATATCAAGTAAGTTCAGTTACAAATGGAAGGAGGAGAATCTGAAATAAAATTCCTATCTCTTCCTGATGATATGCTTTTAAGAATTATTACAAAGTCAGGTTATAATGATTTTAATATTTTTATAGCATAAAAGTCATTTAAAAGCTATTGTTTGAGATATCAAACTCATGCACTATATCTAAATATCATCGTGGATCAAGGGTTTTATTTAATAAAATAATATTTTCTAAATATTCTTATATTTTTATGAAAGGTAAACATTATCAAAGAATTTTTAAATATTTTACCTTATCACAGTATGTTGAAGCATATTATGATTTTAAAAAATGTTCTAAATAAATAGACCGTTGTGCAACCTATTTATAATTTCTTTTATAATACAGTTTCTCAGCACATACTTATGGAATTTTAAAAGGACCATTGATTGAAAGTTTCTACTCAAACATAGTCTGACTATTTTATAAAAATCATGTTTTATCTGATGTTTTGAAATTATATGTCATACATGATTATTTTCTGAATACGTTTTTCAACAAACACCCAAAAGTCCCATTTTTTAGAAACTGTATTTGGATGATGGAAAAAAATGATTTTAAAGGATATATAAATCATTGTGGCAATGAATGGACCTTCTACCTACGTGAAAATGGTGATGATGAAACCATATGGACACCATGATGATGGTATGTTGTACATTATATGAGGAATATATTTATTTTATCATATAGAGGAGAAATATGAAAAAAGGAAAATATATATAAGGCTTCCTGAATGTAGATGTTGAGGTCTTAATGTATTGGGATGAAAATGAAATGTATAATAAAACCTTTGAGGTAAGAAATGTTAGGTTTATTTTTGAGTTTTATAAAAAGTACAACATGTAATATGTGTGAAAACACGTCGCGTCTGGAAAAGCCACTAGAATTGAACCCACAACCGAATGTCGACAAGGGTGCATCTCCTTCCATTATCCTACATGAAATCATTTGTTAGAATGACTTCTTCTTTTAAGTAAAATGATTTTATCGATCAGGAATATGTTAATTTTGGGAACTTATATTTTATCAAATGGATATCCTTAATTTAAGAAAATGATCATGCGATTGAATGATAATGATTATTTTAGAAGGTGTTTGCTCTTTTCTACACATTATATGGTTAAGTGAAATAGAATACAATGGGATCTCATTTTTTGAGTAATGGTTGAAATCATATTTTTTAAGAATCTATGTTGTTATAGTGGACGTATGATGATTATTTTATTTATGTAAATGATTAACCAAAAATGGAGAATGTGCGATTAGGTTAACAAATTTTCAGTATGAGACCTTAAGAGTAACTGATGTTATTTGGTGATAAATGTTATGATTTTTCTTGGAAGACTATGTGATTAAATCATTCAGATATTTGGGTTTCAATCTTAGATTAGATTACTTTTAAGAATTTTATGGACATTTGTTTAATGAATGGTATTTTTTGAACTTTTGGTATTGTTGAACAATTTTTAGAGATTAAGATTAGTTTTTCTATTTATAAATTATTATCTTTTTTTAGGGATTATTTGGTCTTTTACTAAATTTCTTGGTTTTGGTTGACTTCTAATGATATGGAAAATATATATTTTATCCTTTTTGGATTATCTAATAATGAATAATTTTATTCTAGCACTTTTAATGTGACCATGTCAGTTTTAATACACATCATTTGGAGAAAAGATGGGTTTGTTCTAGAAATTTAGTAATGGATAAAAGTCTAGATGACAAGTAATTATGTTTCCATAGGTTTTTAGTTAATCTCATAAATAAATTCATCAACATTAAAAAAGTAAATTAAAACAAAAACATTATTTTTAACTTTTCCTACAGGGATATCAAATACCATTTAACCCATCACAATTTTGTGATTTTCTTATGGTTAACATTCTCCTAATCAAATTTTTTACCTCTCTCCATCAAACCTTGGTGGTTTGTTTCTTTTCAATATCCATGTTTTCCTATATGGAATCCTAGTATGGGATATCTATGGTGACTGTTGTATTTATCTTTCTTTAAATTAATGTGATATTATTGTTGAAACCTTTTTTTATGTGGAACATTCAAATAAATTTACATGCCCAATATTAAAATTGCGAGGATGTGATTCCCAAAAGGAGTGAAGGATGTAACATTCTAGGTAAATAATGAATATAAATTTTTTTATATTTATTAAATTTTTTAATTTTAATATTAATTTTACTTTAATGGTGATTCTATGTTTGATGTCATACCTAATACACAAAAAAAGGTTCCATTGAAAACATACGCTACACACAACGTTGAGTTATATTAAAAAATATTGACATAATATTATTATTTTAAATGGTAGTTAATGTATGGTCGTTTTATTGGATGGAATGAACCAATATTAAAATATTATGATTAAATACGTTTCTTAAATGTTTTTACTTTTATCCAAAATAATTTAGAGTCTAAATATTATAAATAATCTTATTTTAATCATAAATACTATAATATTCATTAAAATGTCGATTTACCACCTTTTAATAGAGAACCCTCTTTAAATATTTTTTTGTTCACTTTGTTATGTTCTATATAGCAAAATAAAATTATACTTTAGAATTGGGACATCAAAATTTACTTTGGATAATTTTTTGGAATTTTTATGATAAAATTCATTTTTTAATGAATAGTGAAAAAAATGTATTTGAATTTAAAGCTGCCTTTTAATATAAATTATTTATAAGGATAAATTATATTTTAAATTATTTTTAATGTTTTTTTATATTATGATATTATTATTTAATCCAATTTTTGTCATTGGAATTAATTTTACATTTAAATTCGACATAAATAAGTTCCAAACTTTTGATAGTTATTATTTCATAAAAATACATTTTTTGTTTTTACAGCAAGAATTAATTTTAAATTAATTTTTTACACTTCTTTATTTTGAATTTGAAAAAATTGATTCCATATTTGGAATCATGAGGTCCAAATTGGGTAAATATGTTATTATATTTTTAGACATTAGAAATATTTAATCCTGTAAAAATATTATTTACCAAGGTTAAAGTGTAAATCTAGTAAATAATTGTAAAAAAATATTATTATAACAATACTAAATTATCCAAACATGTGTATTAATCCATTTGGTTGATTTATTAATTACCATGGGCATCCTTTGGTAGATTGCGGGACCCCATGGAGCCACATGAGAGTGATAATGAGACATTATGTTAATTAATTTAATGTAAAGTAAAAAATGACTTAGACATATATCTTTTTGTAATTAAATTTTTACATTGGATTATAAAACATATCTATTTGAATATAAATATTTATTTGAAATATAATACAATTTCATACGTCGTGATATTGTTTTATAATTTTTATACATCAAATAAATAAAACATTTCTGACAGAATAATGATGCAGTGTTTACCTCATAAATGGATGATTTAAATAAATAATATTTTAAACATTAAAAAATATCAAAAACAAGTAAAATTTACGTTGGATGATTTTATTTTGAACATGCATCATTTTATCTTCAACCTTAATCTGTTTTGGACTTTTAGAAACCGAAAATAATTATATAATAAACTACTATTTGAAAACATTTCTCAAGAGCCCCACCTCCTAGTTATAAATAACTTTCACTTATAACCCATTATTCACACTTCTCAAGCACCTTGACTCATCCATCCTCTTCCAGATTATGTTTATTACATCCCTATCCTCATACTAGATGCCTTATCCTAGTCATATGTATATTAAATTAAACCATTTGGTTCAAACCAAAGGGCGATACCCTATCTAAAGCTAACATCTTATCTTAAGATCTTATGTTTTATTTTTCATCTCCAACCCCATAAACTCTTTTTATTACTATATTTTATAAAAAAAGTAGTATCCTAAACTAACTAGGTTGTTTTTATTTGAATTACTTGAACTAAACTTACCACACCTCCATCTAATGGTTAAGAACATACTGTTTCTCTGGATGGTGAACTACTAACTCATGAAATGATGATTGTTCAATTATCTCCTACCGCCGCTCATGGTGGCCATTATAATGGTTCTATATTTATATATGATATATATTATGTTTATGTTTTCACGATTAATATATTATTATTTTTTATATACATACCTTTATGCTTTCAAAAATGTGTAAATACGATAATTTTATTTGAGGAAGTGTGGACTACCGCCCCTCAAGGTGATATGATATGTTCATGACATACATGGAACTTATAAATGATGGAGTTAATGAAATTATGAAATATATTATATTATATGATATTATATTTTAATTATAATATAAATATTTTTCATTAGGTTTTCATTCCATAAAATATGAAATAGAATTGAAAGTAATGTTCATGCGTACATACGTCCTGCCATCTCCATGAACGGTGAATTTCATTTCATACACTACTGGAAAATGGACCTATCCCCATGGTTTTCCCCAAAACTGTGGGTATAGGCCCCCCTATACCCACGGTTTTGTGTGCGCAGGAAATTGTTTTTTCCACTGGGAAGGATTTTTTTGAGGGAACCATATACCCACGGTTCTTCCCTCTATACCCATGGTTTTTATAACTATATTTAACTATATATATATATACATATTGGTGATGTTCGGGTAGTGGTTAGATGCGGTGTTTGCGGCAAAGAGGTTGGGGATCGAAACTCGGCGCCTGCATTATTTTAGGACCTATACCCACGATTTTGAAACCGTGGGTAAAAGCCGTTGACACCATGGCAATTGGCTATGTTTCGGTGACACGGTGGCAGGACACCTATAGCCACGATTTTTGAAAACCGTGGGTATAGGATGGGGACCTATACTGACGTCGTTCCAACCCATGGTTCCAAAAACCGTGGGTATAGGCTATACCCACGGTTTTGGGGGCTATACCCACGGTTTTAAACCGTGGGTATATGCCTTTTTTCCAGTAGTGTTATCTTCAAATTTTATGTAAAATTTTAAATACATACATATACTAAATATATATATGTGATATATATTATTTATGAATAATTATTATCATTATGAAGATAATGGACTTTTGACCACATGAAAAACTTGTAATTCTACGATGTTCATATTTGAATCATGTATAAAATATCGATAAAATGATCATTATTAACATAAATGATTGAATAATGTTTATAACATGTTAATAAGTGTTATATAACGAATAATAAACATGAAAAAGGTTCTAGAGAATGTAGAAATTAACTTTATCTTATTATTTAGGAGATTAAATAATGAACGGGTCATGTCGGACACAAGGTAAGGGGTTTCTTATCTCACTTTTAATTATGTGACATTTCTGTTGTTTACCACTTATTTTTTGTATGTGGTGTATTTTTTACTGCCATTTGATATATATTATCCTGATTCTATTTATATTCATTGTATTTGGTGATTACATTGGTGGTAATTAACTTTTGTTCATACTACTCGATTTTTTTCAATTTGGTCGGGGGGTTTCATCTCACTTTTTATTCCCAGGATATCCAGCCTATTTTTGACACAATTTCATGTTGTGTGGTGTTTTTACTTCAATTCATTGTATTCTTTGAATAATATAATTTAATATATTTGTATTTACATCTTCATTTTATGATCCTTCTTTCATGTGGTGTATGTTTCATAAGATACCAAATCGTTAAGGGAACTTCTTAACCCAATTTCAATTCATTGGGTTAATCTTTTAATAATTAATTATGTCTTGCTATGATTATGTGTGGAATCACTTTTTATTTATTTATGTTATAATTTCCACTCCCCATTATGTGGATAAACTTTTGATATCTATAATCCCTCTATTGATATATTCTCATGTCATTGATATGAACTTGATATGGTTAATCTTAACTCAATTTTTATTCATTGAGTTAAACATCAATGTCATTGGTTTTGTTTTCAAAATAACATTTTCGAATGTCCTCGTATTGATTTAAACTGAATATCCAATCATATTTAGTGTATTTATAATTGTCACACAATATTATGTAAATGATTTATTCTTTATCGAAGGATATAATTTTTTTAAGTGACTTCACCTCAATATCCATTAATTGAGGCATATTTTTACTTATACATGACTATATTTAATACATTGTATAAACCCCTATGAATTTTCATTCCATTAATAGTGAATCTTTTTCTACAAGGGGTTTTACTAAATGAAAAAAAGTAATTATTCTTTTTAACATACGTGGTGACAATGACCTTTCCACCATCATGAGTATTATTGGATCTATGGCTTCCCTAACATTCTATAATATTTTAAATGGGAAATAAATACCGTAGACTTTTTTAAGTATTATTGTATTGAAAATGGTTTTGTTAATATATTTTATATGTCAATATAATCAAATGATATATTTTTATTGAAATGTGGAAATGTTATCTTTCCTTTATGTTTGTTTTCTGTGTTATGAATACATTATGGTTCTTGGGAATTGTTTACGTATATGGTTGGTTCTGTGATAAACCTTGGGCGGGTGAGCCAAAGATATCTCTCCAATGCATTGGGTAACATGACATAGGTAAACATTAATGTTTCTCCTAATATATTTAGGGAATATACTTTGATGGGAATTCCAAACATAACTCCCTTTGTAGCTGTGATATCTTTAATGTAAGTATGATATAGATGCCAAAAGTTACTATTTTGATTTATGATTTCTATGTGTTATTCATAAATCTTATGATTTCAGGAGGTATGTTATGATTGAAAAGTATGGTTTCATATATTTGTATCTATTGATGGGTTAATATTTCCTTTCTTTATATTGTAACCCTTATTGAGCTTTTTATGCTCATCCGAATTTTTTGAAATATTTTCCACAAGACTTAAAGATGAATAAGGACAAGGATGGAATCAAGGAAAAGTAATGCTATCTAAAACATGGAACTAGGAATGTTTATTTTTAAGAGTTTTATTTTATGAAAAAAATGGTTAATGAGTTATAGTGTCCACATGTAATTTTCAACATGATATGTAATAGTTATGTCCTAATTATATAATACACTAAACCTAAAAAGATCCCCAATGTGAATTATTAATTTAATTAAATATTATGTAATGTTTCAAGGTCGGGTACTAATAAAGAGAACATAGTGAAGATTGATGTTGAAAATTAAATATAAATATTATTGGCAAACATCATATTTGTAATTGGATAATGATATTATTCTTTTATGTTCCTTTAATTTTTTTTTATTTTATTACATTTTGGATAGTGTGTTATTTTTTATATCATAGTGGATTATACAGTATGAGGCATGAATATTGAGTAAATTATAAGAAAAAACATGTTTTCTGACATTGGATTGTTGTCCTGGATATTCATATTATTTTGGGAATGGTATATACTAAAGAATGAAAGATTATGTAATTTAAATACATGAATTATTAATGATATGAAAGAGAAATATTTTCTAAGGAATAACAAATTACGTAATATTTCCGAAGAGATTATGGTATATGAAATATTAGATTTCATATCCCTAAAAAAGAAAATTATTATAATATCCTTTAAATATATCATCAGTGAGTAATAATTACAACTGTTTGCAAAAAATTTGTTTTGAGGTGGGTAAAACGTGGTCACTCAAATTATAAAATATATTTTCCTCAAAATTAATACTATCATTGATAGCCTGTTTAATGTGAAATGTAATACTAATTAGTTTTTTAACATAAAATATTTATATTAATAGAAGAATTCAAGAATAAATATCCCTATATTAAATTTTTAATCTATAATAAATTCTTTTATTATAAATATAAATAATTAATATAAAAAGATTTCTTTTTTCAAATAATTATTTCTTAATGTAGCCTAATATATATATATAAATTAAATTTAACAATATTATAATAATATCGTAATTATATATGATATTTCATTATATAAGTAAATATTTTTAAATTTTTAAAATTTTATATTTGTATGAAATAATATTGACAACAATTATTCTTCATAATAGAAAATTTTCAATAATTGAGGGTTTTCTTTATATCTTATATTTACATTAATAAAATAACATATACAAATTTTACAAATATAATATAATAAAAACGAGTTATTTTATTAAATATTAATTTTAAATTTTTCATAGGGTTACTATTTTTTAATTTTTCTATAAAAATAATTTTTTGGGTTAATAGTGATATGTTTTAATTTATTTAATACTATGAAATTTATTATATCATCTTAATAGATGACTAAATAAAAAGTTTCTTTATAAAAATTATAAAAAATAATATATATTTATGATGTTAAACTATCACTTAATGATACTTTATTAAATTTATAAACCTCATGTTTATCATTTTACAATCAGAAATAAGCTATAAAACACTATCATAGATGCCTATGTGAACTGAGATACTAATAATATTATAATTTTATATGAAAGGTAAGTTTTTTATTTTTCCTCACATTTTATAACAGGTATTTTAATTATTATTTAAATATCATCTTCAAAACCCAAATTACAAACATTTATTGACAAAAATTACATTTTCCTCAAATATAAATACAAAAATTGTTGACCGAAATATGTTATTTATAAATAAAAATATAATTTAAAATTTAAAATATTATTTGGATTTATTATATTGGTCTAAATAAATGGATATTTATTTACTCATCAAAAATCATGTGAGAAAAAAAAACTAACACCCGATGGTAAAAAAATATTTCAAAAATATAATATATTAATGATAAATTATTATAAATAATTCATATAATAGTTAATGTATATATGTGATGATCTAAAATAAAATATCAAGATAGTCATTTTCTTGTTAAATGATGATAGAATGCAACTAACAAGGTGAGGAAATAAGAAAAGAGATTCTTGTCTCAAATTTAACCTTTTATGGAAAATTCTATATTACACAAAATTTTTAAATATAAATAATTTCCTTTGATCCAATTTAATAATTATTATCCTAATCTTATAATTATTCTTGATATTTAATGATTCATTTGAAATAATTTCTATACACCGTGTTTTCTGTATGGTAACCAAAATTCTAAATTGTCATTATAAATCATGTTTCTATTATATTATATGATATTCAACATCATATTCAACATTTTATTTATTAATGAAATTCGATAGAATATTTTAAAAAACTATAATGGTTTCATGGTCACCAGTATGACTCTTTACGAAATGTTATATGTTTTTCCACATATTCCTTTTTAAATGAGGATATTTTGATAAACATACCAATAACATATTGTAAAATAGTTTTCTTGTAATTAATGGGTTATAAAAAGTCAAAAAAATTGTTTTCTTCATTAGAAATTTTATTTAACTGTTATTCATGTTATGAGGTTTATTTAACTATATATGTATTTACAAGTGGCATGATTTAAATTTTTCCCCATCATTTACATTATATTATATATTAAAAACCAAATCGATGTCAATTATAAAGTATATATTTCATTTAAATAAAATTTAATATATATTTTATTTTATCTGATTTTTTTATAGTTATGTCATTACGATTAACATAAGGTCTTTTTTGTATCAATTCATCTTCATTAATATAATATTTTTATTAATAATATATTTTATTCATGAGGTTTTTATAATTGATGTTTATTTACATTATTATTATTTTCATGAAATATAATTGATTTAAAATCCCATATAACATTCTTTCATTCATGGGAATTCAATCCTAAATCTACCAATGTTGTTAGGGTTTTATTAACTCAACCCCATTTGATGATTTTTACTATTTGAGTTTACAGATCTCACATCCATGATTCATTGATTCTATAATAATGTTTTGATTCATATATTTTTTATATATTCTCTCATACTATTAATTTGGTGATACAATTAATGGAAATCCTTACTTCATTTACTGAATATCTTTTGATAAATACTTGTTTCCATACACATATCATGCTATAATAATTTGTTTAATTTTTAATTTTTTCACCATAAAACTAGAAATTATTATGATATGAAATTAGTTTTATCTTTAAATGTTATTTGAGTTTTATTATTGGATTATTATTGAAAACATATATATGTATAATGACGGGTTGTCATGAACTATAAAAACTGATGGTTATCATTATATTATAAGTGCATGATAGGTCATACCAAAAACATATTTTTGAAGTGATTGATGAACAATCTGAGATTTACATGACAATTAATGATAAGATAAAAATTATTTAATCAATAAAATAAGGTATTAAATAATTGAACCAAACATAATATCATCAAATATTATTTATTTTTAATTTAATAAATTATTTAATTACATTTCCTAATTTGCATCATCATTGATGGAAATGAAAATAGATCTACATTGTTTGGTTATTTCACTGTAGGAATCAAGAGTAGATACTCTCTAGCGGTGATCCTCATGTGTCCCTCAAATCCTTAAGCATCGCATTGGTAATCTATTGGTGATAGCATGGGAGATCGTATCATTTGCATCGTTTACATTTGATTTCCTTGAGAATAAGTTCTACAACATTCTACTAGATCTCTCTAGAATCGATGGTTATAGTTCGAGAAAGATTAATCTATGTTCATGGAAATATTTTATATGAGTGGGGGAACTTTAGGGCTTGAGAGGATTATCTATGGTTCTGGATGTGCAGAACTAAAAATTAATTGGAAATCTAGAAAATTAATATAATTAAATGAGAATACAACAGTCTTTTGAAATTAATATATAAATAAGATCCATATAATATATTTTTAATCTCTTACATAAACCAATGTATAAAGTATTATTATTATTATTTCCTTGATATGCACTTAATATAAGAATATTACATAATCAAAAAATATTTAATATATAATATTTATCAATCGAATAAAAAACTTGGACCCTCTTCCTCTATTGTATTTATCAGGCCTTGAATAGTGAATATATATTTAATAAATAAATATCACAAAATTACTCATAAATAGATAAATAAATACTATATTCACTAATTAAAAAATAAATATTATTTTAATATTCCAGACTCATGATATTATCTCATGTAACTAGTGATGGAATATATGTGAGCAATAAAGCATGAATAATTAGTAAAACATATGAATAAATAATATCTAATCATCCTGTTAAATAATAAATAATTTTTTTTATATAACTGATATTCTGGAGAAAATATTTTTCACCCTCTATGCCTATTTTTCAGTGTCATTAAGAGAAATGCATAAATTCCAAGGATACAATATAAAACATTCCAAGGAAATAAAATAGAAATAATTTAATAATTACATAAAATAATAACTTATACAAATATTTACAAAGTACTATAATCCATTTGACTTGATATCTCTAACCAAAAGTTTGCTCAGTGGTTCCACTATCCTAGGTGCTCGATGTCCCCTTTGATTGAATTTCTAGAATTCAAAAATTCCAATAGATGTCCTTGGAAATTTGATTTATTTAATCAATATCATTTCCATTAAAGGAAAAAAAATATAATCATCCATGAAATAACATTAGGGAAAAATCCTTTCTCTAGTTACACATTATTGAAATATTTTATATGATGCACCCAATTTATCCTACTTTACCACGAACATGGGTCATCATTGTTTTTTTGAATACATAAAAGTAAACTAAATATAATATTAGTTAATTATAATTTTAAATTATAAAGGCGAATACACATTTCTACAAATAGAAACATCTGAACAAATAGATGAATGTAAATTTCCTACTAACAGGTCTCCTTCTCATATTATTTTATAGTGTATATTACCAAGAGAGTGTAGAATTAAAAGATTCTTAAATGTCATATGATTATCCAAAATAGATATCCTATATCATTTTTTCACTCAGATGATATCATGTAGCTATAGAAAATATATATTAGATTTTTGTTTAAGAATATCTAGGATATCATCATTGTAAGGAACTGTTATGATATATTATATTGAAATCCCCAATTATGTCATTGCCACGTACTATGTTATGAAAAATAACAATAATGATCTAATAATTGTTTTATTAATAATTAAAACTATTAATACTAGTTATTATAAAGGACCAAGATGTTGGTCTGAGGTCACCAACTCCAAGAGACTCACACATGCACTAGATTCAACGTCTAATAACCATCAGCCCATATTCTCCCATATTATACTCAAGATTATTTTTAGGTAGGCCTATAGTCATGTGGTATGATTAATATTTTTCCATTTGGTATACTACTTACGTCAACCTCACCACATTGACAAAAATCAATTGTGAGGTGATACTTCTAGATAATATTCTTTTTTCCATTTAAGAAACATTTCATCTTTATCAAGAATCACCACTACTATATTATCGTAATACATTATGTTAGGGATGTTATAACTACCTCCCCATTTTTGATCCATGATAATGTTTCATATTGAAATATATTCTTCAAATTCTTAATAAGCTGCTACATACACAGACTTCGTTGTAGAATCGGCAAAAACTACTTGCATTAAACTAGTCCTTTAACATCCTGGTTATGGAAGCCACCCAGAGCCGCCCCGTACCCGGTTGGTGACCTAGCCTCAAGCACATTTCCCCAAATTCAAGAGGCTACTGACTATCATCAAGGGACATGGGTGTGATAGTGGTGAAATTATGCCTTCATTAGCACATTACATAGTGGAAGTAAACAAATACATACAAGAATGGAAATAGTAATAATATCATAAAAATGTAAACATAAGATGACTAATAGACCATACTGGAGCACATATATAAGATGATGCATGATAAATATGTCTATAAAAGTAGTGAAACATATAATAATGATAAAATACAATGCTAAAAAAAGTACGAAAAAACATTAATCAGCTACAGAGCATCGCAAGCCTAAGATTGGCCACGTGCTCTCCAGCTCCATAACATGTCAAGTACCTGATGTAGAAGGGTTCTTTCCCTTGTCTATACCTGAAACAGTATAATCTATTTGGGCCCAACAACATGGCCCAAATAGGGTGTGACACTAATCCTAGTAAAAACCCACCATGTGATCTATTCCTAACAGTCAATGAGTATATGGAAGGTAAATGTACATGAATTAGTAAATAGGAAAGTACACAACAGTAAACAACCCACAATTTCATTATGAATACAAAACTAATCAAGAAGATAAACACAAACAGGTAACCCTCAAGGATGTACACTCAGCCTAACCCCTCTGGTCGTACTTAACAAATACAAGCACCCCTATGGGCAGTACACTTAGTCTAAGACCTCTAGTTCAGCTTAAGCATGGCCTCTCTAAGGAAGAACTCACCGTCAATTCCCCCTATAGTCTCTTATTATAACTAGTGGCACTCTAGGGGAGCACTTAAATCACATTACCTATGTGTACCACGTCTAGAAACTATTAACACTATAAGGAAGCACTCTATGTCAATTCCCCATGTGTTCTCGCATCATAAGTAAAAGAGACACTCGGGAGAAGCCCTCAATGTCCATTCTCCCTATGGTCTATACACCAGGTTCTCATGGACCTGTGTAAGTCTAGAAAGTGTAGAAGTGTGTAACAACCAAGGTAAACTTGAAGAACTACATAGATTGTGGTCTACAACATAACATCATAACAGAACGATAGTCACACCATCCGACAATACCAGGCATGGGAAAGGAAACTATATCCTAACAGGCAAACTAGACCTAAAGGTCAAAACCGGAAAAACCTGCATTGGAAACACTTCCAAGGAACATCAATTCACCCTATTCACAATCAATTATCATCTAATCATGCATACAAGCATAGTAGGTAAACAATGGGTCAAAATGGTAAATGTGCAATACCCCGTTCATGGGTATTGGCAATTTGGGACATAAAACTCAAAGACATTCTACTGAAATTCAAAATACACCTACCTCGATTTTAGGAGAGATATATATAGGAATTTGGAGGCATGAATCGCCATAGAACATCGAAGATCTACAAAAATTCATAAAAGTATCAATAGAGGATAACATGAGAAAGACAAGGAATCATGAAAAGAAGCTCAAGTAGAAGAGAGATCATACCAAGGTGATACCAACGCAATCGACAGGAGTCGAATCAGAGTTCGGATGCTCGTTTAGGGGCTTGGAATAAGATAACAGTCGTATGGGAGCTCTCGGACGAACATGACCAAGAAGAAGAACGTTATGGCGATTAGACATGACCCTGGTGTGTTTAATAAAAAAAAAATACACAGTGCATACTTTTGAGGTACACGACGTGTACATTCCCTTTCAATACATCTCATTAAGCAACCTCCAGGTCACCCCCACATGGTCGTGTGCATGGCCACTATAAGGCCAACACATGACTACCTGTGGTAACCGAGTACATTGCGTGTACTCATAAAGTATATTGCATGTACTTGAAAAATTTCCATAAATTCCTCCATTCCTAAAAAATGACCAGAAAAAAGAAAACATATCTAAATATATGATTTGTGTTCTTAGAAAAATCCCTCCTTAAATAAATTCATCACCGAATTTCCCTAGCCCGACTTAGAATGAAGAAACCCTGAACAAATCCATCAACTGGGCTCTTACATCGACCTCCCTCTCCCACGTATCAACTTGTTCCTTCCTGTACTACCATAGCACTTTTACTAGAGGAACATACCAGCCACGGAGAAACATTGTATTGCGATCAACAATCTGGATAGGATGCTCCTCAAAGGATGAATCCACTTCCATCTTAACCTCCTTAGGAAGGATAACATGAAATAGGTCTGAAAAGTCACGTCAAAGTTGAGAATCATGGAAGAGGTCTTGCATAGCATGGTACATCTAAGGTAACTGAAATAGATTGGCTACAGGACCAAATCTCTCCAACACCTCAAACTGCCCGATGTACCTCGGTGAAATCTTACCATGTCTCCTTATCCACTTGTGTCCCAACCTCAAAGTGACACGTAGGAAAACCTGATCCCCTACCACGATTTCCCGAGGTCATCTCTATTGATGAACAGAAGACATCTGTCGAGACTGTGGAGTAGGCATCCTCTTCTGAATCAAATTTCTGCATTGTGGTCTTTTGGACAAGACGAGGTCCCAGCAAAGTGGCCTCTCTTTCCTCTATCCAATATAAGGGGGATCGACATGGACTTCCGTACAAAGCCTCATAAGGTGCCATATGAATAGTTCCATGAAAACTATTGTTGTATCAATACTCCACAAGAGGTATATGCTTCTTCAAATAACCACCAAAATTGAGGATGCATACTCAAAGAATATCCTCAAGAACCTGAATCCTATGCTCGGACTGGAAATCTGTCTGGGGGTGGTAAGTTGTACTCAAAAGATCATGTATACCCAAAGCCTTATGTAGACCCTTCCAAAACTAAGTGGTAAAACGAGAATCTTTCTCTGAAATGATTGAGTGTAGAACTCCATGTAGACGTATAATCTCACAGATGTAAAACAATCCTAACTCATCAACACTGATGGTCTCCATGATCGGAGAAAAGTGATAAACATTCGTGTCTCTGTCAATGACAACACAAACTGCATCATTCCCTCAAGGTGATCTTGGTAAAACTATCATGAAATCCATCGTGGCATCGTTCCACTTCCACTCTAGAATACGAAACAACTGTAGAATCCCTTCTGGTCACTTATTCTCGGCCATCACCTACTGACAGGTGGAACACCTCATTACTAAACCTTCAACATACCGCTTCATACCTAGCCACCAATACTAATACTGTAGATCACAATACACCTTGGTGAAACCCATATGAACTACCAAAACCGAGGAATGATATTCCCACATCAAATCCACGTGTTTTTCTGTTGGAAACCATATGCGCCCCTGGAAACCCAAGATCTCATCCACACCAATGGTCCATTCAATAATAGAGTCCTCTCCTGACATGCTCTCCCATACAACTAGGCCTTTGGAATTTGATAGCTGCCTCATTTGTACTCGATCAAAAAGGGTTGAGGTAAAAGCTACAGTGGAAAGGAAAGTCTACCCCTCCCTGTTGTGCACCTCCAAATGCATCTCAGAGAACAGAGCCAAAAGCTACCACTCACTGCTGGCCACCTATATTGCAGGTATCTAAGTCCATCTACTCAACGCATCAACCACTGTGTTTCCTTTCCTAGGCGTATAGGAAGTCTTGAAATCATAGGACTGTAGGTACTCAACCCACCTTCTCCGTCTCAAATTTAGATAACGCTGAGTGAAGATGTACTTGCGACTATTGTGGTCGGTGAAAACCAAAAAAATTATATCATAGAAGATAATATCTCCAATAGTGTAAGGCATGAAAAACTACATCCAACTCGAGATCACGCATCATGTAGTTCCTCTCATGTGGTCGCAACTCTAAGACCCTTATTCAATGACTCCTTCCCCCTGCATAAGCACAGCTCCATTCCTGATACCTGAATCATCATAGTACACAGTATAGCTCTTTCCTGGCTCATGGAAAACTAGTATTGGTGCTGAAGTCAACCTCCACTCTGGCTCTAGAAAGCATGACTTATAAGAATTTGACCCCAAGAACTTTTCACACATCCTATTCAGACTCGTCAGTGGTGTTGATAAGCGTGAAATGTCCAGTATGAAACGTTTGTAGTATCCAGCCAGCCCTAGAAAACTCTGCACCTCATAAACGTTCTTCGGATTCTCTAATGAGACTACTTCTCTCACCTTCTCTTGGTCTACTAACACTCCTTTCCATGAGATAACATGACCCAAGAAGTCAATATGATCCATCCAAAAGTGAAATTTTGAAAGATTAACATAAAAATGATGCTCTCTAAATGTACTCAAAATGATCACAACATGGATATCATGGTCATCTCGAGTTTGATAGTAAACCAAGATGTTGTCCATGAAGACCACCACAAAGGAATACAAGTATGTATGTAACACATGTTTCCTCAATGCCATGAAAACATCCGGCATATTAGTGAGACTGAATTTCATAAATATATATTCATATAGGCCAAACTTTTCTAGAAGGCTGTGAGAGGTTTATCATATGGTCTAATGTGCAACTGATGATAACCAGACCTCATGTAAATCATCGAGAACACCCGGGCTCCGCGAAGATGATCAATGATATCATCAATCCTTTGTAAAGGATATCGGTTATTGACCCTCAACTAGTTCAACATCCAATTCTCCACACAAATTCCAAGGGTATTGTTTTCCTTCTTCGCAAACAAGACATGAAAACCCCTAGGAGAAGTACTTGGTCAGATGAATCCTTTTGACTGAAACTCCTCCTACTGCTTCTTGAGCTCCTGCAACATTGGTGTAGCTATCCTATAAGGATGAATGGACATCTGTTCCACTCCTAGCACAACATCAATAGAAAATTCTACACCAAGATCTGGAGGAAAACCTGAAAAGTCCTCTGGAAAGACATCCCTTAAAGGATCCACCACTATAAGATAGTCCAACTGATATGTCCCCTGATCATCCAAATATAAACTAGAAATATAGGATGTAACTACTTCTAACCTATAATGCACTGGACCAGCTCTGATCACCAGGACATCCCACTCATCCTTATAAAGAAACGATACACCCTCTAGTGATGTGAAACTCACCCTACCGCAATAACAGTAGATGATTTCCTAGAAGGGAACTAGACCGTTCATTCCAAAAATGAAATCATATCCTATAATCTATAGGACATAGAGGTCCCATAAAAAGTGACACCCACCAACCTCTATAGGTAACTCCTTACACTGACGTACACCCGTCTTTATAGTCCCCAATAGAGTGTCTAGTGTTTGGATATCAGCAGAACAAAAGATACAGAGCCTGAGTTCCTCCAGAACCGCAATAGATATAAAGCTATGGGAATCCCCTCTATCGAAAAGTAGAGAAGATTATATTGAGGAAACTAAGATCGTACCTCAAACTGTAGAAGGTCCAGGATTCTGATCCTGCAGGGTCTGCTCCACTGTAAATGTCTCGCCCACTCCATGGCCATGTGACCCTGCCTGACCACTCTGAGCTTATCCACTATGTTGTCTCTATAATACCGGAAACTTACCACCACAGCCATGACCACCACCTCGGCCCGAATAGTTTGAAGAACTCCAGTTCTGGGAATGGTGAGAAACTGTTGGTGATTCTCTCGAACGCGGAGTCATAGAAGAACTCTTGTCACTACCTACTAGTGATAATATATGACATAAGTGCTAAATGTGACTAATGTTTCCAAAAGATTGGCACCCCAGTGGGCCTCTCTAGTAGTGTTTCCTCATATGACTTCTCTTCACACACTACTAACACACCACCTGACTAACAGAAGACGTGTCTCGCCTCCTTGGATCACTGCATGAAGACTCCCTATGGCGCTTCCTACTATCAGTAGGAGGGATGATAACTCCTGATACTGAGCCTCCCTGGCTCATTACCCCAGAACCCCCCAGATTGTGCTCCGTGATCAGTTCCTGGTTGATGATAGATGGGACAGATGTCAACAAGAAGATGATCACCTGTGATGGGATGTCGTTCCTCAGACCATCCTCAAACTTCCTTTCCATGAATAACTGATCACCTCTTGAAATAGGTGTGAATCACTGCAGCTCAGTAAAGAAGGAGGAATACTCTATAACATAAAGAGTACCCCACTCCAGACTCATAATATCTCGAGCTTGATTGGCCCTCTTGTTCTATGGATACAAGTTGTCATAGAAGAATCATTGAAACTCATCCCATGCCATAACCTGCTGGTGCCCCGCCTATGAGATCACATCCCACCACCTCTTGGAGGAGTCTTGAAGCATATAGGTAGCGAGATTGACCCTCCTCTCTGGAGGTGTTTCTAGATGCTCAAAGATCATAATCATGGATTCTATCCATGACTCTGTCGCCTGGGCTACTCCATCGATTGAGAATGTGGGAGGATGTTGCTGCTGGAAGACCGATATCAAATCATCCATCAATGGGATAGGAGGCAGTGTCCCCTAAAAGTTCTTCATAATCCTCATAATGCCTTCCTTGAACTGTGCATCATCACCTGTGTCCGGTATAACGGTTGCTGCCAAGACTGGCACGACAAGAGGATCTACGGGTAGTCCATGATCAGCCACATCTAGTGTCGGATCACTACCCTACAACTGGTGCACAACAAGAGAATGAATCAGCGGGATGACTCTGCAAGGTAAAATGCACACCTTAAATCAGCAGTATCAAGGAATTAAAACTGTATATATAGGAAGGGAATAGAAAAAAGAAATCATTCATGTTTCAAAAAACATGACTACATGGTGTGTATGTCCCCTACAAGGCGTGTTTCTTTAAGTCATTCACATGGGCATGTACTCCTACCAGAAATGGTCGTGTAACACCCCATACACACGGCGTGTTCAACTAACACACAGTGTGTACTTGAATACTCTTCCTCCACTGGAGTCCCTATAAATGGTTAAGCCACATGGATCTCTTTAGAACAATACTACACCGCATGTTCACAGTAGACACAGTTTGTACTGGACAAGCTTCACCTGGCCGGTATTGCTGGTGACACGACCTCACACATGGCTCACACTACACCTTGTGTTCTTGGAGGACACGACATGTATGAGAAAGGATAACACTGACCCGTGTTGTAGTGACACGGACATGTACCTAAGTCAGAATGCATGGCATGTTCAATCCTTACACGGTTTGTGTTGCTTAAGGATTATCAATCCATGTTGTTAGTTACACTGGCAGACATAGGGTCAATACTACACGACATGTTCAACTAGAACAAGACATGTTCCCACTAGACCTTCCACATCCTGTGTCTCTGCCTGCACGACCTATGAAATTTATTCAAACAAAACATTACACAAAAAAGTTCTGGTCCTTAAGGGTCCATAACACCTCAAGAATCAATGTTTGGAATTTATTCAGACAAAACATTACACAAACAATACCCTATCAAACAACATGTATTTTATCAAGGCATATATCACAACAGTATGTACATTCTACACAAAATCTATCACAACAACATGCAGTTGATAATGCACCCTAGATGGAACGGTAAGAATTCATGTCATGTGTTTTCTAGTAAGTGTGTATATGATGCATGTGATGGAATACCCTCATCTGATCGGGTTGCGACAGAAATAGGACCTCAATAACATAAATAATAACCCTCACAAAAACATCTGACTCACCTAACTGTGAAATTCAAGGTAACCATAAACATGCAAAACCCGAAAATTACATTAACGAGGTAGAGTAGATTTTATTTATACACTAGTTAGCAACTCTCAGACATAGTTTATTACCATGTACCCATTCTATCATATCCCGGACTATAGGCTCCAAATAATAAGTTAAGAGAAAATAATTCCTCTGAATCAACATTTTAACGACCCAGTCCCGGAAGCCACCCAGAGATTCCCCATACCCAGTTGGTCACATGACCTCAAGCGCATTTCACCAAATGCCAGAGGCTGCCGACTAGCAGTGAGGGGCTTGGGTGTGATAGTAGGGAAACTATTCCGTCGTTCCTAGTGTACACAGTGGATGTTAAAAAATACATACAAGAATGGAAACAGTAATAATATCATCCAAAATTAAATAGTGGAAGACTAGGAGAACAAACTGTAGAACCTATATAAAATGATTCATGATACATATGTCTAGGAAAGCAGTGAAACAAAGAAAAATGCAAAAATTATGTGCTAAACCATGTATAAAAGAAAAACATTAATCAGCCTCACAACATCGCAGGCCTAAGCTTGGTCTCGTGGTCTCTAGCTCCATAACATGTCAAGTACCAGAAGTAGACGGGTGATTTCCCTAGTCTATACCTACAACAATATAATATTTTTGGGCCCAAAAGCATGTGCCCAACAGGGTGTGAGACTAATCACAGTAGGAAACCACCATGCGATCTTTGCCTAACAGTCAATGAGTATATGGAAGGTTAGATTACAAGAATCAGAAAATAGGAAAGTACTCAACAACAAATAATCAACATTTTCAATATCAAGAAAATACTAGGCAACAGATAAACACAAATAGGTAACCCTATAGGCAGTACACTCAACCTAACCCCACTAGTTCTACCTAATAAGTACAAGAAACCCACTGGGCAGCACACTCAGTCTAACCCCTCTGGTTCATGATAAGCATAGACTCTCTGAGGAATCACTCATGGTCAATGCCCACTATAGTCTCGTATCGTAACTAAAGGCACTCTGGGAAAGCTCATACATCACGTTTGCTATGTGCCATATGTAGAGGAACTACAAACACTCTCAGAAAGAACTCAACATCAATTCCCCATGTGGTATCAAATCGTTTGTAAAACAAACACCTTGGAGAAGCCCTCAACGTCCATTCTCAATATGGCCTATACACCAGGTTCTCATGGCCCTGTGTAAGTCAAACCATTGTAGTAGCACGTAATGGCTAAGGTAAACATCAAGAACTACATGGATAGAATTCTAAATCATAACATAAAAACAGAACGATAGTCACATCATCCTACAATATTAGTCATAGGAAAGTAAATAGCCGTCTAACCAACGAACTAGACCTAAAGGTAAAAACAGGCGAAACAGACATGAGAAACACATCCAAAGCACATAAATTCACCCTATTAACCATCAATTATCATCTAATCAATCATACAAGCATAACAAGTAAAAAATAGGGCTAAAATGGTAATTACGTAATACTTCGTTCATGGGTATTGGTCAATTTTGCACATAAAACTCCATGAATTTCAACAAAAAGGCACAAACCACCTACCCCCACGTTAGAAGATCACTATATGTGAGTTTTGAGGCTCTATTATCATTAGAATGTCGAAGATCTACAAAAATGCCAAGAAGCTTCAACAGAGGATAACACAAGAAAGAGAAGGAATCATGAAACGAAGATGAAGAAGAAGATAGAGCTTACCGAGGTGATCCCATTGCAATATATGGAGGTAGAATCAAAGTTCTGATGCTCAATCAGGGGCTCGGAGGAAGATCGGGGTCGTACGAAAGCTCTTGGCTGAACGATACCTAGAAGAAGATCGTCATGGTGATTAGACGCAACCTCAGGCGTTTAATAAAAAATACACAACATGTACTTTCCTTTTACGTACTCAGCTTTAGGTGGCCTCCTGGCCACCCCCACATGGGCGTGTTCTTGGCCGCTATACGGCTAGCACATGGCTACCTGCGGTAAATGAGTACATAGTTTGTACTCATAATGTATATGTTGTGTACTTAAAATTTTTGCAGGAATTCCTCTTTTCCTCAAAACGACCAGAAAAGGAAAACATACAAGAAAAGAAGATCCGTGTTCTTACAAGTACATCTCAGAGATCCTCTATCATGAGAGAAATCATATCCTATTTTTAATATAGTTCATTTTGTTTAGTTGGAAAACTAGAATTATTATATCATATCTTGACCTACTCTTCATCTACTCCATACACTAGAAATATATTATTATTTATTATCAGATACCTGAATATAACCTTAACAGTAGACCAATTTTTTCTCCACAATATGAATGATATCATTTTACCATCCTCAATTTTGGGGAAACATCAATTCTTGTAAACAACATTTATTTCATGATTTATAATATCACTACTGGTTATAGTATCTTCCTCATTATCTCATTCTCATGATTTTTTATGGACACATTTTCATAGATTCATATAAATCATGTCACACAAAAACCAATTTCTGTTTAGATTAATTCATACCAAATATATTCATTATTTAGTCAATTAATGAAATTTTAATTACACAAATAGACCACTTGGATCTGTCAGGAATGATATTGATTCGTATAATATAGGAATTTTCACATATGTACTTCAAAGAGATACATTTTTTTAAATATTACTTAATAGAATGTATGACAAGTATGTCATTTTGGAAAATTAAAATTTCATCTATATATAAAACTAGGATTATTAATACATTTTCCTTAAACAACATTTAAAATTAAGGTTGACATTCTTTATTAATGAAACTAAATTAATATATCTCTTTATGGAATATAATTTTTCATGACCTAGAGGCTTTCTTTAATAAATAAATCGATCTATGGTACTTTACAATCATTTTAAAATAACTCAGAGTCACAAACCCTTATAGATGATTCATATAATAATATTCCTATAGGTTCCCATTATGGATGGTTGTTTTTAAATCCAGTAGCCAAATTCCATATTAATGATAAGGTACTATAGTATATAAAATTTTAATGGGTTTAAACATGGAAACTGGTGAATGTGTTTCAAAATAGACAATTACATGGTGTTGTTTAAACCCATTAGCCATTAGCCATTATTAATAAGTATTTACATTACCTTCCCTATCAAGTATTCTCTTGAATTACCATTTACACACTATGAGTTTTACGTCAACTTAATCACCGACCTAAACCCAAATATTCTTCTAATACATGGAATACATTTCAGAATTCGTGAATTCATGTCATCTTGTAGCTTCTGAACTCTCCATTACCTTGTTGTTAGAGAGTGGTTCATCATATTCCACTAATAACAAGTCACTATCTCTAATTACTAGAAAACATCATCTCTCTAGTTATATTACCTATCTAATTCTCTTACATAGTACTTTTTTTCTAGGAAATAATTCTTCCATGGGGAGCTATGAATATATTCTGATACAAACCATTGTGTATCATGGACATTATATTTATAGAAGTCAACCTTTATACCATAATACTTTTTTTTGAATGTGATTCCTATCATTATGTATGTATTTCATGGAAAAATCACTTTCATTTTTGAGGGGTTGTATTAGAATAACCCCATTGTTTCATTAACATACCCTATAAACATACACATTATACTCTTATGTTATAGTTTGTCTCCTCGTAAGGCACTAAAATTTACTAACAACCCCATAGAAAAATATACATAAAAATATCATTCTCCACACTCCACAACATGAGGGAAATTACATTTTTTTATTTATTTTAAACTCAGTTCAATGTTTTGGTTGTATTATTTAATAGATACCCCAAAATGATAATAGAAGATCTACATGACTTTTCATTGACATTACGATGTCTAACAATATATTTTTCCTACCTTCACAAAGCACATTCCACTATGGGGTGTAAGATTGAGGGAGTTGAGATTGAATCCCAAAATCATATAAATGGTTAATAAAATTTAGGTTATGATATTTATCCTCTCGATCTGATCAATGATTCATTATCTTTTTCCATGTTTATTATACACATCATTCTTGATTTTAATTTAATTTCTTAAAGAACTGGCACAAATACATCATCATACAAACCAAGTAATATATAATCAATTCATAAATTATTCTTATGATTTAAGAATAACATCTTCTATATTCTTCTGGAATTTTTCCGAACACATCATTGTGTAACCGTCCTAAGTGCTCTATAGACCATTCAGTCTATCCACTAAATGGTGGTTTGGTAAATTTTCCCTGTAAATAAGAATGAAATAATTCATAT
This sequence comes from Viscum album, assembly GCA_963277665.1. Classification (NCBI taxonomy): domain Eukaryota; kingdom Viridiplantae; phylum Streptophyta; class Magnoliopsida; order Santalales; family Viscaceae; genus Viscum; species Viscum album. Next base: position 1,414,193,578 of record OY728153.1, on the reverse strand, counting down.
AGCCTTATATTAGCTGAATCTAAATACCCATTGTGAAATATATTCATTAAACCCATCACAATAAAATGAGTAGGATGGTGATTTTATAATTCAGTGTTATATGAGTTGTGTGAACAAGATTCGTTATCAATTTACAGTACTTGGTTTTTTTTAATTTAATACAAATATCTCGTTATTTAAATTTCCCATAATATTACATATGTTGTCTTTATGAAGAAAACAAATTATATTTTTGAACATGATTATAAATCCATTGGTATCCATGCACAATTTATAAATTGTGTTCTTAGTAATTTTTAAACACAATAACAGTCCATTAAAACTAAAATTGGTCACATTTTCAATGAAATTTATTATGATCCATTGGATAGGGAAGCCATCCTTTCACCATTGAATGATATAACAACCACTTATCCTCTACGAATCTTTCAAAATCTACTTGTTTTATAAATTCTCATCATAATGTGAGCACCAAATAATAGATCTAATACACAATGGGTAGATATTGAAACATTACACTTGACAATGAACACAAATATAGCTTAACCTTCTGGGTGTAGTTATTTGTCGAGTAGCCTTGATATCCACGTGCATTACATATTTCCTCCATTTACTTTCCCATCCATTGGAACTTAGAGTTATTTTAAGTATGGTGATGGTATTCCTTACATTTTTTGTGAGTCATGGACCCCTTTTTCTTTTTCATCCCTTTCATATTCACCATAAGGACTATGGTTTTTTATACCCAATATCCTTATCCAATTGGAGAACAATGGATGTTCTCAAATACTCTTCACAATATTTCCCATTTTTTAATTAAAATTATAACTAAAGATGCTCAATAGTAATTACTAATGAACGGTATCTGTTGTAGCTCATTTGGGAATTTAATACCTAATATTTATAAATGTTCAATGTAACTAATATGCAGGACTACTTGAGGCACATTTGGTGTACACTCTCCAAACATAGTTGTAAAACATTCATTAGAGATATTGTTTCTCTCTTGTATCACATTATCATGATAGAAATCTTAATGGTGAGACATCACGTTATATGAGTCTATGACCTCAAGTTACATTAAAACCACATTGTTAATGGAGGACAACATTTAACACTTAATATATGTAGTGGAATACATATTTTTCTAATATGTAGACAAAATATCATATCTATCCTCATTTCCATGAATTTTATTAATTCATTCTTATTGTACTTATAATTTCCTTTGATAGAGATGTATAATTAATAATCACCATTGCTACTCATGGAAATTTGTTCCTGTGAGAAGTTAGTCCTTCTCATGTATGTATGAAAGTGATATGATTCCATTAAATTTAAAATTATTTAAAAAAATAAAATGGGATTAATTTTAGTATATTATATGATATCATTTAGAAAAAAAAATCTAAATTATGTTTTTTAATCACTCAATGTTTTATTGAACCCCAATATCCCTCACCATTTTCTTCATAATATCATGTATCCTTGACATTCTTGTGGAAATGTTCTATATTTTTTTCTTGTTACCCCATCAGTTGGTGATCAATTTAATAGAGTGGATTTAGGTAATAATTCCAAATACCAACTATATTTCCTCCTTGTTTCTTGATCTATTGAGTGGAACACCCATTTCTGAAATCCTAAAATTGTATTTCCACAACCCTTGCCTCTTCATTACAATATTTCATTCTTTAGAAGTCTACCCTTTATGTGAACTATTTTATTTTAACCCAAAACTTCATGTAAGAATAATAAGATAATTAAAATCTCCCCAACATTGGATCATCAAGAACATTGAACTATAGTTCAATTTCAAATAATTTTGGGTAAGGATATACTAATATATTAAATTAATTAAGGATTTTATCATTTATAAGTAAAGTGAAAATTATAATCTTTATCAATAAATTATTTATATTATGTTTAGTTAATTTTGTTATTAACCATGTATTAGATAATATTTACACATAATGTAATTTATATTACTTATATCATGCATTCTTGTTAATTCATTAATTCTTGTCATTGCGAAAAAACATCCATAATGAAATAACCCTAATATTTGTTATAAATAAAATAATATTTTTGTATTATCATTTAATTTTACTAATTTTTATTTGATAATTAATTTAATAAGCTATCCATTTGCATATGAGGGAAATCTTAAAATAATTATGGTTCGTGTTACATCAATTCACATGCCTACATGTGTATCTCTCTTGGATTAGTTTCACCTAAAATCCAAATATCAACCACCTCCACTCTCTGGGTACATCAATATATTTTATTTTATTTTACAAAAATAAATTGGGGGGGGGGGGGGAAAGTCTACATTAAGGAGACCATGGTCATGAATTACTATACATAATTTTATGAGAGATAACAGTTAGATCAACAATTAAATTTAATATTAAATTAAATAAAAATAATCACATACTCGTGCTAGCTATATTCTCTAGGTAATTAATATTCATTCAATGAATTTAATATTTAAGAAACTTGCATTCAATTTTTAATCAATCATATTTATGATTAATCATACTCAAATCAATGAATAATATTCTTTAAATAATCATTTCTTTTATATTAATTATCATTTAAATTTACGTGAGATTCTCATCGATCTTAATATTAAATAATTAAAATAATTTAATTTAAAATTTATTATTTACATAAATATACCTTTGATGAAACCATGTGAATAATCCTCCTAATCTAACCAGCATATATTATACTAATATACTATTTACTATTGTGACATTTTGAATACACAACCTATCACATACATTCATGATGTATATTATAATCTTAATGTCTTCATGAATTACAATATTTTTATGTCATGCATTATACTTTAATGAATGTAGATTAATAATAGAAATACATATTAAACATGATGTGAATATTTTATCATTACACATAAATTAATTAAACAAACAAACAAACAAATATATATATATATATATATATATAAACCCATAAAATGGCATGCCCTGTCAACTTATTAACCATATGAACGAACATGTCCACAATGATTAAACATTATAAGAAATTAATTTTAATTCATTGTAATTTTGTATAAGTTCATGGAATGTAGAAGAGATCTACATGGTTTGTTCTTCTCTCACCGTTTATTTTATGAACAAACCTAGGTACTTCACGTGTAAAACATTATTTGTAAAATGTTTACTACATAGCCTGTACAAGCGCTACATGATGTGTAGTCTCCTAGTAATGCGGTCACCAGTCAGGAAGGCTGTGTGTGGAATTATATATACTATATATGACATAAATTATTATATTACTTGTACGAGGGGGCATGTTGTGTACTCTTTCTATCCATGCACCAAGATATCCCAATCAAAACATCTCAAAAGAAATTAAATTCACCACTTCTATTTAATTTACATAGTTTTAATTTATTCTAAATTTATTTGTAATGAATTTAACTCTAGTTTATGACATGTATCTCCCTTAATAGATTTGTAACCTTTTATTATCTAAGAAGATTATTAGGCACCACTAGATGATATGTTCTATTTTATTTTGTCCATAAAATTAGTAAATTTGATATGATATAGGAGAAATAAAAGAGGAAGAATAAGATCTCAAAATTCATATTAAATATTGATTAAACATGAATTGATAACAAAATAAAAAAAGCTAAATTAAAAAAAATTATTTATATAGTTAAAATAAATTACATAATTATAAATAATTGTGTGACCACTCTCAAAAAACATGAAGTATCCTGGTGAATTAGAAGTGTGTGATCAGTCATTCCCACAATTTATTTTTTTCATGATTGATAATCAATCTCTGATTTACCTGGAAAAGATTTTCGTGATCAATGGAATTGAAAGAACAAAAATAGGAAATGGATAGAATTCCTAAACTAAGTGCATGTGAATAACAAATTTTTTCTAACTAACTTCATAAATTGATAAAAGTAAATTCTCTCTAATGGTGATCCACATTTTCTCTAAAAATCTCTAAATGTCAATCTTGGTATATACGGGTGTTAGAAAAGTAGATCCAATAACTTGCATCATTATCCATTTATCACCTCTAAAATCACGTCAAAATAATTTTTCTTGATCTCTCTAGAATAAATTTTTTGATTAGGATGAATATCTCTCTCTTTTTTTGGGAGAGTTCATGGAGATGGAGCTCTATAGTGGTTAAGAGGATTCTCTCTGACTATTGTTGCACACAACCAAAAATGAATTGTATATCATAAAAAATAATTTTAAATACCACTAGGATTTTGAAATACATATTAACAAAAGTGGACATTAATATTTTTAAAAACTTGAAGAACCCCTAGTACAAAATGGTTGTTATAATATTATTTCCTTCACATGATCATAACATGGGAATATTATTTAATGAAACTATTTTTGATATATATTATTTGTAACAGGACCTAAAAAATCAGCTCACCATTCTTCCACAATATTTATTAGGTCTTGAATAATGAATATTCATTTAATATATAAATATCACAACATTATTCACCAATAAATAAATAAATATTATATTCACTAAATAGACAAATAATATTTATAATTATTCCTCTCCAATTATATTCTCTCAAATATCTGGTGACATGATATATTTGATGAATCAAAAATGAATAAATATTAATCCACATGTAATAATAATATTTATTCAACTTATTAAATTATAAATAATAATTTAATATTCATCTGATATTCTGGATACAATTAGTCTATGACCCTAATAGCAACTTTCTTGTTATAAATAGTTGAAGCATCATAAAATCAATGATTATCATATAGAAGGACGCTAAAGAATCCATAGAGAGTGATGATATTTCTTCAATAAAATAATACCACCTATGGATTCAAATTGTGCAATATAATATCTTTATTACACTATCACCAATCAAGTAGGTTGAATAGTGGTGCAATAATCATATGTTCTCAATTTCTCTTTGCTCGACATTCCAGAAATCATACATGCCTAAAAAAACCATGTCCATGGATTTTTTTCGAGGATAAAACATTTCCATAAAAGGTCATTATATACCAAATTTTGTTAAATTATAATAGTAACAAATAAATTTTTTATTTATTTTTTAATGTAATATTAATCAGGATGTACCCATGGAATCCAACCTCACAGTGAAAATATTTTCTCATAGTTTCCATCAATACATCAATGTACCTAACTTATAATAATCACTAATAATTATAACTTATAAGCATCAATACACACATAAAAATATAGGAAGGAGCAATGAAGCATATGGTTGAGGGTTTCCTATTATTGGGTCTTGTTCTTATAATATTCTACAGTGTATATTACTGAGGGAATGAACCATAAGAAGGTGTCCCAATGTCCAATAAGTCTCCACCCCCAATATTATGTATCAATTTTGTGCCTCAATTGAAATCATATGTCTATAGAACATATATTTAATAATAGTTTCATAGTAATACTAGGCTTTGATCCTAAAGGAGAACCGGTATAGCCATTTAGTTTCATAACTAACCTTTTTAAATTATGACATATTGTATTACAATGGGAAAAAATAGGAATGTGATATATAGTTTAATAACATTAAAAAATATTAATACCTATTATCATAAAGTGCATAAATATTTTTTCTAGGGAACCAACTCCATACACAATGGGGCCCATTTCATGACTATCCCAATCTAGCAAGTAATACAGTTGGAGATGGAGACTAGCACCCAGAAGTAATATCACTCACATGGGAGGATACATCATAATGTACATTTATAGAAAAACACATCTCAATTCCCATAAAATGATGAAATGTAAAAAAACAACTAAAATATGGATTAATACATCTAAATTCCACTACCAAACTACTATAAGATGTAATGGAATGTAAACAATGCCAAATAAAATCTCAATATGAATAGTATCAAAAGAAGCGCAACCTGAATGAATATAAAGCAACCTGTCAAATGGTTACCACTAGAATACACCTTGGTCAATCTAGTTAACTAGGATCTACTAGCCCCAGTCCCTTTAGGAATCATTAAATGGGTTGATCCCCATTATATGACACAACTCTTGTAAGAAAATCTTATGTAGGGTTGAGTATAAATTTGTTTGGTAGGACATCCCGAAATCACAAAGTATATAATATGAAGAATAAAAAAATTCCTTATATAGGTATTTGTATAAATGAAATATATCAAGAATTTCTAGAGAATGTCAACAAAGACACACGGTCTCATTGTATGGTAAGAGTCATAATACCAATCTAGGAATCATGAATAAATGTTACACATAAAACACATTTTGGAAAAAACTCTCCATGAGTCATATAGTAATGATATCATCAGTATAAGATGTACTATCAATTATTTCTCTCCATACGGTGTATATAGTGGTAGTTTTAATTGAATAATACAGAATAGAATATCTAACCTAAGTCCATGGGTATACCAATAACTAAATATTTAATAAACTACTAGGAATTGGATCGACCCTCATGTATTGTTGGTAACTATGATAACAAGAACTAAAACTATGTAATGAATTGATAGAGTTTCTCACTATGGGCCTTAAATATTTCTTCCAAAACATTATCTAGAATATGAAACTAAATGGATCACTATCTGATGTATAGGAATTGATTCCATACTAACACTAATTTAAAGAATGTAGAAAACATACCCCAAATTAACTTCTATGAGATAATGAGGAAGGGATCTATAATCCAACATTGATGGAGTAAATGGTGTGTACGTGGAGTACATGTTGTATCTCTTCAGCACTGGGTCCTACACATCTATCATGACCCATGCCCGTTATCATGTTATAGTACACATGTTGTCCAGTCCTGTGTACTTATGACTATGTCCACGTGCCCAATTATGCCTACATACACCTATATTGGCTATGTTTGTATTTGAGTAAATTGAATGTCCAAACAAAAGTACTCATAGACATTTATATGAAACCTATGAGTAATATAATTATCTAATGGTTTGAGTAACACAATATATTATAGGTTTCACATGTTGTCGGATATTTAACATCACATCATAAACCCTAATTTCCACACCAGGTTTCCCACATGGTGCACTTCATCAAAACAAAATATGTGTACTATGGTAATCAATAAATTCCACATGATTCTCCGTCATGTCACTGTACACTCCTCTGGCCCCCAGATCAAACCATTAATATTGCTAGGAATGGTGGATCTAATATATCCATTCGTTTTTATCATCACTTCCTAGTAAATGGAAATCAAAATGTCTTAACAATTTCCCATTTCATCCTTATGTAATAAAATGATCAATTCAGAATTAATGGGATTCATCAAACAAATGTTGATTATTTATCACCTTCATTTTACAACGAACCCATCATAATTGTCATCTTGGGACTGTGATATTTAATCATTGTTCTATGAAATGGGTGTTTATTGTTCTGTTTTTCAAAAATTTGTCAAACAACTATTCTGAAAAATACTCATTGATGAGTGTGTGTAGAAAAATGGGATAAAACCATGAAATGTGAAATAGAGGAATGATCCTTTGCCTATTTTGTTTTTCTTTGATCTGTTATCATTACAATAAATAACAATGTAACCTAATAACATTAAAAATTCCCCTATAAATCCATGTAGCTTAACCCATCATGAAATATGATTGATATTCAAACAAATATATTGGTTGCCTAATTTTTGTTCATTATAGAAAAAAATAATAGGGATAAAATCCAAAACAATTGCTACATTAAATTTTCTTGATTAATGATGAAGAAATATTCAATGCCATTGTTTTTTGGTAGTTCCTTATATTACTCTAGATAATGGTCATAGATCTAGGATCAAATTGATATTCACCAACTAAACATCTATAAGAAACTCTCCAATGGCTCTATGAAATTTTAGGTTTTAGTAGATGGCCCCAATGAATCAATCATAAAATTAAATTTTAATAATTATAATTTGTTTGGGGAATAAAATATATGAATTTAATAATTTTACTTATTTTAAATCTCCATCCATGATAATGAATTCACTTGAACTACTGATGTGTTCCATGGATTTATCAATAATAGGGTGAATCCAATGCACTAAAATGAACAGAGGCCTCAAATTTATCATATGATACATGTAGAGACCCCAAAATTGACGTACATGTACATTACATTTCTTTTGTGTAATACTTAATACATAACAAAAAACAAACACACACAGACCGTAATAGTTTATTGTCTTTGGAAACTCAGATAAATAGTCTTCTAATCATGGTGAAAGATATTCAACATCTCCCATAATGACCTTCCCCTTTTTTTACCTAAAACAATTATTTATATCTTGGGGAAAGGAACACATTAAAAGGGTGAGCTCAAATTCTCAGTAAGGGTAAACATAGAGAATATAAAACAATCCCTAAACATTTGAATGAAAAAACATGAACATAAAATCTAAACATTAAAATCTTGTGCAATGACATAAATTAGGGAAATACGTAAGGAATATATCATAATGGAACATAAATCATGATAAAATAGCATGGTAATAAAACAGGTAATTGTGACAACCCATTAAGCACATGATATTACTTCCATAGTATCCAAGGCATTGCTGCCAAGACCATCTTAGTGGACCAAGTCCCATTCTGAACCGACTTCACTCTTCATTCCAATCCTGTAACACTAAACCAGATTAACTTACAGTTCCATCCATTCCTATCTCATGAGATATAAATCATTACCCAATTCATTAGAAGGAGATATAGGTCCCACCCATCTCCTAATGAAATCATTCTTTCTTCTGCCACAAAATAATCTTAAAACAGTCATCATAACCCAAAAATAAAATGGGTTTCATAATCATCATCCCATCATCACATAATCCCTATAAAACAAATAGATATAAATTCATCATAAGAAAGGTTAAACCATGTAAATCATATAGACACTATACTTGAAATATGCACACATGAAATAATGTCATCTTATATGGAAAACAGTTTTGCTAAAACACTTGAAATAAATTCTTGAGGAAAATATCTTTTATTTTTAAAAATAATTTTATTTTCACAAAATGCCATGAAATTTTAAAAGAAAATTATTTTGTTGAAGGTAGTAATGAAATAATATAGAGTAACCTTAATGAAAATAAGGCTTTATAAAATCGTAAAAATCCATTCATGCCTTATAAGTTAAAAGAACATTCTTCTCATACTTTTTTCGAAAAAGTCAAAAAGTACATCGTTTGGTAAACATTAGAAAGATTCCTTAAATACCATGTAGTAAATGAAAAAAATGGGTAAAAAGGATTATAAACATACATGAATTTTTTTTATAAAACATTGGAATGGATGATAACAATAACCCCAGTAAATACTTATGAATAAACAATCTCTGATAAAAACGAGATTGGAAATTTATCCCTTACCTTATGTCTGATATGTTTCGTATGTATCAGAACGTTCTGTATAATGATTTAAATAATTTCATTGACTTATTACAAAATCATATTCATTTTAATGATATCATATATGGTTCACTTATGACTATATATTACCAGTTCTTTTGTAAATTCCATGTTAAATCAGTGTTTTCGATAAAATCGTTTCATTTATCGTACGTGTTTCGACTTTTGTTATTGATATTATTATTACTTATATAATGATTTAATAACCTCCAGAATGTAAAAATGATTTATATATCATATATATTCAGTATATATATATATAATAGACAGATAAATGAAATAAGACACACCGTTCATGGGGACGGTAGGCAGTACGTACGCATGAACGTTGTTTTCCTTTTCTTATTAACTTCAATGGAAGTAAGTAAATAACATATAAATATATCCATAATAATTATTATGTAATATATAAAATTATTATTCATTATATATACATTATAATCATTCTTGAATGGTTAACATGGAGATTGAATCTCATCGCATCGTGGAGACGATAATCTGTATGTACGCATGAGTGATGATATCGTTCCCATAATTATTGAATGGAATTGGAGTGGATGATATAACATATAACAATTATTATGATATTATAATATCTATATATATTTATTCTTTACACCATTATACCAATCCAACTAAGGTGGTGGTGGAAAAACAGATTACACCACGGTGTGGAGACGGTATTTCGTATGTACGCACGCGCGGTGATTTCATTTTCCATAGGATGGATACAAGTTAAAATGTGGTTGTTTCATATTTATAATAACATTTCATTATATTATCTATACTTATGTTATTACTTTATAATGATACAAATAAAGATGAAGAATTTGAAGAAGAAAGAAACATGAAAGAATCGGTAGAAGAGATTACCTCTTTTTCGACGCACCTCTTTTAAGCTTTCACTTAAGTCACTAGAGATGGTATTTATAGGAGAATCAAACCTCTATAATGTTTTTAGGGAAGTTTATAATGGAAATGGTCCGGATTTGTCTGAGTTTTAAGGCTCAAAAATGTGTAAATAGAAGAGGGGGGAGGTTCCCTTTTATAAGGGTAGAGAGGGGATCTTTTGGAAACATATAAAATATTATTTTATAATAAACATAAACCCCACATAAAAACAACCAATGTGACTCAAATTAGTATAATATATATGATTAGGTTGTAATCTCATCAACCAATTAAATTGAGACATTTTGTGATTTTATTTTAAACCTTATCATTTTGATTTATTAATATTTTATTTATTTAATTTTATTTGTGGTAATAATGTTATTTATTTTATGTGGTTATAAATACTGACTTATGTGTTTATAATTATTCAAAATTTTATATTTTATGACATTTAAGATCATATAAATTCTAATTTTTAATTTTTAATATAATTTTGGGATTTGTAAACAATTTAATAATATAAAATATCAATAGTGTCAATTTTGACACAAATAGTTTATTTGAATTAAAATAAAATCCACACAGAATATATGTTTGAACAAAAAAATTTAATATATTAATAACATTACATATGTATCTAGAAAATTCATGGATCACATTAAATAGTTCATATAGTATTTATTTTAATATTTTTAAAACCATTAATTTGATATTTCAATCAATAAAATAATTTCAACATCACTATTGTGTCTCTATGAATGATAAATATTTAATCCGAAAAAATTATAAATAAATTAACATGATACATATAATTTTATTAGCCTTCTTAAGACTATTAATGTTTAAAGTTTCATGAATTTTATCACTGAATTAAAATTATTATATTTATAGATTTAAGAGAGTGACATGTTGTCACTTTCTTTGGTTTTAATAATAATTAAATTATTTTCTTCGTCAAAAGTCCACAAAATGAATATAATAAGACCCTTAGGTAATATGGGTAGACTTTTAGTCATCCAATAGAATTTTGGAATGTGTTAGGGTAATTTTATAATCTTAAGTTTACCCTTAATTACGAGATTTATCTTTAACTGAAGTAATTAAATAATAGCATAGTTAATATTCATAATATTAGAAAAATATAAGTAACCTATTAACATAACATGGACCCACATAATAAAATATTCAATCCATTTTTCAAAATTCAAAACACATAAGTTGTATTCACTAAATTAAAATTTTCCCCGTTGTTAAGAAAACGGGTTTTAAAAGTTAAAATATTTTCCAAGATTGAAATGTTTTTACCTTTGAATTCAATGTAAAATTAATGGTAATAACATAAATTATATTAAATGGTAAAAATATATTCTATTTATACTTTAAAACCATTAAATATTACAATTTAACCAAATAAATTATTGCGATGAAAAAAGTTGTTTTAAATTAAAATATATCGTGTTTTTATTATTCATTAAAATATAGAAGTTATCAGAATAATATGAAAAATTTATACGAAGTAAAATATTAAATACTGATTCAAAAGAAGAATATTATTTTTTAAAATTGATCTTATATACATGTCAAAAACTAGATTTAATGTTGGTGCGCCATCAAAAGGCCTCAAAACTGCATTTTTTTTAAATTCATATTTTACCCGATAAATTTATTTTGTTCTTATACCATGTTCTAGAAAATGTATAAGACGAATAATAATTTTATCATATTAAAAATGTAGTTAATAGTATTCATAACATCTAGTCCATAATAATATTGTAACAATATATCATTGTTTAGTGAAACCCGCTATTGTGTACTACACATGCTATCGAGGAAGGATGTGATTGTGTGAAATGAAAGCCAAGATAGGGTTGCGTGTAGTGAATGCTCCTTTTGGTGTAGCGTACAAAACAGAACATCAATTAAATTAAAAAGAATAATTTTCATAAAATCTTTGGTTATTACATTCTACCCCCTTTAAAATTAATTTCTCCCTCGAAATTTGTTGGGGTTATAAATGGTTTACTACTTGAAAGATTCTTTCATAGAAACCCATATCGTAAAAAGGAATTATAAAATATAATTTTAAAAATTGAAGTATGAAACATATCGGTTACCCAAATTAACTCATCACTGGGTTTCCACATAGGAGAACCTAGGTGAAAATTGGGATTTGGGTGACTAAAATAACCATAATGTTTTGATGGAGCATGGTAGAGAACATGGAAATGAAAAAGCCAACAATCACAAAGCCATAAAATTGTGATGATATATGGTAACAACTATTTCATTGGATATAAGGGAACTAGAAAACATTTTTGGTTATCAAGATGATTTCCCTAAAGTTTATGAATTTGAAATAGAATGAATACTTACTTTATTTTGGTACAATCTCACCATTTTTTATGCCTCGAACAATTTCCACTTCATCTCTTAAAGAAATGAAGTTAAATGTGTCACTCGAGAAATGTTAGAAGATCATGTGATAGAATGATGGGTCACTCCTTCTGTCTCAAACAAACAGTTAGAAAAAGTTTTAAAATATACATAAGTCCATCTATGGTGAGTTGAATCATATATGATTCCAAAAATGGACTTATACTTGATCTATCATACCGCATAATAAAATAAAACTACTTTCTATTAACCTAGGACCTCTTTTAGCCCAGTGGTAGGAAATAAAGGCCTTTCGCACTTCGGGTGTGGGTTCAATTCCCTCAACCTTGTCATAAGTGATGGGTTGTTTCCCATCTTGAAGGTTGTCCTTTTTATAAAACTACAATATTATAACAGTGCATAAATAAAATCGAAAAAAGATTCTATCCTTAAACAATACTATCTTATGTCCGACTTAATCCATTCCAATCATTAGGCTTATCCAAAATACTCCTATCCAATCTCATAGTGTAATGTAAATGATTAATAGAAATGTCATCTACCAACCATGTTAATACCATTATCTATCATGATATATCTTGTTTGTCACATTCCAAACATGTGAATACCTTAATAATGTATTCTATTGAAAATGAATACCCATTGAACATTATTCAAAACATGAATTATGTCAAAAGTTAACTCATTCCACATACAAAAATCGCAAAATTTCTATATACTCAAACCATGATATCACTTATTCCTTATATCAGTCATGTGATCATTAATACTATCAAACATATTATATTACCCTTATCCCTTTATTATGAACATATCATCTGCCTTCCGAATAGATTTTAGTCACTTTTATGGTTACTGGTACCATATTATTATTGAAAACCACAATGGACCAATACACAGATATTTCAATATTTTATAAAAGTACCTCAACAACATTATTATTGAATTCCAATACATAAGAACGTCAATCCATCCTCTTTAAAAATTGGCATGGAATATGTCCTTCCACGATTTAGATGTAACTTCTTAGGTCAGTGCATTGAGTTGGGTAATGCCCATGTTCTCCACAGATAAGACATTGGACTCGATAACAGTCTGTCACTCTATGACCCTTTTCTCCACATAGATAACATCTTCCCCTCCATTGGAGAGATTCATCAAGGTTCTTAATCCTTTTTTTTAGAAATCTCAATCTTTATTTATCTGTGCTCCTTACAATTCCAACATGCAACAAATTCCATTTTCCCCTTATTTGATGACTTAGGAATACAACTAAAGTTCACTGTGTTAATCATATATCGAGATGACCGATTCGGCATAATCACAATATCTTTCTCTCCTGGTGTCACACAATTTCATTGATCATAGTCACCAATTCATCCATTGAAATCAATGTTAACTGAATTCCTTCTCCTTCCCTCCATTTTCAAATATCAGAAACCATACAGTAAGAAACAATTAAAATAATGAGGAACCACATAATCATAAAAATTCACTTATCAGATGTCTAAATTATCAAACATTCTTTAATCCATGAAAACATAGGTTCACCCTGGGTAATTCATGATTGTTCACATAATTCTAGAACTCTAACCTATACATATACTTTACCATAGGGACATCCCTAAACATACCATATAAATATTTCTAGGGATTTCACTAAAGATCCTTCATCCTTATTTCCAAAGGTTAAACAAACCTTTCCTATAATACCAACTGTAGAGTCCCCAAACATGATGTACATGGACATTACATAAATTCTTCGGAATACTTAGTACATAACAAAAACAAACACACAAGGACCGTAATAGATTTGTGTCTTTGGAAACATAGAAAATAATCTTCTAATCATGGTGAATGATCTTCAACATCTACCATAAGGATCATCACCTTTTGTATTCATACCTAAAACCTTTATTTATATCTTTCGGAAAAGAAAAAATAAAATGGGTGAGCTCAAATTCTTAGTAAGGGTAAACATAGAGAACATAAAACAATCCATAAACATTTGAATTAAAAAACATGAACATAAAATCTATATATCAAAATCTTGAGCAAAGACATAAATATTGAAAGTACGTAAGGAATATATCCTAAAGGAACATCAATCATGATAAAATAGCATTGGAATAAAACATGTAATTTTGGAAAAAAATTAAGAACATGATATGATTTCCATAGTAGCCAAGGCATTGCTGCCAAGACCATCTTAGTGGACAAAGTCCCATTCTGAACTAAGTTCACTCCTCATTCTAGTCCTGTAACACTGAACCGGATTAACTTACCATTCCCTCCATATCTATCTCATGAGATATAAATTTTAATTCATTTAATTTGAGTGAGATTTAGGTCCCACCCATCTCATAATGAAATCATTCATACTTGTTCCACAAAATAAACTCAAAACATTCATCATAACCCAAAGAATAAAATCGGTTTCCTAAACATCATCCCATCTTCACATAATCCATATAAAACAAATGGATATCATTTCCTCATTAGAAAATGGAAACCATTTAAATCATAGAGAAATTATATTTGAAAAATACACATATGAAATAATTTCATCTTAGATTGAAAATGGTTTTGATAAAACACTTGAAATGAATTCCTAAGGAAAATATCCTTTCTTCTTCAAAATAATTTTCTTTTCACAAAATGCCATGAAATTTTAAAATATATTTATTTTCTTAAAAATAATAATGAAATATTTTAGATTAAGCTTCATGAAAATAATGCGTTATAAAATCGTAAAAATCCATTCATGCCTGATAATTTAAAAAAACATTCTTCTGGTACTTTTTCTGGAATAGTCAAAAAGTACCTCGTATGGTAAACAAAAGTTATATTCTGTAAATACAATGTATTAAAAGTAAAAAATGGGTAAAAAGGAATTTAAACATACATGAAAAAAAAATTAGAGAACATGGGCATGGATGATAAAAATAACCCCAGTAAATACTTACGAATAAACAATCTCGGATAAAAATGAGATTGGAAAAGTTATCCCTTACCTAATGTGTGATATGCTTCGTATGTATCAGAACCTCCTGTATAATGAATTAAATAATGACATTGACTTATTACACAATCATATTAATTGTTACGATATCATATATGGTTCACTTAAGACTTTATATTAACCGTTGTTTTGTAAATTCCAAGTTAAAGCAGTGTTTTCGGTAAAATCGTTTCATTTATCGTGCGTGTTTGGACTTGTTGTTATTGATATTATTATTACTCATATCTTGATTTAATAACTTCCAGAATGTAAACATGATTTATATATCATATATATTCAGTGTATATATATATATAATAGATTGATAAATGAAATGAAACACACCATTTATTGAGACAGTAGGCCGTACGTACGCATGAACGCTATTTTACTTTTCTTATTGACATGAATAGAAGTAAGTAAATAACATAAAAATAAACATAGTGGCATTATTATGTTATATATACCATTATTATTCATTATATGTAGTTTATAATCATTCTTTAATGGTTAACATGGAAATTGAATCTCATCACGTCGTGGAGACGATAATCCGTACGAACGTACGAGATATGATATCGTACCCATAATTATTGAATGGAATTGGAGTGGATGATATAATATCTCAGAATCATTATGATGTTATAATATCCATATATAGTTATTATTTACACCATTATACCCATCCAAGTAAAGTTTTGGTGGAAAAATAGAATACACCACGGCGTGGAGATGGTATTCCGTAAGTACACATGCACAGTGATTTTGTTTTCCATAGGATGGATAAAAGGTGAAATTGGTTTCTTTAATATTTATAATAACATTTAAGTATATTAGTGATACTTATGTTATTACTTTATAATGAATTAACTAATTAAGATGATGTCGAAGAAGAAAGAAACATGAAATAATCAGTAGAAGAGATTACCTCTTCGTCGACGCGCCTCTTTTATGCTTCCTATTAAGGAAGTAGATTTGGTCTATTGAGAAAACCCGAAACTCTATAATGTTTTTTAGGGAAGTTTAGAAGGAAATTGGCCGGGGTTGGCCGATCTTGGAGGCTCAAAATTGTGTAAAGAGAAGAGGGAGGAGGTTCCCTTTTATAATAGAGGAGAGGGGCACTTTTGGAAACCTCTAAAATATTAATTTATAATAAACCTAAACCCCACTTAAAAACATCAAAAGTGAATCAAATTAAAATATTATATAATATAGGGTTTTAATCTCATCATCAAATTAAATTTAGACGTGTTTTGATTTTATATTAAACCTTATCATTTTGATTTATCCTTATTTAATCTATTTAATTTTATTTCTGGTAATAATGTTATAAATTTTATATGGTTATAAATACTTAATTATGGGTACTTAATTGTACATAATTTGATACTTTATGAAATTCTAGATCATATAAAGTTTAATTTGTAATTTTTAAAATATTTTTGTGATTTTTAAACAATTTAATAATATAAAATATCAATAGTGTCAATTATTCACACTTAATTTATTTGAATTTAAATAAAATACCCAAACAATATATGTTCGAAAATTTTTTTTTAATAGATTCATAACATGTAATATTTATCTATAAAATTAGTGGATCACATTAAATAGTTAATATAATATTTATTTTAATATTTTTAAAACCGTTTATTTGATATTTCAATCAATAAAATAATTTCAACATCACTATTGTGTCACCTTTTATGATAATTATTTAATCCCTGAAAATTCTAAATAAATTCAGATGATGTAGATAATTTTATTATATTTCTGTAGACTATTAATTATTGATGTTTCATGTGGTTTATCAATAAATTAAATTATTATACTTTTTAAATTTAAGAGAGTGACATGTTGTCACTTTCTTTGGTTTTAATAAAAATTAAAATATTTTCATGTTCAAAAGCCCATAAAATGAATCTAGTACGACCCTTAGGTGATATGGGTCTACTTTTAGTCATACAATAGAATTTTGTCATGTGTTATGATAATTTTATAATGTTATGTTTACCCTTAATTACATGATTTTTCTTTAACTGAAGTAAATAAAAATTTCCCTAGTTACTATTAATAATATCAAAAAAATAAAAGTAACAATTTAAAATAATTTAGACCCACTTATTCCAAATATGGAATACATTTTTCAAAATTCAAAACATAGATTTTTTATTAATTAAATTAAAATTTATGCCATTGTTAAGAAAACGAGTTTTAAAAGTTAAAATATTTCCCAAGATTGAAATATTTTTACCTCTGAATTCAATGTCAAATTAATGGTAATGACATAAATTATATTAAATGGTAATAATATATTATATTTATACATTAAATACATTCAATATTATAATTTATCCATATAAATTATTGCAATGAAAGAAGTTTTTTTTAATTAAAATATACTGTGTTTTTACAATTCAGTAAAATATGAAAGTTATCAGAATAATATGAAAAATTTATCCAAAGTAAATTTTTATATCCTGATTCAAGAGAAGAATTTTATTTTGTCAAGTTAAACTTATAAATATGTCAAAAACTAGATTTAATGTGTATTCTCCCTCAAAAGGCGGAAAAACTGCATTTTTTTAAAAATACTAATTTTACCTAAAAAATTTATTTTGTTCTCATACCATGTTCTAGAAAATGTGTAAGATGAATATTAATGTTATAAAATTAAAAATTTAGTTAATACTTTTCATAAAGTATAGTCCATAATAATAAAATAATAATATATCGTTGTTTAGTGAAACACTTTATTGCGTACAACACACGCTATCGAGGAAGGTCGTAATTGCATGTATTGCAAGCCAGGTCAGGGTTGCATGTAGTGCAAGCTCCTTTTGGTGTAGTGTACAACACAAGAAATCAATGATATAAAAAAATAATTCTCATAAAATATCAGGTTGTTATAATACAACATTTATAAGTTATTCTACTTTCTCAATTGTAATTCCCCCATAAATATCATATATTTAACATATTTCAAAAACTAATTTCCACACACTAGGCCTCCAAATAAAATGATATCTCACTAGATAGAGTAAAAAATATTACATTACATCTTCTAATATTTTATAGTAGAAAAACAAGTAAGTTACATTATCTATGTCATTTGTCTTTACATTGTAAAAATTCAAAAAGAATACTACACAAAGAGATTTGGTTTCTAAGCATAAATTTGATAATCCTACTCCCTTGTGCTCTATTAATGATTCCCATGATGCCACTAGACACGAACTAGGAGGAGATATTTACCATAATTCATCCTCTCTTATAGATACTCAGTATTTACTAGGTTCTTAGAAAAGTTATATCTTCTTTGATGGCCAGATTTCCATAATTGATAACATGCGATGAATGATGTATGTACAAATTCAAATAAAACATGTGGAAGATGTCATGTAAAAATATATCTATTGGATTATTGAAATCTGGTATTCCACCTCACCATATTTCTTCAGTATCTTGAAATGGACACTGAATCTCGAAGATAGATTACATCCCCAACCAAATACCTATAATCCATTTCAATGTGAATCCCACAGGAAAACATGGTCTCCCTAGATGAACTCTAATGTCCTCTTCCATGTGTCAGAATAAGACTATTGAAGTATTTTTTTCATTCCCCATTCACTCTTGGATGATTTAAAACCTCTCAATGGTGGATCACACCAACTCTATAACCATAAGAGATAACACTCATAGGTTAGTCCATAAATGGGGTGATATATATTTTCACCCATACCAGGCCTAGTTTCAAACATATATTGAAATGGTAGTTATTTTTATATGAAATCTTAACCAATGGTAGTTTATCCTCACAAGTATGATAGATTTCAAACATGAAATATCAGAGATTGTCCTCCAGGACATATATGGTACGCTTAGACTATACATTATGCTAGGGTAAAACATTGTCCTCAATTATGGAGGAGTCCAAAAATCATCACATAATCCACTCCATAACTGAATTGTGAATATTGTATTTGGGTTAGAATCTATTTTTTAGGGAACTCTATGGACTATGACAATATTTTATACATATATGTTTCCCAATATCTATATTGAACCATTATATGAGATAACATGGAAGTGTTCTGAGAAGGTGTGTTGATATATTATTAATGAGATGGCATTGTGTTCCCTAGACATATGTGGTAATCCCATCATGAATTCCATGGATTTCCCATCCTACATCCACTCAAGAACCTCCCAGGGATGAGATAAACCTATTGAAACTGGGTACACATCCTTCACATGCTGATATGTAAAAAATCAAGTGGCATACTCCCTAAATCCCTTCTTCGTCTCTGGACATAAAAACTAATGTTTATCACCCATTTACCTCTTTTTGACACCTTTATTTACATCCAAATATTATTTTTAAAATTATTTCAGAACCCCCTAACAAAATATCACTGGTACCATCATGCATCCTCGGAAAAGAAATAAATGATTCAAAGATTATAAAATCCACCAATATCATGTCTAGTGGATATCAAAGAACGTATTAGAACACAATCTGTATCCCCATTGTTTCACTCCTTGAATCATTAAAGAATAAGAAGGTTAAAAACCATAAATAGAAGGCATGTTGCTCTATCCCCATCTATATTTGATAACTGAAATGAGGACAAATACTCTTATGCCTTGATCAATAACTATGATAATGATCTCATTCTAAGACTATATACTACCATGCTACCCTTCACATGATTATTAAATTCTCAATGTAAAAATACTAGAAGAACTATATCCATAACCTATATATCATTTTAATATCTTTAAGAAATAATAGACACTTGATACTATTATGGCCATAATACATGATAAACTCTCAAAAATTTGGTTATCTAAACTCATATTCAATGTGAAGAATACCATCACACAATCAAGATCATGAGTTAAATAGTTCTACTCATGTTTTCAGAACTAATATGACCAACAATAAATTACCACATGTCCCTCTATCTTAAAACAACCAATATTAGTTCATTATGAACTACATAACACTCTGTAATCAACACCCTCCATTAAATATATCAGGATGGGTGTGTTCATTAATCTCTAACTTGTTTCTAGGAAAACCAAATGGAAAAACATTAAAAACAAGAATGTTTTCCACTTTCGATCAATGATAATCCCGATTTCTTATATCAGATATATATTAGTTAACAATCTATTATAGAAGAAACCCAACCCAAGGAAGCTCAATACCACAGTCATCGTTTTGGGAATCTTCCAATAGAACAATGAATTGACCATCATTAGGTATGCTGCCACACCACCTTCTTAGATTGCATTTACAAGAATTCGGACTACCTAAATCTAGAAATTAAACATCAAGATATTGTCTTGTTACATGTTCTCTTAGATAATGTTCATAAGCATCCTAAAGTTTCCATTGTGATACACTTCATATGTTGAGTACAATAGGCTATTGTCGATGAAAATTACCACTAAATTGACAATGAAGGGAAGAATAATTGGAATCATTATCCCATGAATACTTCTACTGTGTTTGTTATGAAAATGGGAATCAACTAGTACTCATAGTAACTACAAAAGAAAATTAAATTCGATTTTTCTATATCCACATAATATACTCCAAACTGGTGATAACATGATATATGATCAATATTTATGAACCATCATGCCCCTGTTATATGATAAAATAAGGAAATGTTCCTTGTTAGTGGATATAATCTTTTTATGTTCTCCTTGTTTAGGTGAAGGTACTCCACAAATAGATTCAAGATCCCACAAGGATTATTGGTAAACAATACAAGGCTACCCATGAAGATACAGAGGTTCTAACAAAGCCCTTCCATTAAAAGTAGTTTGAAACACCCTTATGTGAAAAATCATTGTGGGGGCGATTAGATACACCATTTTAGATATCAAGGTCATAATGGTGTGAATATCAATGCAGAATCCTATCTCTTGGTGGGGAAGACAACATGGAATGTCCTCATGAAATAATTCCTAATTCTCATACACCTTTTTAGGAATGATAATACTCATATCATCCACATATATGGGGTTCATGCTTTAAAAATGAGGAGTAATTATCACGACCCGCCCTCGGGGTCCGTACCATGACTACCCCAAGCCCGCCTTCCATAGGCCAGGGGCTGGCGACTAGCACCAAGGCGTAAATCCCGGTAAAAAGGGAAGGCATTGCCTTTGTAAAGTAAACAAACACCACAGAGTAAGCAAGCGGAAAGTAACACTAAGCAAAAACAGAGTACAACTAAAAGTGCGGAAAGTAAAAGGGGGCCGGAAATACAAGCCCAACTGTAAAGTACAACTCGAAAGGGAAAACAGCAACTGAAAAGAAAAGCTGATACGCTGAGTTGACCACTGGAAATCCCACCTGAAGGGTGGGTACAGATAGCTCCTCTGCTCCTCGGGTCTCGCCGTCTGCTCTGAGTATGTCCCGCCCAGTGGTCTGCCTCTGGGTACCGCCTCGTCGTATAGTCCACCTCCAGGTACCGTCCAGTCCTCGAACACTCGGCCTCTGTCAGTACTGGCCGTCGTCTGCAACCAACACAACGAGGTGCGGGCATAGCCCGTGCAGGGGTGAGTATAACGATACTCAGTAGGGACCCCGAGACCCTCAAGGTCTCACTAAAACCAACAAGGATAACCACAAGAAGATCACAACAGATAAACTCTACTTAGGTATATGCCCATACATATACCTAAGTTATCAAGTAACCCATCTCAGTCATGAGGAAACACAAGGATCATGAGATCAACGGATAACCACTACCCAGGTATATGCCCATACATATACCTAAGTTATCAAGTAACCCATCTCAATCATGAGGAAACACAAAGGTCAAAAGTCTCAGCTCAAACCAGGATTTTCATTATCGAAACCGTAACTGCTGAAGAGCTCCGTCTCTAGAGTGTACAGTGGTCCTGTCACGACTCTGAGGCCGCCTCTCACTAACCTAAGACTGCTGATGTACTCCTCCTGTCGAGTACTGCGGGTCTGCTGCCAACTACCAGGCGCTCCGTCCGCTGAGGGTCTGCTGCCAAATACCGGGCGCTACCCAGATAGCCTACTGAGGTACTCCTCCTGTCGAGTACCGCGGGTCTGCTGCCAACTACCAAGCGCTCCGTCCACCGTGGGTCTGCCTCCAAATACCGGGCGCTCCGTCCACTGGGCTAGTCGACTCACTCCAAGTCGAGTCGGTCAAGCAGTCGTCAGGTCTCAGCCAGCTACACGGTCTCCGTACTCTGCACGCTCGTCTCCGGGAGGGTCCGCTCCACGAGCTACTGGTCGATACTCCAAGTATCACAAGGTCCCGCGAAGAAGTGTCTCAATGGACCGTCTCGTCACAGGGGTCTCAACGCAACAGACGGCGCGTCGATCGGACGCCCGGTCTTTGAGTTATGAGCCTTTTCGTCCCAGGGGCCCGGTTGGCTTCGAGAGCGAAACCAATCCCGGCCATATCTCAACTGTGCCCCGAACTCCCATAGGGTAAACTCAAAGGGACCGTTACTCAACGTAACCACCAACGCCGCTGACGGTCCGTCAAGCGGACGTCCTGTCTGAAAGATATTAGCTTTCCCGTTCCAGGGGCCCGGTTGGATTTCGGGAGCGATCCAACCCGGCCTCTACTAACTGTATCCAAAACTCGGACGAAGGATACCAAAAGTTCCGTATCGTAAACAGGAACTCAACGCAACAGACGGTGCGTCGATCGGACGCCCGGTCTGAGAGTTATTGGCATTTTCGTCTCCGGGGCCCGGTTGGTTTTTATGGCAAAACCAACCCGACCGTACTCCACCTGCGTCCAAACCTCGGGCGGAGTATGCCAAAAGATCCGTCTCACTAAAAGGAACACAACGCGACTGACGGTGCGTCAATCGGACGTTCGTAGCTCAAGATATCAGTGTTTCCGCTCCGAAGGCCCGGTTGGTTTCGTGAACGAAACAACCCGGCCGAACTCAAAGTAATCTGAAACCTTGAGTGAGATATACCGAAACGACCGTCTCGATCCAAGGATCGCGTTGCCGCAGACGGTTCGTCATTCGGAGTTCCGGGACTCATGTTATGGGCCAAAAACCAATTCTGGTTCGAAACGGGGGGGGGGGTCCAGGTCCGGGTCGACCCGGCCCGACCCCCCCCCCTGGGCGGCGCGGGGGCCGGCGGCGGCGGGCAGCGGCGGCGCGGCGGCGCGGCGAGCCGCGGCGGGCCGCGGCGGCCTGGCGGCGGGCGCCACACGAGGTGGGCACGCGGGGGGCTAAGCCCCCGCTTCTTCAAGGACGGCGCGGCAACATGCCGCGCCCATATTTTAAAACCCCCCCCCCCCCCACGTGGGGGGGGCTGTTTGAGCGGAACCGGGGGGCTGCTGCCCCCCCTTTATGGAACCGCCTCCCCCCTCTTAAAGAGGGGGGTTTTATTATGACGGCCGGGGGATTAATTCCCCCGGTTTTAAGGACTTCCGGCCGGCCAGCTGGCCGGCCGGTTTTCTCCAACGGACCGGAAATTTCTGGTCCCCCTTCGGCATCCGACGCCGGCGGCCCGGCCGCCGGTCTTCTCTTCCGCCGCGGCCCGGAACCGGACGCGGTCTCCTCGTCCCGCCGCGGCCCGGAACCGGCCGCGGTCTTCTCGTCCCGCCGCGGCCCAGAACCGGCCGCGGTGTTCGTCGTCCGGCGCGGTGCGACGACACCGCGCCCCTTTTGCCATGCCTTGATTATTTTCAACGCGGCGCGACAGCGTCACGTTCTTGAAGATTCTTCCTCGGCGTAGCACGATGGCGCCGCGTAAAATATTAGCACGATCATCCGCGTGGTGCGACGGCACCACGCCACTTGCTTCCACCCGCAAGAATAAACAAGAACGATGGAGGGGGGTTCGGCCGTGTTCGTGCGGTCCGGCCCCCCTCACGTTAAAATAATAACGCAACTTAAAACAAATCAAGCCACACGTTAGACTTGCTATTCACGATCAAGAATAAAATTAAGGAAACCAAAAAAAGAATTCATCAACCCCTACCTCGGTATAAGGTTCGAAGATTGTGAACGTTCCGCGGAAGACGACGTCGCGGAGGTCGGGCGTCGCGGTCGTCGTTCGTCAAATTCGACGGCGAAGAGGCGCGTCCGAAGAGGCACGTCGTTGGCGAAACCTTGTACGCCGACGAAGGTTGTCCGAGGAAGGTGCGATGTTCTCTCTCGTTGACACCGAAGATGAAGAAGAGCGGAGCGTCGTTCTTCGTCGGAACTTGAGCGTTCTCGATAGTCGCACGTTGACGGAGTCGTGGAATATCGGTGTCGATTCCTTTGACGTCGGAGGAAGAGTCGTTGTCGATGGCGTTCGTCGCGGAAAACCGTCGCGGAAGAGATGACGCGGAAGAAGTACGTCATGTCGCGGATACGGCGTCGCGGATGGACCGTGTTCTTCGGTGGAGAAGTTC
Source organism: Viscum album (assembly GCA_963277665.1). Lineage (NCBI taxonomy): Eukaryota > Viridiplantae > Streptophyta > Magnoliopsida > Santalales > Viscaceae > Viscum > Viscum album. The sequence goes on along the minus strand of OY728153.1, from coordinate 1,414,168,395 downwards.
TTCGTTGAAGAACGACGTTCTTCGCGTTCTTCGTTGAGTTTGAAGAAGAAGAAGAAGAGAAGAGCTCTCCACCTCTGAAGAAGACAAACAAACCACCCAAAATAAAATAAGCTACATCTTATTTTATTTTCTCTTTGCCAACCTTTCAAAATTCAAAAGTTGAATTCAATACATTAATTAAATCTAGAGTTGACAAAATTAAGTGAAGAGATAGGTTGGCAAGAATTAAAGTAGGGGGGAGTTACATAAATAAGAGGGGGTTTTGAGGGGTTAGGGAATTTGAAAAGAAAAGGGGTTCGTGTGGGCCCCACCACACTTAATCCTCCCAAGGGAGGTTAAGTGGGTGTGGGTCCCACTTCCAACCTCCTTTGATAGGTTTTAAGAAGTTAAAATAAAATTTGTACTACACAAATTTTATTTAACTCAAACTAAAAACCCCAAAATTAACTTTCAACCTGCAACAAACGCAACTCCCGAAAAGGACTCTTTAAGAAAAAATCGGCGCTGCGAGTTCATCGGTGCCCTCGGATTTCAATTCCGAGCACCGGATCAAATGTTAGGAATTCCCGCTCGTTCGTTCACTGAACGTACCTGAGCCAAACTTCGGAAATTAATTCCGGGCACTCCGGGCCTCGGAATCAGGTGCCGTCTGAAACCGCGCTCTTGTAAAATTCTAAAGAAAATTAAGAAAAAATTTACCTTGAATTTTACGGGTCTTTACATTACTCCCACCTCAGGGCTTTACGTCCCCGTAAAGATACATCAAAAACTAGGGAAACAAACGAGGGTACTGAGCACGCATCTGAGCCTCCCGCTCCCATGTTCTCTCCTGGAGATTCCCGTGCCGCCATCTGTTGCGCACAAGAGGAATCGATCGCCCATGTAGGACCCGCTCCTGTCGATCCTCTATCTCCACCGGGACCTCCGTAAAAGTCGCCCCATCGTCAACGTCAAGCTCCCCATGGTCAAAGATGTGCGTCGGGTCGTGCACGTATCTCCTCAGCTGAGACACGTGGAAGACGTCGTGCACCCGGTGTAACTGAGGTGGTAGAGCCAGGCGATAAGCCACCTCACCAACCCTGCTGAGGACCTGGAAGGGTCCGATGAAGCGCGGAGATAACTTGCCGTCTCGGCCAAATCTCCGAATACCACGTCGAGGTGAGACCAACAAGAAGACGTGGTCACCATCCTCGAACTCTAGTGGCCTCCGCCTCCTGTCAGCGTATGACTTCTGCCGGCTCTGTGTTGTCCTCATCCGCTCCTGGATGACATGGACCTCCTCCGACGTGGCCCGGATCATCTCTGGTCCCACAAGAGCTGCAAGATTTCTTCTTTGCCGATAAGAGAAACCAGGTATCATCCCCTGGATGAACCACATTCTTTGCCTAAAACAGTCAATCCTAACATGGATGATACTAATCCATACCAAGGATGACGTCGTAAGGCCTCGACGCTACTACTAAGAGATCCAACCGTTACTCTCGCCTCCAAGGGTTGAGTCACACTGCCGGCATCAGTGTGTGGTAACTGGTCTCCTCCAGTAGATGTCTCACAAGTGAGGGTCAAGTCAACAGTCAACTGGAACCTCTTAGTAACTTCACAAAAGAGGACATGAATGAAAACATCGCAAAGTATGCGTCTTTTATTATTGCAGCTCATAATACAATGATGCTACACAAAAACAACATCAACATGGAACTAGAAGTACAATAGACGTATCCACTAGTTCCGCTCCTGTCCACCTGCTTTACTGTTGCTCAAGCATTTGTCGCTGCCTCAACCTCGGTGGCTCCCCCCCAAGCCTGCGGATCGAGGAGTCTGACAGTCACGTGCCAGGTGACCCTTTCCGCGGCATGAGTAACACAACCTGCTCCTTGCACGGCTAGCTCTGATCCCACTCCGGGTGCCCTGCACCACTGGTCCTAAAACCCGAGATCGCCCAACTGCTGGTCTGGTCCTCCTGGACCTCTGCATCATCTGTCTACTGCCCACAGATGACTCGGCTTCTGATCGAAAAACACGCAGTAAAGGCAGAATCTCCTGTACACGCTCGGGGTGTAGAGATATTGGCACAAACTCCACCCTGAAGAAGGTCTCGAAGTCTTCCCATGCGAAGTTCATCTCATCGCAAAACTGAAACAAGTGGCTCCACCACCTACCTGCTGCTGCGTGTAGTAGGCTCGCAGCGAGGATCACCATGAGGTCTGCTGGTGTCCTCACTAGCCTAAACACTCGTACCACTGCCTCCAGCCAGTCCTCTGCAGCCTGGGGATCCGTCTCCCCGCGAAACCTGGGCAGTCGCTGGCGCTGAAACTCATGCAGTGCGCTGAGGCGACGTGCATCGTCAGCGGCTGCTGCTGGGAGCATCGGGGGCTCGGCGGGTAGAGCTACCGCCGGTGCCACTGCTGACAAAGGGCCCTGCACCGAGGCCTCGTCACTCAGTGGGCTGTCGTCACGTTCGATTCACGGAACCCTAGCTGGCTGCCGTCGTGGGGCCATCCTGAAAGAAACAACGTAACACGATCAAATGATTATACCTGGTGAGCTGACCTGTTTTGAGCTGTTTTAAGGGGAAAAACCTTTGAAAACACACACGCAATCAGTGTTTTCGTGCACAAAGTCGGAAATCAGTTGTCAGGGTCCTGGTGTATGGATACGTCGGCCGCCCGCACCAACACTGGACTCCCTGATCTAAAAACCACACTCGGTACTCCCAACACTATTGCTTCACAGAAAGAAACATCAGAGTTATAAGTTCTGCGGTAGAACCGAACTCCTCTGATACCAATTTGTCACGACCCGCCCTCGGGGTCCGTGCCGTGACTACCCCAAGCCCGCCTTCCATAGGCCAGGGGCTGGCGACTAGCACCAAGGCGTAAATTCCGGTAAAAAGGGAAGGCATTGCCTTTGTAAAGTAAACAAACACCACAGAGTAAGCAAGCAGAAAGTAACACTAAGCAAAAACAGAGTACAACTAAAAGTGCGGAAAGTAAAAAGGGGCCGGAAATACAAGCCCAACTGTAAAGTACAACTTGAAAGGGAAAACAACAACTGAAAAGAAAAGCTGCTACGCCGAGTTGACCACTGGAAATCCCACCAGAAGGGTGGGTACAGATAGCTCCTCTGCTCCTCGGGTCTCGCCGTCTGCTCTGAGTATGTCCCGCCCAGTGGTCTGCCTCTGGGTACCGCCTCGTCGTATAGTCCACCTCCAGGTACCGTCCAGTCCTCGAACACTCGGCCTCTGTCAGTACTGGCCGTCGTCTGCAACCAACAAAACGAGGTGCGGGCATAGCCCGTGCAGGGGTGAGTATAACGATACTCAGTAGGGACCCCGAGACCCTCAAGGTCTCACTAAAACCAACAAGGATAACCACAAGAAGATCACAACAGATAAACTCTACTTAGGTATATGCCCATACATATACCTAAGTTATCAAGTAACCCATCTCAGTCATGAGGAAACACAAGGATCATGAGATCAACGGATAACCACTACCCAGGTATATGCCCATACATATACCTAAGTTATCAAGTAACCCATCTCAATCATGAGGAAACACAAAGGTCAAAAGTCTCAGCTCAAACCAGGATTTTCATTATCGAAACCGTAACTGCTGAAGAGCTCCGTCTCTAGAGTGTACAGTGGTCCTGTCACGACTCCGAGGCCGCCGCTCACTAACCTAAGACTGCTGAAGTACTCCTCCTGTCGAGTACTGCGGGTCTGCTGCCAACTACCAGGCGCTCCGTCCGCTGAAGGTCTGCTGCCAAATACCGGGCGCTACCCAGATAGCCTACTGAGGTACTCCTCCTGTCGAGTACCGCGGGTCTGCTGCCAACTACCAGGCGCTCCGTCCGCCGTGGGTCTGCCGCCAAATACCGGGCGCTCCGTCCACTGGGCTAGTCGACTCACTCCAAGTCGAGTCGGTCAAGCAGTCGTCAGGTCTCAGCCGGCTACACGGTCTCCGTACTCTGCACGCTCGTCTCCGGGAGGGTCCGCTCCACGAGCTACTGGTCGATACTCCAAGTATCACAAGGTCCCGCGAAGAAGTGTCTCAAAGGACCGTCTCGTCACAGGGGTCTCAACGCAACAGACGGCGCGTCGATCGGACGCCCGGTCTGTGAGTTATGAGCCTTTTCGTCCCAGGGGCCCGGTTGGCTTCGAGAGCGAAACCAATCCCGGCCGTATCTCAACTGTGCCCCGAACTCCCATAGGGTAAACTCAAAGGGACCGTTACTCAACGTAACCACCAACGCCGCTGACGGTCCGTCAAGCGGACGTCCTGTCTGAAAGATATTAGCTTTCCCATTCCAGGGGCCCGGTTGGATTTCGGGAGCGATCCAACCCGGCCTCTACTAACTGTATCCAAAACTCGGGCGAAGGATACCAAAAGTTCCGTATCGTAAACAGGAACTCAACGCAAAAGACGGTGCGTCGATCGGACGCCCGGTCTGAGAGTTATTGGCATTTTCGTCTCCGGGGCCCGGTTGGTTTTTATGGAAAAACCAACCCGACCATACTCCACCTGCGTCCAAACCTCGGGCGGAGTATGCCAAAAGATCTGTCTCACTAAAAGGAACACAACGCGACTGACGGTGCGTCAATCGGACGTTCGTAGCTCAAGATATGAGCGTTTCCGCTCCGAAGGCCCGGTTGGTTTCGTGAACGAACCAACCCGGCCGAACTCAAAGTAATCCAAAACGTTGAGTGCGATATACCGAAACGACCGTCTCGATCCAAGGATCGCGTTGTCGCAGACGGTTCGTCATTCGGTGGTCCGGGGCTCAAGTTATGGGCCAAAAACCAATTCTGGTTCGAAACGGGGGGGTCCGGGTCCGGGCCGACCCGGCCCGACCCCCCCCCCCCCCCCCCATGGGCGGCGCGGCGGCCGGCGGCGGCGGGCGGCGGCGTGCGGCGGCGGCGCGGCGGCACGGCGGCGCGGCGAGCCGCGGCGGGCCGCGGCGGCTTGGCGGCGGGCGCCGCACGAGGTGGGCACGCGGGGGGCTAAGCCCCCGCTTCTTCAAGGACGGCGCGGCGACATGCCGCACCCATATTTTAAAAACGCCCCCCCCCCCCACGTGGGGGGGGGCCTGTTTGAGCGGAACCGGGGGGCTGCTGCCCCCCCTTTATGGAACCGCCTCCCCCCTCTTAAAGAGGGGGGTATTATTATGACGGTCGGGGGATTAATTCCCCCGGTTTTAAGGACTTCCGGCCGGCCAGCTGGCCGGCCGGTTTTCTCCAACGGACCGGAAATTTCCGGTCCCCCTTCGGCTTCCGACGCCGGCGGCCCGGCCGCCGGTATTCTCTTCCGCCGCGGCCCGGAACCGGCCGCGGTCTCCTCGTCCTGCCGCGGCCCGGAACCGGCCGCGGTCTTCTCGTCCCGCCGCGGCCCGGAACCGGCCGCGGTGTTCGTCGTCCGGCGCGGTGCGACGACACCGCGCCCCTTTTGCCATTCCTTGATTCCTTTCAACGCGGCGCGACGGCTTCGCGTTCTTGAAGATTCTTCCTCGGCGTAGCGCGATGGCGCCGCATAAAATATTAGCACGATCATCCGCGTGGTGCGACGGCATCACGCCACTTGCTTCCACCCGCAAGAATAAACAAGAACGATGGAGGGGGGTTCGGCCTTGTTCGTGCGGTCCGGCCCCCCTCACGTTAAAATAATAACGCAACTTAAAACAAATCAAGCAACACGTTAGACTTGCTATTCACGATCAAGAATAAAATTAAGGAAACCAAAAAAAGAATTCATCAACCCCTACCTCGGTATAAGTTTCGAAGATTGTGAACGTTCCGCGGAAGACGACGTCGCGGAGGTCGGGCGTCGCGGTCGTCGTTCGTCAAATTCGACGACGAAGAGGCGCGTCCGAAGAGGCACGTCGTTGGCGAAACCTTGTACGCCGACGAAGGTTGTCCGAGGAAGGTGCGGTGTTCTCTCTCGTTGACACCGAAGATGAAGAAGAGCGGAGCGACGTTCTTCGTCGGAACATGAGCGTTCTCGATAGTCGCACGTTGACGGAGTCGTGGAATATCGGTTTCGATTCCTTTGACGTCGGAGGAAGAGTCGTTGTCGATGGCGTTCATCGCGGAAAACCGTCGCGGAAGAGATGACGCGGAAGAAGTACGTCGCGTCGCGGATACGGCGTCGCGGATGGACCGTGTTCTTCGGTGGAGAAGTTCTTCGTTGAAGAACGACGTTCTTCGCGTTCTTCGTTGAGTTTGAAGAAGAAGAAGAAGAGAAGAGCTCTCCACCTCTGAAGAAGACAAACAAACCACCCAAAATAAAATAAGCTACATCTTATTTTATTTTCTCTTTTCCAACCTTTCAAAATTCAAAAGTTGAATTCAATACATTAATTAAATCTAGAGTTGACAAAATTAAGTGAAGAGATAGGTTGGCAAGAATTAAAGTAGGGGGGGAGTTACATAAATAAGAGGGGGTTTAGAGGGGTTAGGGAATTTGAAAAGAAAAGGGGTTCGTGTGGGCCCCACCACACTTAATCCTCCCAAGGGAGGTTAAGTGGGTGTGGGTCCCACTTCCAACCTCCTTTGATAGGTTTTAAGAAGTTAAAATAAAATTTGTACTACACAAATTTTATTTAACTCAAACTAAAAACCCCAAAATTAACTTTCAACCCGCAACAAACGCAACTCCCGAAAAGGACTCTTTAAGAGAAAATCGGCGCTGCGAGTTCATCGGTGCCCTCAGATTTCAATTCCGAGCACCGGATCAAAAGTTAGGAATTCCCGCTCGTTCGTTCACTGAACGTACCCGAGCCAAACTTCGGAAATTAATTCCGGGCACTCCGGGCCTCGGAATCAGGTGCCGTCTGAAACCGCGCTCTTGTAAAATTCTAATGCAAATTAAGAAAAAATTTCCCTTGAATTTTACGGGTCTTTACAGTAATCATATTCTCCCTCATATTTATGTCTTTATAATACACTTCTTATGTTTCATTTTTACCAACAATAGAAAACCGAGTTACATCACCAGGGAGAAAACACATCCTCTTAAAAACCTAGTTATTATTTTCATTTACTTTATATTACTAGTCCATAAATAAGATGAAATAAAATGCCTCATTTATTCTCTAATGAAATCCCACCAGAAACAAATTCCTCCAACAATCAGATCACACTTTCAGTAATGGTGTGTGACCACTAAGTCACCCCCCAAAAGAGTATCCAATGATAAGGTTCGAGCTAAGGGACCATATAAAATATCTATATCTCAAGATATATATGTGTAAATAAATGTGTAACTACAAACGTTTTGTATCATTACTCTATATATGATGTAAAATACATAGATCATACCTCGTGTCTTATTTTGATCTTATGTACTTAATTAATGACCACTTATAGCTTATTTACCCATTTTCTCTGGCTCCTTGAGCTTGGTGTGGAAAACATGGGGTGGTGGTGGTAACATGTTAAATAATACACCATCACCAGCTTCTCTCCATGAACCCCTTCCATATTCACCGCCATATGGACTAGTATGATTTTTCAACTACCTCTTCCTTGGTGGGCAATCCACTATCTTTGTATCAACTATATGATGGGTTGGACAATCCATCTAAATATGAATATTAATGTCACAAGTGTACAACCACCAATACTTTTACTTACTATATATATCTTATTAACCATGAACCACATTTCCATTATACTATTATTTCCACCTAAATCATCTCACATGTCTATGTCCCTGATGTTGACGGAGGCTCCCAGTTTCTAATGTCCATTCTCCTTTGTTCCCACCATTAGAAGTTACTCTATACATCCATTGATCCATGAAACAATAAACCACCAATGTACACTCTAGTAACCTATCATATTTCAGAATAAAATTTTTTATAACATTGGTTGGGATGTCTATATGAAGTTAAAACTAGAAGGTCTGATCCAAAAATAACTAATCGCAAACCATATCTATCGTGTACCTATAGAGGGTGGTAAACCTTGATGAATACTAATCCCTTATAATATTTACATACTAAAGCATTTAAAGCTCCTTGATTTATATAACCCTCAACATATATATAGTAACTCCTCTCGGAAAAGTTGGTAAAACTCATACTATGTTATTTTTAACAAATCATAAGAATGGGTCCCTAAACCCCCCATTGGAATAAGGAACCAAAGAGAAGGCTCACTTATAAAACCAAAATATGGTCCATCAATGTCATGAAAATACAAAAAATGTGGATCACTACCTCAATATATTATTAATATACATGTCGGATGGGCTTTTCATGAAACCTTAGAGGTCACTATCTTTGATAGTTGTGAAGAACGCTCAGCCTACACACCTTATCTACTATTATTATGGGAACCATATTATTCCCAATAGGTGGTTGTATAACTAGTGCACTAACTATAGGTAAAATATTTAAAATATGTCATTGTGTTTATTACTTTTCACATTGATGATACTCCTCATGATCTTGAAGATAATTCCAATATCGAAACCCTAATGAATGAACGTATAAATAGACAAATTGTACCATAATAAATGAGTGAATCTGGTGACTAATAGAGGAAGGACACGGAAGCCACACCCCATTCTTATATGATTCATGTTCAATTATTTTCGCTACAACTAGTATCCAAATTTATCATTTATAAAGGAAAAAAATTGGATTCCTTGTGTTTAGATACGAAGCCCATCAAACCAACAATTGAATTTGAAACATTAATTTCATTCTAGAGACAAATAAAATTATTTTACAAAACCAATATCATGTACTCCTTCATTAAGGTAGAACTGATTGCTCTAATACCACTATATTAGGACCCATGCCAACAGGGATCAATCCATGTCTACCTAACACCTTCCTTCGATAGGCCAGGTCTAGTGACTAGCACCAAGAAGGCAGATCACTCACATGGAATGAAATATTTTAAAGTTGATGTACAAACACACTCATCTCCATGCCCACAATTTGATAAAATGTTAAAAAATATTAAATAATGAATTCATACATCTATATCCAACAAATATTGTACAATAAGAGGTAGTGAAAAGTAAACATGTCAATATAATATAACACCACATAAACTGGGAAAATACAGCCCAAATGAAATTATAGTAGGAGATTATGATAAAGTTAACCACCGGGATTTCCCTCAATCATTATAGACCTTTATGATCTGCTTGGTCCTCATCCCTATAGGACTACTTGAAATGGTCTATCATCTACCTAAAACATGATACTGTTAAAAAAACCTTTATAGGGGAGTATAATAATACCTAGTAGGACACCCATAAAATCATTGTGTATAAATCATAATGAACAATAGTCAAATCTACATTGTTATATGTCTACAACACATATAACAATAATATCATAGTAAAATTATCAATGACACATATATTCAAGTAAATTCCACAATTTTAATTCAAGTCTAAGAATCATCCTCGAATGATTATACTAACACTCTTCTAGGAGAATGTACTCCCTAAATTTTGTACCACTGATAGTTTATATTTTAGATGTAATGATCATCAGGTCTCTCCATAAGGGGTATCTCCTAGATGTCTAAAGATAAAGATACATAGATGAGGATAAAAACCAATCCCATGGGGTATGTCGACAACTAGATCAAAAATAAATTTCTATATAGAATAGAGATTCTCACATAGTATTGGTCAAGAAGACACCAATAAATCCACCAAGTGAACATTGATAATAGATTATATAAATATTGGACTTAGTGAAAGATTATATATCTCTATCTGATATGTACCACTGTAGGGATAACTATCCTAGGTGTAGAACTAGAATCTATACTAACCCTCAGGTAATGGCTCTAGGGAACCTATACAAAGAAAACTTGTCTGATGTGATCAGGAAAACTGCTCTATGATAAAATTGATGGATTACAAATTATTTTCTAAGAGTACATGACATGTACCTATTAGAAATGACTCTGGACTGTGTATCATAGCATGTTCCCAGGTCGTGTCATAGTACATGGAGTGATTTTTATTGTGAAATTTTGATCTTGTATATATATATAGCTATTTATATATACACATATCCTAGACATGTCTATGTCTGGGTACACAGTGTGTCCAAACCCGGTTACTCTCGACTGAGTCTTTGTACCATCAGAGTTACAAGACAAGCATCCTAGATTACAGACATTCCATGTGATATGTGTCACATTCCATGAGATATTTTACATCACCTGGGAAATACTGGAATCCACACCATGTTTCCCACATGGAATTTCCTTCTAGAACCCAAGTCACATACCAAAATATTTCACTGATCCAACGATTTTTTTCCTCCACCTTCTCGTACACACTTGTGACCCCTAGATCCATCAATGAATTACACTGTGAATGGTGGATATACTCTATAAAATGATCTCCAAAAACTCCCACTAGTATCAGGCCTTTGATATTTCTTTGTAATTTTTGGTTGTTCTATCTGTTGAAAAATAATTAATCTAGAATGAGTGGGAATCGTAGAACCCATCGTAGTCAATAATCAAAAACATTATTGCATGTTCGCATCATTATACCAATCCTAGATAAATGATATCAAATCATTGACCCAAGAAACCATTTTGAAATGTTTTATTTCTTGTGAATACATCAATCCATGAGTCAAAAAATCCCTCATGATGAATTAATGTAGAGCAATAAGATGAATCCCTGAAACATGGAAAAGAAAAACGAACATTGGTCATGTTCAGTTGGCCTTAATATATTCCCATTAGAATGAAAAATGAATAACTATAATAACATATAAAATTATCCCATAAATCACTATAGGTAAACCCATCCCAAAACAAAATCAATCATGAACAATCCATTGGTTGATTGATTCATATTTAACTTAAATACAACTAACGACGAAAGAATCCAAAGAGAACAAATTCACTACGACGATTTGGACTAATCTGTGATAAATCCAAATTATATAGAATTTTTTAGGGAAATCCTCATATCTGATTTCACATTATATGTTGATATTCAATTTGGATGCCATTCTAAAATAGAACCATCTCTGTTGGATATATAATGGTTATCTTTATCTCCATGGTTTATCAGTTGAACTATGTGAGTCAACTATAACTATATATTTATAGAATTATTATTAGGTCGGATTGAAAATAAAATATTTTAATATTTTATTTTATTTTAAACATCCATCCATGATAGCATCTCAACCTGAACACCTGAGACATTCTATGATTATATCACACAAAGGGTAAAACTAAATAATAACACTAAATGGAGGAATCAATGTTCTAATCTATGCCTATGTTTATAATTTATTCCACTTTTTCCTATAATCTACTGGCTCGTTCATTTATTATATTTAAAAAAACAAATTCTTGGAACATATGGCCTCATTATAAAACTCTATCTAATTTCATGGCCTCAAAAATATTAAAATATATATTCTTGGACTTTATATAGAAAAAGTGGATTTCATAGTGGCATCATATATTGTCATCAAATTAATTTGACAATGTTTATATATTTTGATAATTGTAATCAATGTTCTAATATGTTTTTTTTCATTGTTATGATAATAATGAATTTGGTCATTATTTTTTTGTATACAAAAAATTATTATTCAAATTGGTATGGTATTAATAATATCTCTCAAAATATTTTCATATTCTTATGTTTATATTATATATCAATATTATTTTTCCAATTATGTCAAAAATCTATGTTTCCTTAATTTTTAGGATATAATAAATTTCATGTTTATACCTCCTTTATATGATAATAATTAAAATCCCATGTCATATGTAATTATCTATGATCTAGGATTTATTTGGTGTAAATTTATTATGTATCATGTTAATACACATATGTTCATTTAATTCATCTGTATTATCTTGAATTTTATCACTTATGTTTACAAATACTTTGTTTTTGAAATCACTCAAATATTATGTTTCCATTTTTATAGTTAATGAAGAAAATAAATTCTTAACATGTGAATAAAAGGTTACGCCATGTGAATTATTTTTGGGATACATTGAAGGCTTTTTTGGAATATGGAAAAGAAAATATAGTCAAAAAATTCCCATTAATTAAAAATTACAATGTTTTGTTATTTTTTGTTTTTCTTAATTTATCCAAAACAAAAAAACTCAAAGATTATTGGAATGTATTATAATATATTATTGGATTTTATTTCATACAGTTATTATTTTATTGTCTATAGGCCATATACTTCATAACCAAGAATTCCCCCAAAACTGGATACTGAAATCGATAAATAATTTTTTTTAAAACCACTCATTCCTTAAATTAGAGCTAGTATTTTTTCACATATCTCTAATGAAACCATGTAATAAGATTATAAAACATTGTAAATAATTAGAATAACATTATATCATACTAAATATCTATTCAAACATATAATAATCCTTAGCTACAATGTATGGGGAGCGTATCACTCTCTTTTAAAATGTATGATTTTGTAATAAATATTATAGATGATTTCATATATAATTACCCAAATTAAATACATTATTTTTAACTATACAGTTATGGTTCATGTCACATTACCATAAAACACATGAACCTAATGTCCTTAATTCATCAATATAAACTAAACTCTATATTAAATTCTTTATAATATTGAATTTCATCGATTGGGTTCCAATCATAAGAATTTAAACTATAAGAAATATATTTTAGTATTAATTCCATAAAATTTAATTTTACCACAATTTTACCATATAAAATGATAAACATTGTAAATTGGTCCACATTCTTTGTCTAGATCTCTCTTTGTGTTATTTTATCCAAGCTGGTATTTCATGGTTCATGGTTTGTTCCTTTCCCCATAATATACTGGAAATAATCCCTTCCATATTACAAATGAGATTTATCTAAAATAGGAACCATTCATCAACTATGTCTATCTTGATTTCTACTGTTGTAGATATTTAGTGATGTTTATATTAAATCCAAGGGTAATCAAAAAATTCATCAAAAAAGATTAATGTATATTTTAGCATGACCACTAAGGGGTGGAATAATGTAATAACATTTTATGGCCTCAATCCTTTCAATTTATGATATCTAGTGATATTTGACCTCCTTTCTTTGGATTATACACAAATTCGTATAAAAATTAAATAGAATTTAAATGAACATTTCACATTGATATTTGATAGATCTATATAGATAATTTCAAATATATGTATTTATGTGTTCTTGGATACTTTTTAATTATGAAACATAGTAATAATTAGATCTGTAATACTTATCACAATAGTAATTTAGTATAAATATTATACCTTCATTTTTAAATGACACTGAACTGAGGTGAGGCCCACATTTCATTCACATGTATATGATTATATTATGTGTTAAAGAATACTCAATAAATAATGCATGGATAAATTAATGATTATCCAATCATATATATTAGATATATCTATATAGATTTCTTTATCAAGGAATTGACAGACCATGACCCCATAAAAAAAATTCCTCCCTTAAAAATATCTTGATTTATATCATGGTTTTGTCTTAAAAAAATTAGGATACAATGGTAAGGGATATTTCATCCAACCATATAATCACACTTCACCAAAAAATGATAAAAAATTGAAACCATAATATAAAATCAACACGTGTCAATATTTATTTCCTCATAGGTTATGTTTTACCAAAAACATACCCTTTTATAAGACCATGTACAAATTCATATCAAACCCAGTTTTCCTAGATGTTTGGGAATCATCATTCATATAAGGATCTTAACCATTTGTTCAACACTCAAACTAAAGTCAAAGAGGAAAAACAATACATAAAAAAAATTAGATTTAGGGTGTTACTAATACATCTAAAAAATATTATCGCAACCCTATGAACTACAATTTCATTTTTCATTCCGATTAGAAAGAACATTATATTATATTAAAACACATGGAATCATTTCATTGTACCCATTCCCTCCTAACCCCAATTATATTAATCTATCAAGATATAATGATATATAAATCCGATGAAATGGGAACATATTAATTCAGTGGGTATAGGTTCTTAGTATGGTAAAAACATTCAAAATTGTATTAGATCATTGAAATGATAGTGAACATTAGTATGTTATAAATATATTATTAAAATATCCTGATACCATATATGATAATCATAAAACATTTTAGTGTAACATATGACCATGAAAGGACGATTAATAAATCATAATAGTTATGACATGTCTCAAAATACCTATCAATAATTATATAACATGAGATTAAAATATATGTGTGGAAAATATTTTACCAAAAATGAAAAAAATTGAATAACATTATAATTCAAACCATCATATAAATATATAATAACCTGATAAAAACATAAAAACATGAAAAAAAATTATACATATGAAAATATTTGTGATGAAACACATAATTCCATTTCCCATGTGAACAAAATATTTTTATCCACTCCTAAAAATATGTAACAAATTATTATGCAGATATTTTGTGAAACACATCATGATTTATACAGGCAACTATATCAAGATATATAAATACAATCCAATGAATTGGACAGTGGTATAAGACCCCACCAATCATATATATATATAGACACACACACACACACACACACACACAGATATATATATATATATAAATAAATATATATATATGTTTCATAAAAAATAAATCATATAAAGATCCTAAAGAACTCATTTAAATTGAATGGGATTCCTAATCAATTCAAAAAACATCTTACAACATGATATGAAAAAATTATAGGGTATGAAAATTATCATTTTTATTCAATTATTCATATCAAAATAACGGATATTGTGTGATCAAACATCACTTCATGAGAAATAAACCATGAAGTTAAAATATTTTGAATATACAAATGTAATCAAAAAAACAATCAAATGTTATATATAAAATATTATGGAAATTTATTTTAAAAAATATTATTGATATTGTTAATAAATGTATTTTAAAATATTAATTTACATTCTTCTGAATAATTGTCTTAGAAATGAAATCTAATGTAATTATAATATATTTTTATTAGTAATTAACAAAAAGATCTAAATTTTTTACGTTTTTCATATGGTTTTGAAGAAAAACCGACATTTAAGACACATTGATAGAGATTAATTCTTAAAATTTAAATATTGAAATATATTGTATATAAATGAAAAAAAAATATTTTTTGATTTCATTAAGAAGAAAATAAATTGAAAATGCATAGACATTGAACAAATATTTCTATTGGTATGAATGTGAGTTATTCTTACCAACATGATAATATTGTATTGAAATCATTTTAAAAAAGAAGTGGTTAATGATAATATTATGTTTTTTATATAGAAAATTAGTGAATGTTTTATAAAAAATATTGAATGGATTAATCAAAAAATTTATGAAAAATATATTTATTTATTAATGGATATAACCTAGTGAATTAAAAAATGAGTCGATGAAACCCTTACATTGAAATCATACATAATATATAACAATCAATATCACTTTATAGAGAACAAAACCATCTTATTATCATATTTCATAAAATCATTACCATATATATTCATTTAAAAAAATAATAAAAAATTATTCTATTTAAGTATAATATATATTTATTATAAAAATTCAACATTAGTTATGGGTAATCAAAAATCACTTCAAACTATTTTCATATAAGATGATTTGTTATTCATTCCTCAAAAAATTTATTCATTGCATGATTTTAAATGGAATATAAAATAGAGTTTTAGTATATTTAAAGGGATACAATTCAATTGTGTCTTTGTTTTAGTTAAGGTTTCCTTAGAAGAAATTGGTGATATGATGGTTTTAGTGATTTTATACAAAAAGATGTCAGTATATCAATTTATGAGTAAATTATTAATGCTAAAATTATAAAATTTAAATAAAACCTTTATTTACATATTTTTATCATTTTTATCACTAATTAATTTTACATCCTCATACATTATAATATTTGACTTCATTTTTATGTATTTAATTATTTTAACCTAAACATCAGTAAACCATAATTAATGGAATATTTATATTGTAAAAGATGTTTATTTTGGAATAGTAACATAATTGTACTAAGATAATGATATTATTTAAATTCATTTAAGCCATATAATATTATTATATAATTTTTTTAAAAAATATATATAATATATTTAAAATCATGGAATGTAATTTATAGAGGTGGTTGTCCACAGACACATGAATGATATTTCTTTCATAATAAAAACGGAGAAAAGGCGGTTTATAATTTTTATATTAGAATAATGTATTCAGTAAATAAATACTAAATTAATTATATAATAAAATGATAAATATATGTTTTTAATCCAGGAAAGTAATGATAATATGTGTCAAAATAAAGGACTCATGTTGGGAACAAGGGCTTTCCCTTTGAAGACTTATTGGAAATCAACGTATTATGTTTGGTACATGTAAACATAAACTAATGTAGTTAAAGGTCTATTATATAGGAATTAATGAGGTTAGAGTTTCTAGAGTAAAATAATTTATTTTTGGTGATCAGGAAGTGGTGGTTAGAGGTCTATAATATAAGTCATAGGAATGACATTTTGTAAATATTTAAACATAATATAAAGAGAACAATTGATTAAAATTACATTAAGATAAAAAGTATAAATAAATAGAGTCGGAATAATATAATTTATTTAATAGTTTAATAATTATTTATCAAAAACCATTTATATAGAGACATTAATTTTCTATATAATCCATTGAAATATATTATAGAATAATATAGAACTAGGTTATTAGTTGCAACAATATTACATGGGCCATTAATCATAGAAATAATTTTATAAAAATTATTAAATATAATTATATCATGAAAATTTAGTTTTTTATAAATAATGATATATCTTCTTAAGGGATTATCAAATAAAAAACACAAGACTATGTTTTAATAATTAATACGGGTTTTAACATAAGATAAACCTAAGGCTGGTTGGTACTATATTCTTAGTGGAGCTCACCATTAGAAGGTGAGTTTAATTTTTAAATAAATAAATAATTATTTAGGTTTCTTAAATTACCTCATTAAAATCCTCTATAAATACAATCTTATACTGTTTTTCTAATATACATCCATATAAATCATGGATGAATTGAGATTGGGAGAAGGAAATTATTCCTTAATAGATAGACATTGAACGATGATTGATGATCATAAAAATGATGATAGAGAGGTAATAGGTCTTCTACATTAATGTCAAATTAGCTATTTACCTATGAGTCGATGATAGTTATGTCGGTTCAATTTAGATTTTATCCCTTGATTTAATTTTTTTTAAAAGGTATTTTTCTTATAGTATTTTCATATTCACTCTTCTAGACTTTAGATAAGAATAATAAATAGATTAAATTGTTTAATTCCATATATAATCTTGATTTTATATGTTATCTCCACTTGAAATCCCCATTTTATAATCATTTACCATGAATCTTTTTTATTATAGTTTTATGCTATTCTAGGTATTTTCTCCCAAAAAATTATTCATGTTCTTCAATATTTCATTGAGTGGTCGTTGATGTAATTTTATGTTATGGTTTATTTGAAACTGAACCACGGAATATGTGTAGGTGATGGAAACAATGAAGGGATTATATTTTTATAAATGGACAATGTTGGATTCATAGTATTACTATATGGGTTTGTGTTTTGAAACCGTTAATGGAGGTTGTTTATGTAATGGGATCTCGGTGACCATTCCAACTAAAATTTTTAGCTATTGGAGGCCATGTATCATTCCCTCACCAATTTTGGGTGGTCAATATATGATATCAATGGTAGTGAAGGTTGGTATGGAGACCTAGAGAAAAATTCTTCAATGTCTTAAATTCAATATATACATGTCAAGTACAATGATGAACACTTGGACATAGATTATGTACTAAAAGTATCCTATCAATAGTGTTTATAATGAATTTTATGGTACCTTAATATTTGATTTTGAGATACGATGTAGGATATTTTATTTGTTATTATTTTTTAGGATATGTTAGATGATGGTGGTGATTGGGTGTGGACATTTGAGTCTTTATAGTTATTTCACTCCCATGTCACACTATGGAGTGGGTACCACATTATATTAATACATATAGAGGTAGTACTCTACTCTATCATGATGGTGTAGGTCCCCTTTCCATTGGGAAATAACTCCCCTATCACATGAGGGTATGGGAATCCCATACACATTATATAGATAGATTTTTTACTCCAATATCATACTAGGGTACATTTATTCTGTCCATGCAGATGAAATTCCCCAATAATAGTAAGGTTTCACTCACCCATACTGATTTTAAAGATAATGATGTTACACCCCCATGCTGGAGAGGGTGTGGATCCTCTATCTACCGGAGTTTCACTCCCTGATCTTTCCATGGCATGTGGGTACTCAATGGGACTCAGGGATCCCAAGTCATGTGGGGTGTGGGAGCCTCCATTGTTTATGTGTGGTGGTCAAATTATATACAAGGATTAATGACATGTATACTATGGATGTGTTTCATAATAGTGGTCGGGTGGCAGTCGCCCCTCTGCAATGTTTTTTATGTGGTTGTGCATGATGCTAGGTATCTTAGATAGGCCATTAGAGCATCGAGAAATCTATTTACACATAGATAGGTTTTGATATATAGATCCCCTTTCTCACTCATCTAGGATTCTTATAAAATCATATATCAATGTTTTTAGTTTTTATTTCCCTTTTCACTAGTTTTTACTAACTACTTTTATCATAGACTATATTTATCCCGCAACATTTTTATGTGGTCGTACTAGAATTGTATATACACACCCACATATGGGAGTTTCACACATGTCTCATGTGTCATGCAGATGAGGGATAGTGAAGTGGTGGATTTGGTGGAACTTATGGGTACTTGGTCTTATTTAACAACATATAGTTGTTTGGGCTTAGAGATTAAGATTCAAGATCAATTAACATTATTTATCTATTTTTTTTGTTTTCACGTAATTTAGGTTTGGAAATGTATTTTATCCATTTAAATTTCAAATTACACAATTTCACAATTGTTTATTTGTGGAAGGTTATTGGATGAATGGTTTTTACTCTATGTGTTACTGTATTTTATTATTATTCCCTTATCCATTTGTATGGAGATGGTTGGGTGTGTGTATATGTGTACATAAGGAAAATTCCGCCATTTTAGTTATTATATCTCAAAACATGTCTCCCACACCTAGCCTATGATGGTGAGCTTATGGTTCTGGTAGCCTAGTCATTCACCAACAAAGTAGGGATCAGTGGGTTAGTTCATTTCATTTTAATAATTTTTTATATACTTTTGTCTTAGATATTTTAATTTTACCATTTATGGTTACACCATGGTAAAAAATCACATTTTTAAATTCTAATTTATTGCCAATTATATAGACCTTATTAAATAAATTCGACTTAAAAATCCCAAATATGGAATCCCTTTAATCAGATGAAATTTCAATGTGTAATAAAATTTAATTTAATATTATTACATATAATGTGTAATAACTCATTATAGAAAATTTTTATTACTAAATATAAAATATATTTCATTGAAAATTGATTAATTATTATAAATATATATAGAATAAATTTGTGTATTATATATTTTTGGTTTAAAACAGTAAACAAATTTATATTTTAAATAAAAATGGTTTATACAAACTAATAATAATATAAATTAATATTGAAAAAAACGATACATGATTTCTATAAATAATGAATAGGGTTTCTAAATTCTAGAAATAAATTAATGTTACCCCTGAATTAAATAATTTAACCATTAAAATTTATAATGTATTTTAAATTCATTCATACTATGTAATAAAATATATTGTTTTTGTAAAAACATAATTTTTCTAAATTCTACAATAAATTAACTTCATTTTAGATGTCCCAAAAAATATTAATCTAATTTTCAATTTTTTATATAAATAATATTGTTTATTAAAAAAATAAATTCAATATTTTATAAATTGTATTTATTTAAAAATTATATATATATATATATATATATATTGAAAAAGAAACTATTTTACATGTTTTTTTTCCTTCCTATTTTGTGTTCATTTATAATTGATTAATATCATTTTATATACAATTGGTATTATTTTTTATGATCTTCTTGAGAAATATTAAATTGATTATTTCTATAGGTTTTATTTAAGAATAAATATTGAAAATTAACACAATTTTTTATTTTATAACCCTTTAAATGATTTTTTACTTGATTATTTATTATGTGGATAAAAATATCTTATTATACATTCTCTCATCACATTCATAGGTTCATATGTATTATCCATGATCATATGATTCAAACATTGAAATCTTAATATATGTGTTATATTTTTCTATAGAACATCTTCTCTTTAATCCATGATAACCACATAATGTTCTTCATATGAATATTCACATTATAATTTTAAACCTATTTGGATTAAAACCATTGTTCGGTCTTGTATAAATATCCAAAAAATGATCATATAACCAATTTATCGCATGGGAGAGGTGTGGAGGTATATTTAATATTTAGGATATAACATTTAAAGGATTGGTGATCTTAGTGGGATCATTGTGCCAAGGATCATCTACCCTTTCTTCCATAATTTCATAACCATAGTATATCGATGTATTTTATTGAAAACTTTTAACTAAAATTGAACTAATGATCTCATTAATATTTCAAGAAAATGATATTATTTAATATTTTTGATTGTTATATATTCCACAAAATGTTATGAACCTTATCAATAATTTTTGGGATAATATCGACACCTACTATATTCTTATGAAAATCATCATCCCAATTTGATAGTGTCCTACAGCTCTTCTCATAAAGATTCACATTTGGCTATTCATGAATACTAGAATATAAAATTTTAAAATTTGTAGACTATAACATTATAATTTTTTTATCCTATCATAGATTAAAATAAATTGAATAATATATCTACATGTAATATAGATTTTGAATTTTCATTTTACAATGGACATCTTGATGAGGATGATTTGATGTATTGAAACACAAATATCTCTCAAATGATTTCTGATTTATTCTAAAAATCGTCACGTCAAACCACATATCCGAAATAGAATCAATTCAGTGTGTTATTATACAAAAAAAATATTATATAATGAATACCCTGGAGATTTTGTTTAGGGATGAATCATATTTAATAAAAAAAATGAAATGAAAAATATTGGAATCAACTAAAACATAAATTGAATTATTTCTTTTATATTTCATTAGGAGTCTTAAAATTAAATAAATGGTGATTTTTCCTAATTTACATACTGATATGAGTAATATACTTAATATACCTTTATAATTCTATATATAAATTAATCATGATGTTATACAAAATATAGAGTGGAATATTTTCCAATTTCAATCTTTCTAATATACACAATGATGTATTTTATGTCACTACACACCTCTGTATTTCCAAGATGTCTAAATAAAGACAATATATATGCATCATACAGAATTTAATTCTTCAATGTAATTTTTTGTGCCACATATATAGGTCCCAAACCATGTGAATGAATCGTTATCAAATAATAACTGAATAATATTTAGTACATTTTCTGTACATCGACATAATGTTTTGTCTTTTTTTTCATGTTTATTTATAGATGACTAGTCATTTTGGTAAAATAAGATTACTACCATTTTATTTTTTATTGAGGATTCATCCATAACAAATAAATTACTATTGAGGGACTTTCAACCATTAATGTAGATATGATAGAACAACTATTCTTACTCAGATAATCATCTAACATGTTCCCCTTACCTTGGTTGTATTGTATAGAGAATTCATAATATTTTATCGATTCTAGCTAACTCATTTAGTTAATATTCAACTACTTTTGTGTGAATATATATGTCATTATATTATTATTAGTATATATATAACTCTTTTATACAATGATATAATGTTATGAAACTATTAATTCAATGATCATTGATACTATCACCAAAGAATGAGTTGAATAATTTTTCTTATGACTATTTAATTGAAAATAAAAATAATTAATTATATTCTGTATGTGGATGACTCTTAATTTCTTATTATAGACATCCCTTTTTTGGAACAAACCTTCCTCACTATTGGGTAATGAATTCACAAAATATATGACTAAAACCAGTTTCAATAACATGAATGATTCTATATTCTTTTTCATCTAATGAATTTCTTCCCTTATAGGTTGACAAATTTTTTGGATATAATACCAATGAAAATTTTACATTTTATGTCAGCATTATACTACTAAAAAAATATGTGGATATTAGATATAGTGTTTAGTTAGTTCCACATCATTAAAACTTATATCTTTTTTGGAACAATTTATTTTACAATTAATATGATAATATAACCCAATAAGTATACTTTCTACATCGATAATTCCGACTTTCTAAATTTGGAATATAGATTCTACATTATTAATGTATTTAACATAAAATTAAAATATCCTTCACAATCTTCCCCTGTCAATAAATATATATTAATATTACCCATAAATAAAATTGTCACGATCTGCCTTCACCAAAAGGAGAGAAGGGAAAGTAGATTTCCAGACCCTTCCTTATTTATGTTGAAGGATAGATAATGACCCCTAAGACCCACATTCGATAGGTCCCAGAGTGGCGACCAGCACCAAGGGTATAGAATCACACACAAGATGGAAAGAATTAACCTTTTTATTTTTATAGGATTGAGAGATAAGATAGAAACCCCAACAACACAAAAGATGAAAGTAAAGGTGAGGATGAAAGTAAACCATTCCCATATGCATGTTCAAAAGAAAAAGATACGAGCAAGAAGAAATCCAAAGGTAACGTACCAAGGAAAAATAAAAACGACAACTGTAACTGTCCCAAGGTTCGAGCTAGTACGGTCCCGCATGATCCCTAATGTCTTCCAGGAAATGGGAATGCAGTTTTATATACATAGGGTGAGCATATAAGTATACTCAGTAGGAAAATCCAAAGGCCCTCATGCACAAGTGGAAAGGCATTCTAATGACTTGTGAGAAAAAGAGACAACCAAAACATATTGGAAGGTAAACTATACACCCATGCCTCACCAAGGTAGACTTCCCAAATAACACAAGTCTAGTAATATATATTTATAGAAAATCGATATTTGGGTACCCCACTCCACTTTACCACTGGTTATTGAAGATGTCCTGTGCATCGTACCAATCCCGCCATTCTCACCACTGTCCCACTACCACACCCCTCCCGCACACACCTGGGCCACAATAACTCATCCGACCCGAAAAAACCTAGGCCACAACCACCATCCCTCCCACAAACACCTGGTCCACAACCACCATGTGTAAAAATGCCTGCAAACACCTAGTACAGAACAACTAATTCCACACCCGAAGACACCTGGGCCTCATCCCGAAGACACTTGGGAAATAACCACCACAACAACTCTACCCTAAGAATCTTGGGCTACAATGGTCCTCAGTCCATCACAGCCTGCCCAAAGAGTCTTGGGATATTTGGGAAAGGGAGCAGAAAAGGAGATAATAACTATCCACTCATAGGAGTGTTGGGAAAAACACCCTCCCCCATGAAATGGGGGTGTTCGGCACTAAGTTCTCAACTTGGGTGGGGCGCGAATAAAAAACCTAATAACTACAATTATATGTATAGGTAACAAGCACTCATCCCAACCTAGGGATTTCGAAGCCAAACTATGTATAAACACTCTGTTACTTTTCATTCATAAATGAAAGGCATATAACTCACGACCAAGTCACAACTCATTCCAAATCCAATTACCATTTTAAACCATTCTTGTTTTCTTGTTCAAGTGATCCCATTTGGGTGAATTCTACACTACTAGGAAACTGACAGGCATAACCACAAGCTAGAGAAAGAGGAATAGCCAAAAATCAATCTAAGCATTCACACCTAGTTCACTTGTGAAGTCACAACAACAAAGGGATCAGTGAGATCCCTCAATGTACTAGAACCAAACCAATCCTCAAGATACATCCCCACACTACTTCAGATTCACAACCAACAGCCGTGCCCTAACAAAGGATCCCATACCTATTCACATCTTCCCATAGGCATCAAATAGAACAACACTCCTAATAACAAAACAGAGTGGGAAACATCCAGGTTCAAGCACATCATTCATTATGTTCTTCTTTCTGTTTTTTAACTAGAGTGGTCACACAGGGATTTTTGTTTTACTAAATATACATTTAAACCAAAAATGATTTGGTGACTAACCAATTTCTCTGTTACCGTTATTTAGTTATCACAAAAGACAAGGGTTCATTAGGACGCAAGGAAAGACCACCAATGTCCATGATTTTCAGTGAGCACAAGCCCATATAGTTCACAAACCATATCAACATAAAAGTGTACAACAGAACATAGATCACACCCCCTTCATTCATTCATGGTCTCTTCATTATCTTCATTAATTTTTGTTTCATCAATCCCCATAGAAAAAAGAGCATACCCGCCCCGCATGATACATAGTAAGGAGAGACCAAGGGAAAACTCAACCTCATTGATCAAGGATCGGTGTTTTCCATGCCCCAAGAATGTCGGAAAATCCATGTTTTAGAAGAAACATTCCGGCATAGGCACACCTCTTGTCTTGGGAAGGGAGAATCCAAACGCACAGGGAATAAATGGAGGCCGGCCAAAACGAATATGAAGATGAAGAAATTACCATGCGATATATATATATATATATATATATATATATATATATGATCGTGTTGTTACGGGAAATGGGGATTTGAACGACCTTAATGTTGGATCGTGTTTCCCCACGCGGTTGGGTGGTTACAGACGATGGGATTTATTGTTATTTAATGATTCCTATTGGAAAAGATGGAAACAGCTGTGATATTAAAGGATTTTATATAAACAGAGGAGCATGATACGCGGACACACACCTGGGACTGTTGAGGGTCTCCCCACCATTAGAAAATTAAGCATTGATTATGGGATTAAAAACGGACTTGAACCACATTCTAATGGTTAAAAAGTCCTAAAAGTGGTACTACGGGAAAAACTGTAGAAGAAAAACCCGACAAGGATGGGTGGCACCGATCATGCCACACACCGAATGGTTATACCGATTGGTTGCACCGACCGATCACACCGATCAGTTATGCATTAATCAGTGACTCACTGATCGTGCAATACACCAATCAGTGACACACCAATCTCATCACACCGGTCGGTAGGGCATTGACCAATCGCACACCGATTGGTCACATATGTCGGTGGGGCACTGATCGGTCACACGTCGATCAGTCGCACACCGATCAGTCGCACGCGGATCGGTCTCATGCCGATCAGTCTCACCACATAGACCCCACCCTTAGGATCTAGATTTTGGAAATTGGGGGGACCATGACGGCTTGGGTCCTCACATTAGATACCTCTCAACATATTATTTCCCTTGAGAATTAAAACCAAACCAGAAGAAGAGAGGGGGGGTCCGAACAACCGCATCGAAAGATACCTCTTAGGAGTGAACCTCATCGACATCTAGAAACACCTCTCCCTCAAGTAACCATGAAACACCCAAGGGTCAACTATCCATTAATATGGATTAAGGATTTCTTTCCTCCATGTCAATATATTATCCTCTTTGGGCGGGACTGAATCGCCTGCACGTGTTTAACATTATCCACCTTAATGCATCGAGATTAGGGATCAGGTTCTACCTTCTCCACAGTCAGGACATTTCACAACACTCCCCAGGTAGGGAAACAAAACATATCATAAACTAACATGGTCACCACAACATCACAACAAGCGTAGAATGAAATAGAACAAAACTCCAAATAGCTCTGGTGATTGGGCGTGCATCTGCATCTCCTGTTCCCATGTACTCTCCTCGAACCCGCCATGCCTCCACAACAAATGATCCAAATGGATGATTCATCCTTAGAGAACCCTCTCCTCATGATCCTAGATCCTCACTGGTCTTTCCACAAAGGTCATTTCGTCCTTGATATCCAGCTTTTCCCAGTCGAGGAAGTGTGATTCATCATGGAGATATTGTCTGAGTTGGGACACATGGAAGAAGTCATATATCCTTAGTAGAGGAGTTATCCGACCCACTGCAACACTTAGAAGTATCCAATGAATCTAGGAGAATTCTTACTCCCCCTACCAATCATACATTGTCCACAGTGAGGGGAGACCTTCAAGAACATGTGGTCCCCGAACCCAAATGCCAAGTGTCTCCTCCTATTATCGGCATATGAATTCTTCCTGTCCTATGACACCTTCATCCTCTCCCGTATAAGTTGAACCTTCTCCATCGTGCTCGACACCACATTCGGGGGAAGATCACTTGTTTCCCAAACCTCAGTCCATCATAAGGGTGAGCGACACAGCCATCCATATAGATCTTTAAACAGAGCCATGCCAATGGTAGAGTGATAACTATTATTGTTGGCAAACTCTACTAGAGGAAAGTGCCACAACCATGATCCCCCAAAATCTAGTATACATGCCCCCATCATATCTTCCATGTCCTGGACAGTGCACTCTGTATGTCCATCTATCTGGGGATGGAAAGCAATGATAAGACGTATCTTGGTGCCAAAAGCATACTGTAATTCTCTCCATATTCCTGAGGTAAACCGTGAATCCCAATCCGAGACTATAGATCTCAGAACTCCAGGAAACCACACCACCTCATCCATGTACCTTCATTCTAAGTAATCCACTGCACCTGACTCCTTGATATCCAGGATGTGAGCTGATATCGTCAACAAGTCCACCACTACCCGGATAGCATCGCAGCCTTCTTAAAACATTGGTTGTCCCGTGAAGAAATCCATCGAGATGTCATCCCACTTCCACTCGGGGACATACAAAGGATGTAGCAAACTGCCTAGAACACGGTGTCCAACCATCACCAGCTGACACAATAGGCATCTGACCATTAACTCTACCACTTGGCACTTCACATCAGGCCACCAGAACTGATCTCTCAAGCCCTAGTACATCATGGAAACACCCGGGTGCACTACTAGTGGAGTGTTTTGGAACTCACTATGAACTATCTCGTGCATCACCTCTAGAACAAATAGCTTTTCTCAATAAATCACCCAATTCTGACCATCCTCCATCAACCCTTCCGGAGCATCACCTTGGTTAACCTGGTCACGCACACTTTGCTTTCTGAGTCTCCCCATTGGGACTCCTCTACCTTCCGCAACAAAGAAGATTGCACTGTCATCTGATACAGGCAGCCTCTACCACCTTCCATCCTGGCATCTAGGTGCTGGGCATCCAAATCCTCCATTGCCCTCCAGGTATCTGCCGACTACCGAACCACATCCTTCTGCGACTTCCTACTCAAGGCATCGGCCTCCAAATTTCCCTTTCCTGAGGTTTAGGAAATATCGAAGTCATAGTCCTAAAGGAACTCCACCCACCTACGCTGTCGCAATTTCAGGTCCCACTGGGAGAAGATATACTTCAAGATTTTGTGATCGGTGAAGACCATGAAGCCCTCCCCGACGAGGTAATGCCACCACAACTTTAGTGAGAACATGACTACCGAAATCTCTAGATCATGGGTGGCATAGTTACTCTCATGGGGATGTAACTTCCTAGACCCATATGAGATCACCCATTTCCGCTGCATCAACACACATATTAGGCCTTGCCCTAAAGCATCACACAACACCTCATACGTTGACCCATCTTCTGGTAACCGCAGCACTGGGGAACTTACCAAATTCTCCTTCAGATAAATGAAGGCCACCACACACTGCCCATTCAACACGAATGCCTGGTACTTCTTATTCAAGGCTTTCAAAGGTGCCATAACTCGAGAGATTCTGGGCATGAACCTCCAATATTAACCTACTAGAACTAGGAAACTATGAACTTCTATCATGCTCTTGGGTGCTGCCCAAGAAAAAACCACCTCGTCGTTCGATGGGTCCACTGTAATCCCATTCTCAGACACTAGGTGCCCAAGGAAATGCACATATCTCATCTCGAACTTTCACTTGGAATATTTCCCAAAGAGCTGGTGCCCTCAGAGGACCTATAAAACAATTCTCAGGTGCTCTGTGTGATCCTACTTTGACCTTTATTAGATCAGGATGTCGTCAATAAACACTACTACCAACACATCTAGGTATTCCCAGAGGATGGATTTCATGAGTCCCATAAACACAACTGGAGAATTTGTAATTCCGAACGACATGACCACAAACTCAAAGAGCCCATATCTACTCATGAAGGCAGTCTTAGAGATATTTCCCTCCTTCAACCTCACATGGTGATATCCAGACCACATATCAATCTTCGAGAACCAACCTCCTCCCCTCATCTAGTAATAGAGATCTTCTATCCTCGGGATAGGGTAGCGATTATTGACCATCACCTAATTCAGACTCTTGTATTCTAAGAACAGTATTATACCACCATCTTCCTTCTTCGAAAATAAGACAAGAGCACCCCACGATGACCCACTTGGCCAAACAAAGCCCGTTTTCATCAGATCGTCAATATGGTTCTGCAACTCCCACAACTCAAAAGGTACCATCCGGTAGGGAGCCATTGAAATTTGATGGGAACCAGGATGCAATTCTATCCCGAACTCAACATCATGTTGAGGGGGTAGAGTCGCCACCTCTTTAGGGAAGACGTCCATAAACTAACTAATGATACCTGGGACTTCCACCATCTCTGTATCCACTAACACCACTGATAGTTCAGCCAATAGGGAATGGAGAGGCTCCTCTCATCTACTGATTTTCTGACAACCCTGCTCGCCGATGAAAGTTACATGTTGACTGCCCAAATATGAAAACACATACATCCCTCAGAAGCAGTCAATGACGACATATACAGAGATCATCCAGTCAATGCCTAGTATGAAAATGTATGGTTGTATTTAATACAGTAGAAGATCCCTAATAGACAGATGTGGCCCTATCCTCAGTCTACACACATGGAAAACTTAAGACAAGTTGGTGTGACCTCCGACTGGCATGCTCAGCACCAGTGGTGCTGGATGTATCTCGACATCTAAACTCAGGGCATGTCCTAGACTGGGTGTAACAAAGGATTGAGAAGCTCTTCTATTGAACAAGGCATATGCAACAGTACTAACAAAGATGATTGTACCACAAACGACCTCTAGCCCTGCTAGAACTACTTCCTCCGCAACATGAAATTTTCCACGCCCTGCTCCTCTGCCTATCGGTTGTCGGCTGCCTCCCAGATCACGCCCTGGTCGAGGAACCTGATGAGCACCCTGAGGTCGGACTCCTCCCGCCACGTCTGGTCTCAGAGGGGTGGGAGCCTACTGTCCCTGCTGTTGCTGCTGAAGTGGCCTAGCTCGAAACGGTTGTGGCTAAAGTGGGCACTGAACCTGCCCACCACCGTTGTAATATACTATATCCAGGAATAGATTTCGAATGTGTCCAAGGATCCCATAGACGAAGCACCTTGGTCCTAGGATAGAATGAAAAGGGAGAGGACCATGTGATCAGAACTTGAACACTCTTGTGATACACCTCCCAGTGTGTGCATCCTTTCCACAACTTCAGATTTGTTTTGGACCTCTAAATAGGTCAGTATGGTGAAAGGAGTAACAACATACCGAAGAGAAGGTCGAAGTGCCTCCTCCAAACGTCGCGCCCGAGACTCCACATCCAAAAAGAGGTCCGGAGCAAAGAGAAGAAGATCCTTGAACTTTATCCCAAAAACTCTTACAAACATGCTCCCTACTAGTGGGAGAGCATCTTCTTCCTCTTTTCAGCCTTCATTGTGGAAGAGAAGAATTCCACCCGGTAATCCCTCTTGAAGTCATACCATGCAAACTCAGACTTCGTCTTTTCCCGAAGATAAACCATTTACCACTGACGCGTTGCTCACCGCATATGGATGACGGCCAGAGGTACCCTGTACTATTTTGGAGCTTGAATTAAGTCGAAATCTATCACTAGCTCCTTGATCCAGCTCTCTGTCTCCACATATGAGACGCTACCCTCATACTTCCCAAGGGTCTGCCGCTAAAAGGCATGAAGCATCCTCTGACACTGACCATCCTCCACTAGGTTAGCCCTCTATCTATCAACCAAAGAAACCTCTATGGACTCAATTTTCTGTACTACTTTTGGTTGTCTCCAAGGTGCCATAGTTGTATAGTAATCAAGGAATGCCTAATCCCGAGTAGTGTAGAATATTATTCATAAATTTTCTTAGGATTATTATTCATTTTAAACCCCCAAAATTCCCATGAAACACAAGAACACATGTCACTATGATGCATGTACCTCCCCTATGGTCTCTACCCTGCAATCAGTGCATCCTTAGTTGGTTGTTCGGTAGGTCCAGAGTCCTTGCATAGGATCACGGGGGGCCCTAAAATCTTGTGTCCTAGCCAGTCTTCCCTAGCCTATGTCATGCAGCAAGATCATCCAACCCTATTTCCCTACCATCCCATGCAATACTCACTGTTCCAAACCCCATAATCCATCTTATCTCTCACCCAACTCTGATACCATTCTGTCATAACCTACCTTCAACAAAAGGAGAGAAGTGAAAACAGATTTCCAGAACATTCCTTCTTTAAGTTAATGAATAGATAATGACCCCTCGAGACTACATTCGATAGGTCCTGAAGTGGCGACCAGCACTAAGGGTATAGAATCACACTCAAGATGGAAGGCATTGCCCTTTTAATTTTATAGGATCATGATATAAGATAGAAAACCCAACAACACCAAATAATAAAGTAAAGGTAAATCCTAAAGTAAACCATTCCCATATTCATGTTCAAAAGTAAAAGATACAAGCCATAATAATTACAAATGTATTGTACCAAGGAAAAAAGGAAAACGACAATAGCAACATCCCCAAGGTCTGAGCTAGTACGGTCTTACACGATCCCTGAAGTCCTCCTAGAAACCTTAAAACAATATTATATAGATAGGGTGAGCATATAATTATACACAGTAGGGAAAAACAAAGGCCCTCATGCACAAGTGGAGAGTCATTATAATGCCTTGTGAGAAACAGATACACCAAAACATCTAGCAATGTAAACTATCCACCCAAGCCTCACAAAGGGACACTCCCCAAATAACACAAGTCAAGTAATGTATAGTAATAGAAAATTGATATTTGGGTACCCCGTACCACTTTCCCACTAGTTATTGATGACATCCTATGCATCGTACCATTCATGCCATTTTCACCGCAGACTCACTACCACACCCATCTCGCACACTCCTGGGCCAAAATCATGCATCCCGCCCACAAAAACCTACGCCACAAACACCATCTCGCTCGGAAACACCTGGGACACAACCACCATGCGTAACCACACCCGCAAACACCTAGGCCAGAACAACTACTGCAATGCCCGAAGACACCTGGGCCTCATCCCAATGACACTTGGTAAATAACCACCACAACTACCCTCCACGAAAAATAATTGGCTAAAATGGACCTCAGGACATCACAACCTACCTCATGAGTCTTGGGCTATTCAGGAAAGGGAGAAAAAAAGGAGCAAATAACCAGCCATTCATAGGAGTCTTGGGAAAAACACTCTCCCCCATGAAATGGGGGTGTTCGGCACTATGTGATCAACATGGGAAGAGGGGGAAGAAACATAATAACTAAAATTATATGTATAGGTACCAATCACTCATACCAACCTAAAGTATCCAATGATAACCTAAGCGTAAACACCCTGTTACTATTCATTCATAAATGAAAGGCACAACACTCACGGCCAAGTCACAACTCATTCCAAACACAATTCCCCATTTAAACCATTCTTGTTTTCATGTTCATGTGATACCATTTGGATGAATTCTAAAATCCTGGGAAACTAACAGGCATAACCACAAGCTAGAGAAAGAGGAACAACCAAATAGCAATCTATGCAATCACACCGAGTTCTCTTGTGAATTCACAACAACAAAGTGATTAGTGAGATCATTCAAAGTAATGCAACCAAACCATGCCTCGAGATACTGCCCAACACCGCATCAGATTCACAAACAACAGTCATGCCACAACAGTGGATCCCATCTCCATTCACATCTTCCCATAGGCATCAAACAGAAAAACACACCTACTACCAAACAGAGTAGAAAACATCCAGGTTCAAGCACATCATTAATTAGATTCATCTTTCAGTTTTTTACCAGAGTGGTCATATAGGGATTCTCATTTTACTAAACATCCATTTAAACCAACAGAGTTTTGGTGACTAACCAATTTCCA
This sequence comes from Viscum album, assembly GCA_963277665.1. Classification (NCBI taxonomy): domain Eukaryota; kingdom Viridiplantae; phylum Streptophyta; class Magnoliopsida; order Santalales; family Viscaceae; genus Viscum; species Viscum album. The sequence continues at coordinate 1,414,136,093 of OY728153.1, read as the reverse complement.
TGTTACAGTTATTTAGTTATCACCAAAGGCAAGGGTTCATTAGTATGCAAGGAAAGACCACCAACGACCATGATTTTCAGTGAGCACAAGTCCATATAGTTCACAACACATATCAACATAAAAGAGTTTAACAGAACATCGATCACACCCCCTTCATTCATTAATGGTCTGTTCATTATCTTCATTAAGTTTGGTTTCATCAATCCGTATAGAATCAATAGCATACCTGCCCCACATGATACAGAGTAAGGAGAAATGAAGGAAAAACCTTACCTGGTTGATCAAGGATTGAATTTTTCAACACACCAAGAATGTTGGAGACTCTAAGGGTGAGCAGAAAGGATCCGGCACAAGTGAACCTCTTATCATGGGAAAGGAAACTCCAAATGCACTGGCATGAAAAGGAGGCCGACCAAAAGGAATAAGAAGAAAAAGAAATTCCCATGTTATATATAGATAAGATCTTGTTGTTAGGAGATATTGGGATTCGAATGGCCTTAATGTAAGATCGTGGTTCCCCAAGTGGTTGGGTGGTTACACATGACGTGATTAATTATTATTTAATTATTCATATCGAAAAAGGTTGTAACATCTGGGATTTTAAAGGATTTTATATAAATGGAGGGGAACAATACATGGATACATAGCTGGGTCCATTGAGGGTCGCCCCAACCTTAGGAATTTAAACATTGATTATGGTCATAAAATACCCTTGAACCACTTTCAAACGGTTAAAAAGGCCTAAAAAGGGAGTTACGGGAGAAAATACAGAATAAAAACCCAACAAGGCCGGGTGGCACTGATCGTGCCACACACCGATCGGTCGCACCGATCTCTTGCACTGATCAGTGAGGCACCAATCAGTGACATATCGAATGTTCCACACACCAATTGGTCACACCGATCGGTTGGCACCAATTAGTGACACACTGATCGCGTCACACCAGTCGGTGGGGCACCTATCGGTCGCACTCCCATTGGTCCCACCGGTCAGTGTGGCACCGATCAGTCACATGCCGATTGGTCGCACACCAATCGGTCGCAGACCAATCAGTCGTAGGCCGATTAGTCACACGCCAATTGGTCACAAGCCGATCGGTCGCACCACCGAGACGCCACACTTAGGATATATATTTTGGCCATGGGGTGGACCATGAGTGTCTGGGCCATCATAAAAAAATATTTTAAAGCATGTAGTCTTTAATAAATATATTCGTTAGATTCTTGATGATGGAAAGGGAATTCAAAAGCCTATATTGCGATACTATAAATTCAATTTTTCTAGACAATCTATGAAATGTTTTCATGGAACCGTCATCCTTTTTAACACTTAAAAGATTGTATCAAAATAAAAATTCATTATTTGAGAAGTATAATGCTTCTATGAGTTGGTAAAATTGATCATCGATATGTGTTATATGATATATTTTCATCATATTGGATTATAAATATCTTGATAAAAATTAAAAAGTCACATTGATGTATCCATCCTTTTCACAAAGTGGATTGGTTCACTCCAGGATATATTAGAAATACTTACGAAATATTTTTTGGGATTACCCTCTAGTTTAAAAATTAATTTCACCAAATTAAGGGGATCTATATTAAACAATATCAATATTATAGTCATAGATCAATGTCTGAGGTTTATTGAATACTAAACCACTTACTATGGTGGAATACATTTAAATTTATCTATATATGCATCATTATACTCATATAATAGTCCATTCATAAATTATGACGTCCCCTATGACAATTTAAGCCATGAATGTTTCATTGATGGGTATCATAACACATGTCCAACAATTTGTATACTCATTGACTTCATACTCATCATTTCATTTATAATTTAAAGTTTGATGATTTGGGATATAAAATTAAATTTCATTATTTGGATTTTTGACATGTTCATAATTTATTGATATCCATTCCATTCCAAATATTACTTATTATTATACAATGGGAAGTATATATAGTTTCCCAAGGAGTTTAATCACAATAACATAGATTATAGAAGAGTTAATTATCATGTACACAATCATAAATCCACAATTAGTTTTTTCGTGGAAATTGAAAATAAATATTTTGCGGAGGCAAATATAAATTCTTATATTTATTGTATGATATAAAATAAAAAGATCAAATAATTCATTCCCAACTATTGAGTGAAGGATAAGTGTGAATTTTAGTAAATTATTATTATGATCCACCGTATTTGTGGAGATGCTGTATATTATCCATTATTCCATTAACTGGTAATATTTTTTGTCTATTCTCTTCATTTTCACTCATATTAGGGAATTGTGGTTCTTAATTCTTAAACTAATCACTTTTGAAGAATTATGGTGTGGGCGGAATATTAGTTCTCTATTTCTTCTTATATATTCATTTTATCATCCTCTTAGTATCACTGTGGAAATTATGATCACAATTCCATTATTTCCGAAACATAAAACACTTATTTAATCTAAAAATTTAGTTAATCAGGTGATTTATTACGTATTTATTTCACATAAAATTTGACATTATTTCAACCATGTTTCATTTAATGGGAGGTTCTATGACACTCCATTATCCTCTTTTATTATCATGAATTTTGAGAGTTTTCATATTCTATATATACATTATGATAACATTTAATTATCTATTAATACCTACCAATGTTATATTTGAATGTCCGATCGAAGAATATTATTTTAGAAAGTAAAAATATTATCAGTTTTATTTTCACTAACATATATAAAATTGAATGCATACATCATAACTCTAGTGAAATTTTCATTATAATACACAATGGATTTATTATAATTTTTCTTCAGTTATAATAATTCTAGCACAATTTAACATGTATAATATTTAGAAATTTTTTACTGAAATATATCTTCTATTACTCTTTCATTAAATATATTCTACTACCTCATTTTATATACTATTCTTAATGGGATTCCACTACTGTTATGACAATCTTGACAATATGTTGATGCCAAAAAATGGGATAGTCATGTTCTAAGATTTTTCTAATTGTATCTATTAATTCTACCTCACTAAACCATTTCTATCAAATATTTAAATTAATGGAATGTATAAAAAGGGTAGATGATCTTCTATGAATGAATAGATGGAGAGTAGATCATTCCACAATGTATTCAGTATATATACATTATTTTTATTATTTCTCAGAAATTGATATTGTTATGTGATAATTTCCATTTGGTTTTAATATCTTCCCAAATATAATTCAGTTTTTATATGGGATAATCTTCACATTTTTCTTCACACACATTATTGAAATTCTTAATCAGGGTTCCCATGATTACTATACCCAAAGTAAAATTTCTAATGATCATACTTAAATTAAATTTATTTCATATAAAGAAACTATAATAATATAAGATATATTGTATAAATTATTTTTTAATATTAACGTAGGAATATTTGTGTTTAAATTTAGGTTTTCAATAGATAATTTAATGAATGAAGTAGTTATAAATTAAAAATCCACATTAAATTTCATGAATAGAATTTAATTTCCCAAAATAATATATCACATAATTGTATCTCTATTTGTATAGTATTAGGTTCACACATCTTGCATCCGAGTAAAGATTATGTTAATTATCAAAAATCTACTTTGAGATGAATAACTATAGAAGAATTAATGATATAGCTTCATACACGTGTCAATATATAAACATGGATATAATTTATAATATAACCACAAATTTTATACTATAACATAAAATGATTATGATATCCTATAAATTGACTTATCCTTTAGTGTTTTCACTTATACTATCAAATTCGTTTCAAAAAATAGAAAAATAACCAAAAAATAAATTGAAACCTGCACTTATAAAATCTAATGTGAGGTACAGAAAACAACTTGAAAATAGTATACTAAATTCAGGATTTAAATAATACATTTCATATATTTTCACAACACATAAGAACATAGTGGTTTCATGCCATTGATATTTTCAATAAAAGCATATTATATTATAACTCAGGGACACATTTTACCATAATTTTAATCTTATTGATCCCTTTTCAAAATAATAAAATTTATATAATGGTTTCCATATCCTAGGGAATTAAAATGTAAAAACTTTAGCATAAATTTTTAATAGGGGAAACCAATGTCATAATGTATTTGATCATAAACCTGAAAGTGAACACGAAGACAAGATAAATATCATTTTAATATATTTTGAGACCATATATGAAAATTATTAAACATGGGTTAGAAATATAAGACCATAATATTAAAAATACGGTTTTATAATAGTTGTGACATAGAAAAAATGAAACATAATAATAATAAAATATCAAATCATACAATATGATTTTGAAATATTTTTAAAAAAATTTAATACCAAAAAATACATATCAGGAAAATAAAAAATTCCCTTAAAATTTTAGAATTACATGATAAGTAACCTATAAATGAGTCACTACAATAATAATAGTAAAAAATTTGTTAAAAAACACATTATTTCCATTCATATGTTAAAAACTCATTATTACCATGTATAAAATTGTGAGAAAACCCATTGTGTCCACACCTATGATAAAAACACATTATTTACACTCTTGACTTGGTCAGGTGATATTGAAATTAATCAATGCATTGGAGGCTGGTAGTGTAACACACTCATCACCAAACATATATATATGTTCTCCACATAAAATCAACCATCATCATATCATAATCATGGTATGGAATTAGAATATGTGTCCTATAATTTTTCAAAAAAACCCATAAATTGAGAATATTAAATCATAGGATATGAAAAATATTATTTTCATAATTTAATAATAAAATAAAAACATATATATAGTCATCATACATAACATCATGATTGATAAATCATGGAGAAAATACATATGTGAACATAAAAATAATTCACTAATACCTTTTAAATCCTAAAATAAAAGTCGATTGAAAGTAACTTTCAAAAATATATTTTAGAATTGTAGTAGAAAAATTTAAAAAGACAATTATTATGTATTTTTATAAATAATATATATTGTAAAAGATAAATAAAAATTCAATCTCGTAAATCTATATTGGTAAATATTGGAAATGAATTCCTGTATTAATATTTTTAGATAGTTTAAAAATATCCCATTTATAGGAAACATTAAATGAAATTATTTATAGATAATCGATATATAATTATAATTAATTTAAAGGAAAAATATTTTTGGGATTTATATAGATGAAACGATTTCAATATGAAATACTAGGATATGGATGAATGAGAAACAATTATAAGATTAAGTGTTAATCATACAACATTTATACATTTATTTCAAAAAAAAATAATTCAAAGAAGTGTATATTAATGATGATATGTTTTTTACCTAGAGAATAAGTGGAAATAACATATAAAATAATGTGATGGAAGGGAAAAATAATGCTTTTATATTATATTCTTGTATGGAAGGTTATGAACCCCTGAATAAGAAATTGTGTATAACCCCCCCAAGCCCACTCTTTAGGAATCGATGCCAGAAAAATGTTGTGTAATGTTTTTTTATAAAAGTGAATAAACAATTACAAAATATATTAAACAAAAGAGGAACTTTTACAGGTCTAGGTTATGGTGGATTAGACAAAACATTTAATTTATCAGAGTAGAACGAAACATCAGCAAACACCTACTATACTTCTTCGCACTCTACCACCATAAGTGTCGAAACCTGATTAATAATTTCTGTGATTCCTGTTAAAAGCATTTAAAAACAAAGTGTATGTATTTAATTCCCCAATAAGGGGTTTTAAAACTATTGATTTAATTTTTAAGAAATTGATCTATTAAAAAAACATTTGGGTAAATATCAATGAAATTTTACTTGAGAAATCAAAAGAAAATTCTATCAAAATACTATAATATTTACAAATTAATAAAAATATCTTCATTTTGAAAATTTTCATTCTTCAAATTCTCTTTATAACTAATCCAGTGATTTCCGTGGAAAAATATAAAGCACACTTCTTGAAAACAAAACATTATTTTTTGGAATCATAATTTGTTGAAGGATGTCTAGGGCCTACGCACTTAGCAAAGGATGGCTTCACTCCCTAATAGCCATCAATTTTTATAATGAACAAGAGTACGAATTTTTCAAAAATGCCTAATTTTTTATTTACATAAATATAAATATAAATATATGTATTAGTGCTTTCCACTGGTGTTTTTACTTTTAAACTTGTCAATGTATTAAAAAAACATCCATTCGTATATATATATATATATAGTTTTCATTTCATCATTTGTATGTTTGTTTACTACCAAAACATTTGTCAACCAGAATTTATTTATAATTCTTCTTTCTTTCCAGAATCACCGTTGATGCTCATATGAGGAATTAAATTTTCATAACACAACCATAATAATTTATAAATTGCTATACATAAAAATTTAAAGGAAAACATTTAAAACAATTTCTATGATATCCATGCATTTTATAATTTCGAGACAAATCCCAAAAAAAATTAAATTAAAACATGAATTTATTATAAATGAATTAAGTGTCGATTTTTTTGTAACACGTGGACATGTATATGTGAAAATGTGATTAATAAAATGTTATGATGTGATAGGTGTGTTTTTTAAAACATGATGATAAATAGACCATAAAATCACCATTTCATCTATATATATATATATATACATATATTTTTATATTTATGTATGTGTACTGACATGGAACATACAACACTTGTTAATCACAATTTAAATACATGGTTGAGAAAAACGTCGATAAATGAAAAAAAATATTCATTTGAAAAATTAATTATGAAATTAGATTAAATCATGGATTAAGTACATATTCACTCATACATTGATTGTTATGAATTTTTTTATACTTAGATGAAAAAATATACATATATAGGCATTTTTATATATCATAAAGTGATAAAAATAATTCTTACATGACATTGAAATAAATTATGAGGTTTGAAAAATATTCCTTACATGTATATTTAAAATAAACTAAAGTATTACATATATAAACCCTTCCCTAAAAATAAATTTCCAATACAAAATAAATTAGAACATCACAATATTTTCTTCACTAAAGAAAATGTATTTTTAGCAAAAAACACAAATAATATAAAAAAAAAATTTCCCTATCCAAATAAGAACAAAAGGAAGAATAATTTTTAAACCAAATCCTAATATAAATGTTCACATTAGATTTATAATAAATATAATTTTATTTATAAAATCTATTTCAAAAATATAAATCAGAAACATGAAAATGATGAAAATATCAATGGAAATAGCACAGAATTTATTTGAAAAATAATAAACCTTTACCATATAGACTTTTTATTAATTATACTAGAATCTAACGTTACATACTATAGTTTTATAAAATCATATCTCTCAAATTCACATCCTCTCAAATGGGATAAACGTAAAATAGAGGCTTTTCGACACTACCTCAGAGACTCTAATGATTCACAAAAACTCTCGACACCTCATTTTATATACACAAAAAGATGGTAGAGGTAGTCATCCAGGCCAACCTCAAAATAAATGAGTGGGTGTCATTCAACAAATCAAGTACATTTTCAAAGATCGAATTCAGAATACCTCTAAGAAAGAAAAAAATAGTTCAGTTTCAATCCCCATTCTTGTAGAGACGTGGTTTTTTCCCAGTAAGACTTTTGAATATTTCTACATATAATATCGGAGTTAAGCACGAAGATGGCGTGCGATTCTGAGACCCAGTGTTCCTAAAATAAATTTTATAAAAATATTAAGTGTTTTTATATTATTCACATGTTGGGGTTGTGTTTTCACTTAACAGGTTGCTCAGATCGGAAATCCGAGGTCAAATTTTCTTCCGGATTGTGCCGTTTAACCAAGGTGGGTGTAAGAGTTGCAGGCGCGGGCCTGCTGTGAGAGGCGTCCCCTAGGGGAAAAACGTCATTTTGAAATAATGACTTATTAATTTCTATAACTGGTTTTATTTTCAAATAACATTAAGACGAATCCTCGGAATTGAAATCTAAGACTTCCGTTGTGTTTGAAATGGGGTGTTTTGCCTAGGCGTGATATAACATGAGTGGGCATGGAGGTTTCGAAATCTGCACCCGTCGGCAGATTTCAGAGAGTTTAAAAAATGTGTAATTGGGGGAAATTTATTTCCCTATCTCTCTCCCTCTCTCTAGATCGAGCATTATTTGGAATTTTTCGGCATTATTCACCAGATTGAGAAGCGAACTTCAGTGGATCAACGTGGGATCACTACAGGAACGTCGCCAACGACGAACGACTTGATCGAGGTAGGTTTCTTGTTAATTTGTTTCCGCGCATTTTCAATTTTTTCGTTTAATTTCTAAAATTTTGGAATTGGGACAATGTCCTAACAAACACGTCCATCATCCAATCCATGTTTTCACTTATCGTTCTTGGGATTTCTTCATCCCAATTTTTATATGCATCAAATCTAGTCAGATCGTGGATGGAGGGAAAGTACTGTAAATCCCTCTCCCGGAGGATACCGAATCATCTTTTGATTTTTGGAATCAGTTTTCCAGAGTGGTGGTGGCAGCCGTCGGAAGCCCTAGCTCTGGCAAGGGCAGTGGCTGGAGGTTGAGGGGGCACAACAGATGTGTCTGGGAGCATGGTGCACCGGCGAGGCCCAGTCGGGCGTTCGGATTCAGCGCATGCGGAGAGTAGGCAAAGTGGCCAGCCTGGCATTTGGGGTTGGGCGTGCGTCTTCAGATGGGATGGTGGTGGAGATCCGGGAGGAGCTGGAGTTGCAGGATCTAGTGGGTGCGGCTGAGCAGGGCGGTGGCGTTCGGTGGAGCAAGCCGCGGGGTGTCCAGGTGGATCCGGCAGCGGAGTATAAGAGTCCGGGCAGCTGCGGTCGTGGACGGCGCGGGCTGCGGTGGTGCGCTGCAGGAGGCCCTGGTCATGGGATGTCACAGTAGAAGGGGATTCCGGCGGAGGAGCTGGCGTGAGCGATGCCTTCAGGATATCGCGGTCGAGAAGACCCCTGAGGTCAGCTCCTCAGGGAGGGGGAGCCGCAACAAGGACCCGAACCTTGCATGCCATGTTGGTCGACGCAGACGGAGACTGAACAGTTGGCCGGTCGGCTGGTGTGAACCAGACCCGAGGTGGGTCTGGTGTGGATGGAGCAGGCCGCCGCCAGGGGACTGCAGAAAATCGTGCAAGACCCGCAGCTGGGCCACGGGCAGGCCGAGGTGAACCGGCCTAGTTGGCCCCCCTTGAGTTCGGGGGGCCATATCTTTCTAACCGCGCATCCGTTTGATGCACAGTCTGCAACTATATGTTTTTGTCAGTGAGACATACTTTTTGAACCATGTTTATGGGTTTTTGAGTTCTCCACCCAAGTATGGGTGAACCTATATGCTTTACATTAATAATAAAAAATTATTATTAAAGTTGCAAAGAACGTGCCTCGTGAGCTGGACGTCTATTTGATGTGCCGTCAGAGGCGCGATGGCCCCGGAGCTGAGACAGTCCTTCCAAGGATAGTTCGGAGCCTTTGCAGTTTTGTTTCGTTGCTCTGTGGCATGAAACACTTTATACAAGCTATTAATTAATTATTTTAATTAATTAATTAATTATTGTGTCATACCTAACTCATTTTTGGGATGTCTGATTGATGCGTCGTCAGCGGCAGCGAGACCCCAGTCCTCGTGCGGACTTTTTAAGATGATTTCCATAGAATTCGTGTTTGAGACAAGGTGAAGGCCTCACAGGGCCTATTTCACAAGTTTTATGGTGAAATGACACTTCTTCACCCAACGTCCATTTGGTGTGATTGAGTACTCATTTCTGAGTGTTTTTCTGAAGGGATTATGACGGTGAAATCTTCCTGCCTTAATTTGGGCTCGAGGCATAGGCCCCATGAGGTGTCTTTTAGACGTATGCTGCATTTTACGACTAATGCAACATAAGTCCGTTCAGGGAGAATGAATAGCCTATCCCACGTGGTTATCAGCAAGGAATACAATGGTCTGATTTTCATGACGTGTTTTGGGGTCGAGGTGTGGGCACCATAGGGCCCGGTTTGAGTATAATGTAGGGAGATGCAACTTCTTGCATCAAGAGTCTGTTTTAGGCTCTGTCACTGGCGTTGTGACCCTGGTATCTAGGTGAAATTGACAGAGGTGGTTTCAGGCATTTATGCCAGAGTTGATGCATGGGCCCCATAGGCTGTCTCTTATGCTGTGTGCAACGTACCACGACTTTTTCATCAGGCATCCATTTGGGGCATTTGAATAGTCGTTTCATCATATTTTTCCAAGATCATCATAGTGGCATTGGTAGCCCGACTACTTTCGGGACTGAGGTGCGGGCCCCACGGGAAGTCGTATGGGCATAAAGCGGCGTTGAATGAATTTTCCACCAGGAGTCCGTTTCCAGCGAGTAAGAATTCTATTTCGTGTGTTTTTTCAAGTGGATTACAATGGTGTAATCTGTTCGGGTGATCGGATCCTCTTACATGATCTTAATAAATGTGGAAACAGGGAAGGGTGTTGGTTGGTGGCTCTTTTGACACACTCTGACCCTACGCATGATAGGGGCATTAGTAGCACACAGGGATGGTACGAGTAGTGTGGAGACATCAGACCAGTTCTGGTTTTACCCTACAGTAGGGTTGCGCAGTGGGTCACCGTTGATTTATTTAGGGTTTACCCTCCAGTAAATCTAGGTAGTGGGTCACCTGATGATTTATTTTGGGTTTAACCTCTAGAGGGGATCGGGAGTGGGTCACAGTTGACTTATTTAGGGTTTACACTCTAGGAGGGCTGGGCAATGTGTCACGTAATGATTTATTTATGATTTACCCTCCAGCGGGGCTAGGCAGTGGGTCGCCGTCGACTTATTTAGGGTTTACCATCTAGTAGGGCTGGGATGTGGGTCACTCGATGATTTATTTTGGTTTACCCTCCAGTGGGGAAGGGCAGTGGGACCCCTTTGACATATTTAAGGTTTACACTAAAGCAGGGCTGGGTAGTGGATCACCTGATGATTTATTATGGTCTACCCTCCGGTGGGGCTGGGCAGTGGGGCCTTGTTGACTTTTTGGGGTTTACCCTCTAGCGGGGTTGGTTAGTGGGTTACCAGATGACTTATATCAGACTCAGTCATATCTATGATGCAAGCTAGTGACTTTTCTCCATGATTACCGGAGCGGGACCCATGGTGATACGGTCTAGCGATGAGGTAGCTTTAGAGTGAAGGACTGTTGGGAATCAGTGATGGATATATTTCAAACTATTGGTGACTTCTCATGGGCTGAGCATGGAGATCGATATCCCCTTACACACTCATTCGAGTTTCTTTTTGAGAATAAATATATAAAAACTACTTTTGTTCCCACACCGTGGGTTTTGTTACTCTACTTCTAGGATGGTCAAAGACGCACGGGGTATGCCACATGCTTTCCGTGTCTATCTCTTCATGGTTGGACGAGTCCACTCATCTACTATATTCAGTGAAGACTCGATGAGAAGTTCGTATTCTCACTCTTTCAAGCATCATTCATCTGGACGAGTCTACTTCCTTTCTCTTATTCGGTTGAGTTGCACTCTCTCTATTGTACACTTACACTATCCATGATCTGTCTACTACTCACCATTATAGTACCTCCTTTCTTTCTCCATCGAGATTTCAGGGCATCATAATTAGTATCTTTATACTCACCCCTACTTAGGCTTTTCCTGCACTTTGTGTGACCATGCAGGCAACAAGTAGGTCGGTCGAGATTATGGAGGAGCGTAGAGGACACAGGAGCTTGGGCTGCGTTCGGTGGCCGTAGCAGGACATTCTATGTGTGAAACTTGCAGGCTGTTTACTCTCATTTCCCTATGTCCGGGATGTGGCATCTTTCTGGTTGGGCGCATTTTTTTCTCATTTTACTGTTCATCTTACTTGTCAGCACTTCACTTATACTGGTTAGAGGAGGATGAATGTATGTTGGTTTCTATTTTTTTATTAGTGTTGTATCCTGAGTTATTTTCTTTGAACTTTTTCATTGACTTTGCTGTGTATGTGTGTATATTTTCTTAGTAAAAGTCCTCCCCTAGTTTGTTGTGCCTTAGGCGCTAGTTTTCAGCCCCTGGACTATGGAAGCGAGCTTGGGGTAGTTGCGACTCGAGCCCCTGTACGGGTCAGGTCCTGAAAAAAGTGGTATCAACGGTGTTTCATTCCTTGTGGAATTGTTTGGACTACCCTAAAAATGGAATTGGTTGTGTTTTGGGGCAATAGTGTCAACATGTCTTGAGAGCATCTCTCGGAATAGGGAGTCCAGTGATGGTGCGGCGGCCGACGTATACATTCACCAGGACCCTGAAAACCCACTTGGCGACTCAGAACACTGAGAGATTTGTTGCAGGGAATTTGGTTCATGCATAATAGAGGATTGAGTCTTTGACTATCCTTGTTGAGTCTGCTCCCCACTGTTGTTGATATGTATATGCACATTTGACCGTGGAACTCCTTGATATGATTCAGGATGTCTCTCTGATAATATCCAGCCAGGATACTAGATCTGGTTAGTGACGACGATTCCACGAGCGACGAGGCATCATTTCAAGTTACATCATATGATTACCCTTTCTCTAGGAGGAGAGGGAGTAGAACCTCCACCTGTGGAGTAGAATATAGTACCGGTAGTGAAGGCCAATGATGAGTGCATGGTGGGCGCGCTACGTGAGTTCTAGCAATCAGAGACTGCTGAGATTCCATGATGATCCGTATGCTAATACAATGAAGGGTTGGCTAGAGTCGGTGTTTCACCTCTTTAGGCTTGTTTGGATACTGATAGGTTGGATGGTGGCTTTGATAGCCATTTTTTCCACTGAGCAGTTTGTAGTTAGTATATACAGGGTTTCTCAGATACACGATGAGTCGGTACTCTCATGGGATGACTTCTAGAATCTATTTTATGTGGAGTATTACCCCTTCCACTTACTCTTTTTACAGTTTCGGGAGCTGTTGGAGCTTCATTGGGGAGTGATTGTAGTGGTTTTGTACATGAATTTTGCAGACCATACTAAGTACTCATTGGATTTGGTCCATGATGGCAGCTTCTAACACATAAGTTTGGGTGAGACTTCTATTGAGGATGTCTGTGTCAGCGTAGTGTCCTTGTGCATGCTCACCCATCTCGGGGTGCTGGAGAAGGAATTGGTGACCGAAATATTTATGGAAGATGGACGTTGGTCGGCAGGGCCTTAATGCTGGAGGCCTCACAATGTTGAGACTCAGATACATGGTCAGGGACAACGTAGAGCACTGAGATAGCCCAGGGGGGACTAGTGCTATGGTTGTGATGTGCAAGGACATGTGGCATGAGAATACTCGACCAAATGTGCTGCGTTTCGAGGTAGATGGTAGATGCACTTCCATTACTGAGGTAGTGTCATGATCAAAGAACACATAGGTGAGGACATGGTGGTCCCAAGAGAGGCGGTGTTGGCAGAAAAGTAGGAACAAATGTCATTGGTGGACCACGTTTTGAGGTCCTTCCACCACCACTAGGAAGCCCATGTTAGGCTCAGGGAGATGACGAACGGGGCGGCGAGTGGCTGTGTGCTATGGATGTATACAATCATGCAACACATGAGATGATAAGAGGTACAATCTGTTTTTTTTTTGTACTTTTCTCAGTAGACCTTGTTAGACACAGCATGAGGTACTCTTTTTTCCCAACTCCTTGTTCGAGGGGTTACCGAGGGTGACATGGGGCGTCAGTGTAACCATGTGTTGGTGTTTTCCGATGTATATTTGAATTCATAGGAATGTAAGGTTCTTCCCCCACAGAGATGAATTTTTGTGATGTGATCAAAACCATGAGGGATAGTTAGTACCACCCAAAGAGAATAATATTGAAGTGTGGTGGATGAGTCTCTCTGACATGTGAATTCATGGTGGGGATATGAAGTGGAGTGTCAAAGAAGGTTTTAGTTTCTCCAGTGGGGCCTTTCTAATTGACCTCCCATTTCTTGAGGTGCCACTAGTGGGTTTGGTAGAGAGCCTATTTTGGGGATTACTCTCATTCCAAGAGGAACAATGAAACGTGGGGAATACCACGTGCTTTCCGTGTCTAGCCTATCGCAGTTGGATGAGTTTTCTCACCTGTCCTATTTGTTGGTACCTTGTGTGCTCAATGTAAATCTTGATACAATTATCAAGTATATTTTGAGGTGTTGGAAACCCCATGAACCGAACTACATGCTTCACTATGTGGTTCTGGTGGTGGTCCATGCACTGAGAATGTAGAGACACTATCTATTGGGAGAGAACTTTGTGGATTGCTCAGACCACCAGGTTCCTAGGTGCCTCCCCACCCAGAGAGACTTGAACCAGAGATGATGGTGATGGTTGGTGTAACTCCCCCACCCCAGTTACCTAGAGTCGGTGCATTATTACATTACATTGGCATGATCACAAGAACGATCAAATCTCGAAAGGCCGATTGGTTAAGTAGCCTTGGAAAGCACTATATATATTCATAAGGTTTTACATTACATCATAAAGTGAAAAAATACTAAAACAACATAGTCTACATATTCCACACTCATATCCCCACATACTATCCCTACAGGTCATTCATAATTTACTTCTTCATACCCTGGGAAAAATAAAACATATAAAAGGGGTGAGCTCAAATGCCCAGTAAGGATAAAAATATAGTGGAAACTTTCATAAATAATAATAAACATTTAAGGCAATGTATAACTAAAACAAAAGCCTTTTAAACTTCAACTTCAACATAGTATGGAAAAAATAAAATGAAATAATGCCATTTACTTATTCTCATGGATATTATACTAATAGAATAATCACATGAAATATCAATAAAGACTTTCATAATGATGGAATGCATAATTCCAGACTATCATAACAACATAGCCAGGGCCTCGTGCCAAGACTACAAATAAGATTTTGTCAAGGCCTTGTCCCAAGACACTAGTTTGAATCATTAGACCTACCGACGCATCAAGGAGCTATAGCGGGCTCCACCCATCACATATTAAGTCCAATGCATTCCCATATGAAAAGGTTTAAATATAATATAAACATTCATATTAAAACTAGCATACGAAATGTCAATACATTCACCATAAACTATGAATGGTATAAAAATAGCACATCCACAGTCAATCATATCACAAAACCTTCAATACAATATAGTAGCTTTGTATCATAATAAATCAACTTCAAATAAGTGTAAAATCCATCAATGGATGTTGACATAGATGAAATCAAGACTCTTTTTAGAGAAATATCTCTTTCTATTTTGGAATAATTTAAGAGTAATATATTAATAAAATAAATCATTTTCTTTGAAAATATTCTTATAATATTGTAAGGGAAACATAGACGATTTTATAAAGGCAGAAAATAACCGCACCCGCTGTATAAGTTAAAAAAACATTCTTACCTTAATTTTGTCGAAATGGATAAAAAGAACATTATTTGGAAAACAACAGAAATATTACTTTATAAAACTATTATGAAAGTCAAAAAAGGGTATAAATGAGTTCAACCCATATTCTTTTAAATATTAAAAGATTTTTTGAAATATATATTTAAGAAACATGGATGTGGATGATAAAGAGATCCTAGTAGATTATTATGTATAAACAACCTTGGATAATGAAGAGATTGTGAAATAACCCCTACCATGTACTTTTCCTTGGTTGGGGTAGGTTAACCTCCTGTATAATGGTGAAATAATTGTTATTAAATTATTCAATAATCATATACATTAATATGATATCATATATGATCATTTATCATTGCTTTGTTAATAATATCTTAGAATTATCGTCGTTTCGGGTGTAAACTTACTCATTTTCTTTTATAAGTTTTGTTACGTAAGCCATGTTTGTAATGGATAGGTTGTATCTTAATCATATCCAGAATGATATCAAGTCCTTATATACTATTATTAATCATCAAATGAGAATTATACTTGAATGGATACGATGGAGAATGAATCTCATCGCGTTCTTGGAGACAGTAGTCTGTACGTACGCACGAGCAACAATATCATTCTTTTGATATTAAAATAATATATAATTGGATATTATATCATATATACAGAATAATTATAATGTTATATTTATTATTTACATGAGTTACACATCATTATTATACCCATACAAATAATAATATATTGAATAACAATTACACCACGACGTGGAGACAGTAAGCCGTACGTACGCACGAATGGTGACATGTTATTCCAATGGTGGATAGAATACTGAATATGGTTGTACCATATTTATAATAACATCACATTATATATAAGATAATTGAGTTACTATTTTAGAATGGTAATAACAAAGGAAGAAGATGTGGAAGAAGAAAGGAACATGGAAAAGGGTGGTGAAATCATTACCTCTTCTTCGGGGTTTTCCTTTTGATTTGATCAAAAGGGCTCCATAGGTTGTCTTTCAGATCCAAATAAGGCCCTTGAGTTGTAGTTAGGGAATTTGGGAGAGTATTTGGGCAGATATTTGCCGAACAAAAAGGCTTTGATGGTGTGAAAAAATGATAAGGAGGAGTGCCCTTTTATAAGAGGGGTGAGGGGCACCTTTGGAAAAGCTAGAAATATTAATTTATAATAAATACATATTCGGTTTCTAATAGATCCAAATTGGATTATTTAAATGTTAAGGTAGGTATAGGTCTAAAACCATTCAAAAAATATAATTTAGACAGGTTTGGTTCATTATATTAACCTTATCTGTTAGTTTTAACTCTTCGTTAATTAGTTTGACATTTACCTTGTCACTTTGTATTTTTATATTATATAGTTAATAAACTTACTATATACATCCAAGAGACCCCCAAGTGGTAAATTAATGATACAAATTTCATGATATAAGTCTCTTGGAAGAACCTTAGATTTTTAGGAATTTAATATCAATTAATAATATAATATTTGTTTGAAAAACATTTTTATGTCAATTTTGACACTATTCAATAGTTGATTTTTGTGAAACTCATAACAGAATTATTACTTCGAAAAAAGTAAATTAAATAAATCCTAATATGTTATATTATATTATAAAATTAGTGTAATTCAATAAAAGTCTCAAATTATATTTATTTGGGTATTTATAATATCAATTATTTTAATATTTCACTATTATGGTAATTACTGCATCATCATTGTGTCATAAATAAATTAAATTATTTAAAATCTAAAAATTATAAATAAAATAAAATTATGTATGAATTATTTTTAGATTTCTAATGAATATTTATAGTCTAAAATCCAACATATATAACCCTATGTAACAATTGTTTTGCTAAAAGATATATGCTTGTGTCATTTTTGTATTTATTTTAACTTAATTAAAATAAAGTGTCCCTACCACTTACAGGTGGATCCCTGGGGTCCCAAAATCGACCCATAGATTCCCATGGTCGACCAGGTATCAAAAAATAGGGTTAAGACACGTTTTATGGTAATTTAGTATTATTATAATATTATTTGTTTAACCCTTGTTTACCGAATTTACCCTTTAACCATGGTAAATAAAATATTTACCGAAGTAATTATCCAAAATGTATAAAAATAAAAGTTACCTATTTACAAAATTTGAACATCCTGATTCAAAATATTGAATCCATTTTCCTAAATTCAAAACACAGATGTGTTAGAAATTAATTTAAAACTAATTCCTGTTGTTCAAACAAAATGCTTGTTTTTAAGAGATAATAACAATCAAAAGATTGGCACTTGTTTATGCCTGGTTTAAATGTGAAATTATATTCAATGATCCACATTGTATTACATGGTAATAATATATTTTAAATATAATTTAAAACCACTCAAATTCATTATTTATCACTATTAATTATTTCGATTAAAAAAGTTGTTTTTAATTAAAATTTAGTAATTTATTATTATTCATCAAAATATAAAAGTTATCCGAAAAGTACCAAAATTTCACCCTTGGATAATTTTGTTATTCCAAATCCAAAAATAATGTATATTTTAGCAAATTAAAAACCTAAAAGTTGGATTTATTAATTTTAAATTGATTCCTGCTTTCGAAACCAAAAGGCGTATTTTTAATAAATAATAACTGTCAAACGATTGACACTTGTTTATGTCCAATTTCAAGGTGAAAATACTTAAATGACCATAATTAGTTTAAATAGTAAAAATATAATCTATTTATACATCCAAACCATTAAAATGTTTAATTTAACAGTATAAAATATTTTAATTTAAAAAGTTGTTTTCAGTTAAAATTTCGTAATTTTTCACTATTCACCCAAATATGAAATGTATCAGAAAGACACCAAAACATTATTGATACTAATTTATTATGTCCCGATTCTAAAGAAGAATTTAATTTTGTCAAATTGAATATATAAAAGTTTCAAATATTGGTTTTAAAAAGTCTTCTCCATTAAAAGACGGTAAATTTCATTTTTTGAAAAATACTTCTTTTATCTGAAAAAATGAATTTGTTCATAAATCATGTCTTAGAAACTCATAATATGGATTAAAATTATAAGGATAATATAATATTTAAAATTTATTTAATACTATTCATAACCTCTTTTGAACGGCTATTTTGGTACGTCGTGGTGTACTTGAACTGAGTGTTGCGTACAACACACGCTATTGTATTATTCAAAGAGAAGTGTACCGTGGATGATTGGGGTGTTACATTCACCCCGCCTTCAATAAATTGCGTCCTTGAAATTTTAAAAATTGGGCTTCAGTATATAATGGAAATTCCCACATCAGAAAAAGAGTCAATAAAACTATTACTTTAAATGCAAAAAAGAGGTATAAAGGTCACCCACGATAACCCATACTATGATTCCAGGTTGGAAAACATGGATATAGATGATAAAATAAGTGTCATGTTCTGATGGAGAGGGATAGAAATCATTATCAGGAGAATGTTAACAATAAGAAAACCACAAACATGTGTTGGGACACACGATCATTAATCTCCTAGTAGTAAAAGTAAACGGACAACATTTTTTGTTTAATGTTACATTACATAACGATGAGGAATTTAATTATGATATTGACTAAGAATATAAAGATATATACTTATTTTTTATGTTGAGTTTCATTCTTTAATAAATTTCCACCACTAACTCATCTTTCACTCTAAAAGAAAATAGAACATAAAAAAATATTATATTTATCCTATTCGTATAGGGTTCAAAAAAAATGAATTTATAATTCATATTCCAGATATTTTTAAAAAAAACTACACTATTTAATCCCAGACATCACGTGGGTCAGTGGTATGTGATACACCCTTGTCTCCCTTTGGTTGTGGGTTCATGTCTCGTGGCCTTTCCGGACGCGACGGGTTGCCGCCCGATCTACGGGTTGTCCTTTTATGCAATCCAAATAATCCAAACTTGAACTATCCAAAAAACCTTAGTCCAAAATTTATAAGGAAGTTAAACACAATGAAGATCCTTTTTTTGCGTAATAACATGTGACCACATTCATCATGTATTCTTTTAAAACACTACAACATCCTGAATTACCATAAAACCTTATTGATTAAATTCACGATCCCTTATTCCTTAAAGAATAATAGATATACTCCTTCAATCTAGAGATGTTTTAAAACCCAACAATGATGGAATATACAAATCATTAATCAGTTTTAAGGTAGTCAACAATATCCAATATAATTTATCCAAAACAATAATGTATTATTCTAAAATCACTACCTAAGTATCAGAACCATATTATGGTTTATCTTTCTCTCAACCATATATTTTCCAAAAATTTAACCTGCTATTGAGTCACTTTTCTTTGTTCCACACAATCTCAAGTCCATAATGAAATAGTACTTTAGTACAATCCTTATATACTCCATAATTATTATAACAAGTACATTGTTGATACAACACTCAAATGACATAATCAACATAAGAACTCTAATCATTCCTCTTCATCTGTGGTAGTATCATAACATGATTATTATCTAATAGGATCATTTCTGGCATAGTCTGATGACTGAAACATAGGTTCTCATAGTGTCCAAACTCCTTGGAAATGAAGCATTGTACATTTTAAACCATTTCCTTACCCTTGCATTCACTTACTTTATGCCCTTTCCCTCCACAATTATAACAAACTCCCATTCCTTTCAAGCAAGTTCCAGGGTGTTTCTTTCCACAGTTATTACATATGAGAAAATTCGTCTTTTCCCTCTTCCCATTATCCATATTTCTCTCTTCCATCATTTTCTTCTCTTGCTTCCCTTCAATGCCATAGGACCCAGTAAACTCTTTACTTATCTTATCAACACATGATATTATTTCTTCATATGATGATAATACATGGGAGACTATTTCTCTTATAAATTCTGGATTAAGACCATAAAAGATATGATCCTTCTTTATCTTTGGATTATGTGAATTGCTGAAGTTCTCATTCCTTCTACTGGGCACCATTTCTAAAAAATGGCATACACTATATTAGTTTATGAATAATAATTCCTAATCCCAAACTTGTAAAACACATAACATAAATTAAATATTTAATGGATATAATCCATAATCATAAAAATGTCTCCTTTGAGGAAGTATATACTCATAAACCCTTCGTAATGATTTGTAAATAAAATGAGAGTTATCCTAAGCATATCCCCTGGGAGTGTCATGACCAAGAGTGCATCAAGGCCTGTTGTCGTGCACCAGTTCCCGTTCGAGTCTAGCTCAAAGCGGTGTTTTCGAGTTTTACCCCTAGGTACATCTGTTCCAGAGCCGCCTCTACCTACTCGTATCCAGACATGGATGTATTGCTCGGAAAACTCACAAAATATTTACAATACCAAAATTCTAGGATATTCTTTTACACTAATCCTCAAATTTCATCTTAGGTCTATGTTCTCTAATCAGATTTTATCTAAATCTGGGTTCTAAGGATTGTACTAAACATCCTCTGATACCAACTCTAATTCCCCGACCTCAGTTACCTAGATTCGGTGCATTATTACATAACATTGGCATGATCAAAAGACAGATCAAATCTCCAAAGACCAATTGGTTTAGTAGCCTTGGAAACACTAGATATATTCATAAGGTTTTACATTACATCATAAAGTGAAAAACCACTACAACAACATAGTCTCCATATTCCACACTCATATCCCCACATACTATCCCTGTAGTTCATTCATAATTTACTTCTTCATACCCTGGGAAAAATAATACACAGAAAAGGGGTGAGCTCAAATTCCCAGTAAGGATAAAAATATAGCAGAAACTTTCATAAATAAGAATAAACATGTAAGGCAATGTATAACTAAAACAAAAGCCTTTTAAACTTGAACTTCAACATAGTATGGAAAAAATAAAATGAAATAATTCCAATTACTTATTCAAATGGATATTCTACTAATCTAATAATCACATGTAATATCAATAACCACTTTCATAATGATGGAATGAATAATTCCAGACTATCATAACTACATAGCCAAGGCCTCATGCCAAGACTACAAATAAAATTTTGTCAAGGCCTTGTTCCAAGACACTAGTTTGTCTCATGAGACCTACCGATGCATCGAGGATGTATAGCGGGTTCCACCCATCACATATTAAGTCCAATTCATTCCCATATGAAAAGGTTTAAACAAAGATAAACATTCGTATTAAAACTAGAATACGAAATGTCAATACTTTCACCATAAACTATGAATGGTATAAAAATAGCACATCTACAATCAAACATATCACAAAACCTTCAATACAATATAGATGTTTTGTATCATAATAAATCAACTTCAAATAAGCATAAAATCCATCAAAGGATGTTGAAATAGACTAAATCAAGACTCTTTTTAGAGAAATAACTCTTTATATTTTGAAATCATTTAAGAGTAATATATTTATAAAAATAAAACATTTTCTTTGAAAATATTCTTATAAGCTTGTAAGGGAAACTTCGTCGATTTTATAACGGCAGAAAATAACTGCACCCGCCGTATCAGTTAAATAAACATTCTTACCTTAATTATGTCGAAAAGGTTAAAAATCACCTTATTTGGAAAACGATGGGAAGATTCCTTTATAAAACTCTTATGAAAGTCAAACAAAGGTATAAATGACATTAACCCATATTCTTTTAAATAGTAAAAAATGTTTTGAAATATATTTTTAAGAAACATGGATGTGGATGATAAAGGATCCCAGCAGATTATTACGTATAAACAACCTCAGATAATGAAGAGATTGTGAAATAACACTTACCTTGTACTTTTCCTTGGTTCGGGTAGGTTACCCTCCTGTATAATAATTAAATAATTTTTATTAAATTATTCAATAATCATATACATTAATATGATATCATATATGATCTTTTAACATTACTTTGTTAATAATATCTTAGAATTATCGTCGTTTCGGGTGTTAACTTACTCGTTTTCTATTATATGTTTTGTTACGTAAGCCATGATTGTAATATATAGGTTGTATCTTAATAATATACAGAATGATATCAAGTCCATAGATACTATTATTAATCATCAAATGATAATTATACTTGAATGGATACGATGGAGAATGAATCTCATGGCGTTCGTGGAGACGGTAGTCTGTACGTATGCACAAGTGACAATATCATTATTTTGATATTAAAATAATATATAATTGGACAGTATATCATATATAAAGAATAATTATCATGTTATATTTATTATTTACATGAGTTACACATCATTATTATACCCATCCAAAGAATAATATATTAAATAACAATTACACCACGACGTGGAGACGGTAAGTCGTACGTACACATGTATGGTGAAATGTTATTCAAAGGGTGGATATAATACTGAATATGGTTGTAACATATTTATAATAACATCACAGTATATATAATGTACTGTAGTTATTATTTTATAATGTTAATAACAAAGGAATAATAAGTGGAAGAAGAAATGAACTTGGAAAAGGGTGGTGAAATCATTACCTCTTCTTCGGGTTCTTCCTTTTGATTTGATCAAAGGTGCTCCTTAGGTTGGCTTTCTGATCAAACTATGGCCTATAGGATGTAGTGAGGGAAGTTGGGATAGTATTTGGGAAATTATGGGCGATCCAAAATTCTTTGAAGGTGTGAATAAATGAGAAGGAGGAGTGCCCTTTTATAAGAGAGGTGAGGGGCACCTTTGGGAAAGCTAGATATATTAATTTATAATAAATTTATATTCGGTTTCTAGTGGATCCAAAGTGTATTATTTAAATTTTAAGGTGGTTATGGGTCCAAAAAAATTCAACCAATAGAATTTAGACAGGTTTGGGTCATTATATTAACCTTATATTTTAGTTTTAACTCTTAGTTAATTAGTTTGACATTTACCATGTCACTTTGAATTTTTTTATTATATAGTTATTAAACATACTATATACATCCAAGAGACCCCCAAGTGGCCCATTAGTGATAAAAATATCATGAGATAAGTCTCTTGGCTGAACATTATTTTTTTAGGAATTTAATATCAATTAATAATATAATATATGTTTTAAAAACTTTTTTATGTCAATTTTGACACTACTCAATAGTTGATTTTTTTGAAACTCATAACAGAATTTTTACTTCTAAAAAAGTCAATTACATCAATACTAATATGTAATATTATCTTATAAAATTAGTTTAATTAAATTAAAGTCTAAAATTATATTTATTTGGGTATTTATAAGATCAATTATTTTAATTTTTCACTATTATTGTAATTAATGCATCATCATTGTGTCATAAATAAATTAACTTATTTAATGTATAAAAATTATAAATACAATTTAATTATGTAGGAAATATTTTTAGATTTATAATGAATATTTATATTCTAATATCCGACATATATAACCCTATGTAACAATTGTTTTTCTAAACGATATTCTCTTGTGTCATTTTTGTATTCATTTTAACTTAACTAAAATAAAGTGTCCCTATCACTTACAAGTGGATCCATGGGGTCCTAAAATCGACCCGAAGATGCCCATGGTCGACCATGTATCAAAAAATAGGGTTAATACATGTTTTGGGGTAATTTATTATTATTATAATATTATTTGTTTAACCCTTGTTTACAGGATTTACCCTTTAACCATGGTAAATAAAATATTTATTGAAGTAATTATCCAAAATGTCTAAATATAAAAGTTTCCTATTTACACAATTTGAACATCCTGATTCCAAATATGGAAAACATTTTTCCAAATTCGAAATACAGAAGTGGCAGAAATTAATTTAAAATTAATTCTTGTTGTTAAAACAAGAAGCTTGTTTTTAAGAGATAATAACTATCAAAAGATAGGCACTTGTTTATGTCTAGTTTAAATGTGAAATTACATTCAATGACCAACATTGTATTACATGGAAAAAATAAATTTTAAATTTAATTTAAAACCACTCAAATTCATAATTTAGCACTATTAATTATTTCGATTAAAAAAGTTTTTTTTAATTAATGTTTTTTAATTTTTTACTATTCATCAAAATATAAAAGTTATCCGAAAAGTACCGAAATTTCACCCAAGGGTAATTTTGTTATTCTGAATCCAAAAATGAAGTCTATTTTACCAAATTCAAAACATAAAATTTGCATTTATTAATTTAAAATTGATTCATGCTTTCGAAACCAAAATGCGTATTTTTAAGAAATAATAACTATCAAAGGTTTGACACTTGTTTATGTCCAATTTCAAGGTGAAATTAATTAAAATGACCATCATTAGATTAAATAGTAAAAATATAATCTATTTATACTTCAAAACCATTAAAATGTATAATTTAAAAATATAAATTATTTTGAATAAAAAAGTTGTTTTCAGTTTAAATTTAGTAATTTTTCTCTATTCACCCAAATATGTATGTTATCAAAAAGACACCAACACATTATTGATACTAAATTCTTATGTCCCAATTCTAAATAAGAATTTCATTTTGTCAAATTGAATATATATAAGGTTCAAATATTGGTTTTAAAAAGGCTTCTCCATTAAAAGGCGGTAAAATTTCATTTTTTGAAAAATACTTCTTTTATCTGAAAAAATGAATTTGTTCATAAATAATGTCTTAGAAACTCATAATATGGATTAAAATTATAAGGATAATATTATATTTAAAATTTAGTAAATACTATTCATAAACTCTTTTGAACGGCTAGTTTGGTAAGTCATGGTGTACTTGATCTCAGTGCTGTGTACAACACAAGCTATTGTATTATTCAAAGAGAAGTGTACCGTGGAAGATTGGGGTGTTACAGTTGGAGTTTCTATAGGAGGGTACGACTTTTCTGCAGTTGATGATGCATACTCATTCGTTTGTTGAGCGTGTAAGAGAGTCTCGGTTGTGATGCACCGATTGTGAATGCTTGGGTGACTGGATATCATTGGGCGTTTCACCAAATGGATATTATGAAAGAGGGAATCAAGAGACCATGTTCTAGGAAAAAACTGTGATTTCGATCATGAAGTTGAATGTAGATCTTTGTCCAGGGATGTCCCTGGAGTTTCTTTGGGCCATTCAGGAATCATGCAGGCGGTTGGGAGGTTGCCTTACATCTTTCCCTACCCTCCCAAAATTATGAATGGGCGCGCGATGTCTTCCACGTGTCACAAATACTGAGGTACATGCATATTCATACCATGTCCTCAAGAGTAGCATACTTTATACGTACGAACCATCCCTTTGGTTCACGTGTTGTGCCAGCATGGTGTTGTGCATGATTTCCTGGGAGTGGGAGAGCTAGGTGTGAGCTTTGTATCCCGAGTTCTCTCCCCTGTTTATTTTCCTTTTCGAGGACGACAAACATGAATGAGGTAATGGTGTAGAGACCTGTTTTTTCCTATAAGTCTTTGGAATATTTCTACCTATAATTTCAGAGCTAGGCGCGAAGACGGCGTGCGATTCCGAGGCCCGATGTACCTGTAATAAATTTTTTTAAAATATTATGTTTTTTTATATTATGCACATGTCGAGGTTGTGTTTTCTCTTAAATGGTAGCTCGGATCGTAAATTTGAGGGCACAGTTACATCCATAACATGTCGTTTTCCCTAGGCAGATTGTAAGAGTTATGGGAGCTGACCTACTATGAGAGAAGTCACCCATGGGAAAATTATCATTCTGATAAAAGGACTTAGTGATTTTTATCACTGGAGTTATTTTCGAATAACATTCGAACAAAGCCTTGGAATGGAAATCTGAGACTTCCATTGAGTTCTAAATGGGGTATTTTTCTTAGGTGTGATATAAAATGAGCTAACACAGATGTTTTGGAATCCACACCCATCGGAAGAGTTCAGAGAGTTTATAAAATGTCGAATTGGTGGAAACCCATTTCACACACTCTCTCTCTCTATCCCTTGAGAGATCATCAGTGTTCTTCACCGTACTTCACCGGACTGAGGAGATGAGTTTAGCAGATCGATGTGGGATCGCATCAGGCACATCGCCAATGACAAACGGCCAGATCGAGGTAGTATTTCTGTTAATTTTTTCCCAATCCTTTTTCAATTTTGTCGTTTAATTTCTAAAACATTGGAATTGGGATAATGGTTGAATGATCACGACCATCGTCCGATCCCCGTTTTCACTTCTCTCTATTGTGTGTTCTTTGTCCCAATTTTCAGACGCGTAAAATCTCGTCAGATCATGGATTGGGGGCAGGAACTACTAAGGCCTCACTTTAAGGATACCGAATCTTCATTTGGTTTTGGAATCAGGATGCCAGAGTGGTGGTGGCAGCCGTCGGAAGCCCTGTATCTGGAAAGGGTGGTGGGAAGAGTTCGGGGAGGCACAAAAGGTGTGGCCGGGAGCATGGTGCTCTGGCGAGGTCTGGCTAGGGGTTCAGATTGGGCGTGGGTAGAGAGGATGTGGAGTGGACAGCCTGTCGTGCAGGGCTGGTCTTACGGCTTCATACGAGACGGCGGCAGCGAGCTGTGAGGAGCTGGAGTTATGGGTTCTGGAGGGTGCGGCTGATCAGGGTGGTGGCATTCGGCGAAGCGAGCCGCGGGGTGTCCAGGCGGAGCCGGCAGCGGAGCAGCGGAGTACGGGCGACAGCGGCCTCGGATGGCGCGGGTCGCGGCAGTGCACTGCAGGAGGTGCCGGCCTTGGCCCGTCGCGGTCAAAGGGGAAGCCGGTGGAGGAGCCATCATGGGTGACGCCTTCGGGCTATCGCGATTAGGATGAACCCCGAGGTTAGCGCCTCGGGTAGTGGGAGCGACAATAAGGACCCGCACCTTGCGGGTCCTGCTGGGAAATGCGGACGGAGATCAGCCAGTTGGCCGGTCTACTAGGGTGAACTGGACCTGAGGTGGGTCTGCTGTGGCTGATGGGGCTGTGGCCAGCGGGCTGCCGGTCCACGGTTTGGACGGGGCCGACCATGGTGAACTGGCCCAGTTGGCCCCCCTAGCGTTCGGGGGGCCCTATCATTCAAATGGCACGTATGTTTGACGCACCGTCTATGACTATAGGTTTGTGTCAGCAAGACGGACTTTTGGAAGTTTGTTTTGGGGATTTTGAGTTCTGTGCCTGAGGGCGGGTGAATCGAGAAGCATTACTTTAATAATAGTAAATTATTATTAATGTTCCAACTGATGTGCCTTGTGAGACGGACGTCTGTTCGACATACCGTCAGAGGTGTGGAGGCCCCAGAGCTAAGACAATCCTTCTAAAGTTGGTTTGGAGACATTTCGGATCGATTTCGTTGATCGGTGGCCTGAAACTCTTTACATTAGTAATTAATTATTTATTTTAATTAATTAATTAATTAATTGATGTGTTGGACCTAACTCCTTTTGGGATGTCCGAATGATGCGACATTAGCAGCAGTGTGACCCTAGTACTCATGCTGACTTTTTGAGATGATTTCTGCATCATTCGGGTTGGAGACAAGGTGCAGGCCCCACAGGTCCTAGTTTACATGTTTTACGGTGAAATTACACTTCGTCACTGACGTTTGTTTGGGGTGTTTGAGTACTCATTCCTGGCTGTATTTCCGAGGATATTACGATGGTGAAATCCACCCGCCTAAATTTGGGCCCAAGGCCTGGGCCCCATGAGGAGGCTTTCGGACGTATTCTTTGTTTTTACGACTTATGCTACATAAGTACATTCATTGAAAATGAATAGCCTATCCCTCGTAGTTATCAGTAAGGAACACTTTGGTCCTATTTGCATGACGTTTTTCAGGGTTGATGTGTGGGCCCCATAGGACCCCCTTTGCGTATAACATGAGGAGTTATAGCTTCTGTATCCAGAGTCCGTTTTAGGTGCCGTCAGCAATGTTGTGACCCTGGTATTGAGGCGAACTTGCCTGGGGTGGTTCCAGGCATTGAAGCTGGATTTGAGGCATCAACCCCAAGGTCGTCTCTTAAGCTGTGTGCAGCGTACCATGACTTTTTCATCAGGCATCCTTTTGGGGAGTATGAATAGTCATTTCATCGTGTTTTTCCGAGAGCATCGTGGTGGAGTAGTTCTACAGACCTCTTTCAGGACCGAGGTTTGTGCTCCATGAGATGTTTTATAAGAATAAAGTAGTATTGAATGAATTTTCCACCCAGAGTTCATTTCCAGTGAGTAAATAGTCGAACTCACATGTTTTTTCATGAGGATTAAAACTTTGTAATCTTTTTCGGAGAGAGGATCCTCATACATGATCAAATTATATGTGTAAATAGGGAAGGGATTTAGTCGTAGGATTTTTTGACGCACTCCGAACCTACACACAGTAGCATCGTTAGTGGCATCCAGTGATGGAACGAGTAGTGCAGAGACATCAGATGAATTTTAGGTTTACCCTCCAGCAAGGCTGGGCAGTTGGTCACTGTCAATTTATTTAGGGTTTACCCTGCAGAAGGGCTGGGAAGTGGGTCACCTGATGATTAATTTATGTTTTACCCTCCAGCGGGGATGGGCTATGGGTCACCATCAACTTATTGAGGGTTTACCTTTCAGCATGGCTGGGTAGTGGGTCACCTGATGATTTATTTACTGTTTACCCTCAATCGAGGTTGGCCGTCAACTTATTTTGGGGTTACCCTCCAATAGGGCTCGGCAGTGGGTCACCCGATGATTTATTACGGGTTACCCTCTAGGGGGCAGGGAAGTGGGTCACCGTTGACTTATTTATGGTTTACCCTCAAGCAGGGCTGGCCAGTGGGTCACCCGATGATTTATTACGGTCCACCCTCCGGTGGGGCTGGGCAGTGGGTCACCGTTGGCTTGATGGGGTTTACCCTCTAGCGTGGACGGGAAATGGGTTACCAGACGACTTATTTTAGACTCAGTCCTTTATATGAGTCTATTCAGTGACTTTTCTATATGATTATCATAGCGGGACCCATGGTGGTATGGTCTAGCGATGAGGTAGCTTTGGCATGCGAGACTATTGGGCATTAGTGATGGATAACTATCAAACTATTGACGACTTCTCTTGGGATGTTCTTAGAGATCGGGATCCCCTTACACACTTTTTTGGGTTTCTTTTAGAGCATATATATATACACCCTACTTTTGTTCCCACTCCTTGGGTTCGGTTACTCTCCTTCTAAGAGGGGAAAAGATGCGTGCGGTATGCCACGTGCTTTCTGTTTCTGGATCCTCTTAGTTGGACTAGTCTACACTCCAACTATAGCCAGCGAAGACTCGACGAGAAGTTCGTCTTCTCACCATTTCTATCTGTTGGCGTATGGACGTGTCTGCTTCCTTTCCCTTATTGGGTTGAGCTGCACTCTCTCTATTATAATCTTACACTGTTCTTGTTCTATCAACTTCTCACCATTTTAGTACCTCCTTTGTTTCTCCCTCAAGATCTTGGGGCAACCTACTGATTATCTTTATACTTACCCCTTCTTAGGATTTTGTTACACTTGGTGTGCCCATGTAGATGATGGACAGGTCGGTCGAGACTACGGAGGAGCGTAGAGGACATAGGAGCTTGGGCCGCATTCAGTGGACGTAACATGACTTTCCATTTGTGAGAATCACTGGCTATTTAATTTAATTTACCTGTTGTAGGGGTGTGGCACGTTTTTTGCTGGGCATGTGTTTTTCCCCTTTTATTGTTCATCTTACTTGTTAGCATCTTACTTGTACTGGTTAGAGGTCGATGCAAGTATGTTTGTATCCATTTTTGTAGCAGTGTTGTCTCTTTCTTTCTTTTCATTGAAATTTTACATTGAGTTTGCTGCATGTGTATGTACAGTTTATTTGGCAAAGGCCTACCCTAGTTTGTTGTGCCTTCGACACTAGTCGCCGGCCCCTGGCCTATGGAGATAGGGTTGGGGTAGTTTCGGATGGATTCCCGTTATGGGTCGGGTCTTGAAAATTCAAAATATTTAAAATCATATATTATATATAATTAATCAAGAGGAGTACAATTCTTTTATTCTTGTGGTGTACGCATTGATGATTTAGGAAAAATTATCATAAATTCTTGACAAAAAATAATTTAAAGAAGTGATGTTGATTTTAGAAATATATATATATATATATATCTAGGAAAATATCTAATAGGAACAAAAATCATTGAGTGAGAAAGAAAAGGATGAAACTGACAAAAAGGATACAAATAATCTGATTCTAGAAGATTCAGATAAGAAGGAAACTAATAAATAATACAAACTTGTGGATCTATTCAACACAAAGAGATACCTACAAATAAAATAAACAATACCTGTAAATTTGGACGACACCGGACATATATTCAAATAAAAAAGTCCATTTTTCAACTAGATCCCAATTAAACTTCTACAAAAATTAAATTTTTTAGTTAGATTCTGAATCGTGACAGTTTTCAGATTCGAAATCTCTCTTAGGCACTTGATCACATATCTAGAATCTTTCTCGGCATTGAGCTCAACCAACACTACATTCAACCTCCCTTGGTATCATCCTCTCCTACGACATTGGCATGAGAACTACATCATTCTCATCTTCGGCATTGTCTCACGAGTGTTTGTCCATACCTCTGGTTAAAGGACCGTCCCCTCCACCGAACTATTTTCTAAAACACGAACCCCATATAAGAGATTCTTTTTTTCTCCAATCGAGTCAAACCCCAACCCGCACTCAACTTATTTTTTGTTTTTTATTTTTTTTATTAAATTTTATTATATTAATATAATAGAATATAAATAATTTTCAATATGAAAAAAATGATACACTTATTTTTTAATAAATTTATTTTATTCACTTTATTTCATCCCTTTATAATGATGTATATATATATATGAATTATTTTCTTGCCAAATTTGAAAAATAATTAACATATAAATATATATATCATTGTAATAAATTTATATGATATTTAAATTATATACATATATTAAAATATTAATTTATAATAAAATAATTTAATAAGGTATATGTTCATTCAAAACATATTTTAATTGTTGAAAATATTTATAAGTCTATTTTTTTGTTAAATTATTCCGTCGTTAGTCATAATTATACACAGAATACATTTACTTAAATGTTCTCTGGGCGTTATCTTCTCCATTATTTAAAGGAATTGCGCCCTTACAATTCTTCTTTCGAACATATGAAAATTCTGAATTTTCATCTTTATAATTAAGGAATTTTTAATGATTCTTATCAATCTGAAGAAAACCATACCATGAAAATATTATTTTCCTAAAAAGACAACATATAATCTCCATAGTTGACTAGACCATGCCTCTGATACCATTTATAATTCCCCGATCCTGCTCTTGCAAACTCAGTTCATGAAAAATGCTTTGTAATTTTTATTATAATTGTGAAATAAATTACATAAAATCTTAAAAAAAGAGGACCTATTATCGGTCTAGGTTCTAGAGGATTATACAAAACATTACCTTTATCAGAGTTGAAAAAAAATCGACAAACTCCTTCTCTGATTCAGCGAGATCTAACACCATAAAGTGTCAATTCCCGATTTATTATTTATATGATTCATGTGAAAAGCAATTAAAAACAACAGGTGAGTATTTAATTTCCCAATAAGGTTTTTTAAAACTGTTGATTTACATTTTATAAAATTAATCTTTTGAAAAATAAATTTCTATTAAATAACATTGTAATTACATTTGAGAACTCAAAAGAAATTTTTGATAAAATACTAAAATATATACACTTTAATAAAAATATCTTCGTTTTAAAAAGATTCATACATTGAAATCTCTTTAAAATTAATCAAGTGATTTCATTTGGAAAATATTACCCAAAATGCATGAAAACTAAAAAAAATATTTTGAGGAAACATAATGATTTGAATGATGTCTTGGACCTACCCACATAGAGATCGATGTGTTCACACCCCAATGACCTTATCTTATTATAGTAAACACGTTCAGTGATTTTTCGAAAATGATTAATGTTTTCATTATATATATATTTATATATTAGTGTATGTCCCTTGAGTTT
The DNA here is from genome assembly GCA_963277665.1 of Viscum album. Lineage (NCBI taxonomy): Eukaryota > Viridiplantae > Streptophyta > Magnoliopsida > Santalales > Viscaceae > Viscum > Viscum album. The sequence continues at coordinate 1,414,103,665 of OY728153.1, read as the reverse complement.
TTACTTTTAAAAAGGTAATGTATTAAAATAAGCATCCATTCTTAAATATATATATAAAATTTTCATTTCATCATTTGTAATTTTGGTTACAAATCAAACTTTTATCAACATGAATTTACTAATAATTATTCGTTCTTTCATGATTCACCTTTTATGCTCATATTAGCAATTCAATTTTCCTAAATTAACCATAATAATTAATAAATTTCCATAAAAAAATATAAAATAAAAGTATAAAACAATTTCTATGATATCCATGTATTCATTAATTTTGGGTAAAATCCCCAAAAAAATTAAATTAAAACATGGCCTTATTATAAATTCAACAGGTGTCGATGTATGCATAACACAAGGACATGTATATGTAAAAATATGATTAATAAAATTTTATGATGTGCTAGGTGTGTTTTTTGAAACGTGATGATAAATTGACCATATAATCACCATTTGATTCATCTATATATACATATAAATATATTTTTTATATGTATGTATCCATATTGACATGGAGAATAGAACATTTATTTATCACAATTTAAATTCTTGGTTGAGAAAAAAGACAATGAATGAAAAAAAAATTCGTTAGAAAATTTATTTATGGAAACAAATTAAATCATGGATTATATACACATACACACATACATTGATTGTGACAAATTTTTTTAAACATAGTTTAATAAATATACTTATATATGCATGTTAGTATATCATAATTCCAAAAAAATAATTCTTACATGAAATTGAAATAAATTAGGAGGTACAAAAAATATTCAGTACATATATATTGAAAAGAAACTAAATAATTGAATATATATACACTTGTTTGAAAATAAATTTCCATTAAAAAATAATTTAGAACATCGCTATAAGTTCTTCATTAAAGAAAAATGTTTGTCAAAAACAAACTAAAAGAACACAAAAACCTAATTTTCATTTCCAAATAAGAAGATAAAGAATAATAATTTTTAAACAAAATTCAGATAGAATTATTCAAATAAGAATTATAAGAAATATATTTTGATTTATAAAATCCCTTTTACTAAGATAAATAAAAAACATGAGAATTATTAAAATATAAATTTTAATTGGATAGAATGTATTAGAAAAATAATAAACCCTTACCATATGGACATTTAATTACTTGCAGCAGAATCTAATGTTGCATTCTAGAGTTTTAGAAAATCAGATCTCTCATATTCACTTCCTCTTAAAAGGGAAAAACAAAAAATTGAGCCTTTCCCATCTACCTCATAGACACTAATGATTCAAAAAAAAATCATGTCACATCCTTATATACAATCAAAACGATGGTGGTGGAATTTTTGTAGGCCAATCCTTAGATAAATGAGTGGGTGTAGTTTAACCAATTAAAATCATTTTCAAAGATTGAATATCTAATACGTCAAATAAAAGAGAAGAATTTGGGTGTACATCCCCATTCAAAATGTGTAAAATAATTTATTATATATAAATAATCAAGAGGGGTTCGATTTTGTTTTTCATGTAGTGTATATGTTGATGAATCGGGACAAGTTTTCAAAAATTATTGACAACAAAACATTAAAATAAGTGATGTTGATATGAGAAAAAAATATATACAGATATATATAGAACAGGGGAAAACTCTGATAGGAACAGTAATCATCGAGTGAGAAAAAAAGAATAAAACTTATAAAACATGATACAATTAAGCCGATTCTAGATGCATTAGATAAAAATAACAATTAAATAACAGTAACATGTGGATTAGTTCAACAAAAGGTGATACCGAAAAATTGAATAAACAATACCTATAAATTTGGACGACGCATGACATATCTAAAAAATCCAAAGGCTGTTTTCAACTAGATCCCATTCATAAATCTACACAACTCAATTCTGTAGTTGGATTCTGAAGTGTGATGTTTTTTCAATTTGAAATCTCTCTTATGAACTCGATCATAGATCTAGAATCTTTCTCGGCCTTGAGCTCCGTAAATGAGGTATTTGACCACCCTTGGTCTAGGACACTCCTACAATGTTGGTTCGCAAACTCCTTCAGTCACAACTTCATCATTGTCTCACGAGTATTTATCCTTAACTGGGGTTGTAAAACCATCCCCTCCACCAAACTCATTTATGAAACATGAACCCCACAAATTAGATTCTCATTTTCTACCCTCGAGCCAAACCCTAACCCGCACTCATCATCATTTTGTTTTCTTATTTTCGATTTTTATTCTATTTTATCATTTATATATATAACCAAATATAAATAATAGTTAATATGAAAAAAATTATACTCATATTTTGTTTCTCTAATTTTATTTTATTCATTTTTTTCGCTTCATGTTGATGTATACATATATGAATTATTTTATTGTCAAATTTTCCAAATTATTAACGTATAAATATATATATCTTTGTAATCAATTTATATGTTATTTAAATTATATACATATATTAAAATAATTATTCTTAAAAATATAAATTAATAGGTTATATGTTGATTTAAAACATATTTTGATTATAGAAAATATTTATAAAAATGATTTTTTAATTATTACTTTATTAGTTTTAATTATAAACAAAATAGATTTTTTTTTAATTTTCTCGGGGTGTTGCAGTGTTTCGATGAAACCAATTCGCTAAATTCACACTTTTTACATCTCAATCAAACATATTTATAAAACAATAATTATAATAACTTCATATTTAATAATTTTATTCATGTATAAAACCTTTTATAAAATTAATATAAACATTATTACATATATGTATATTGTCATATATTTTATTCAACTTGATTAAAATAAATAGTATTTTTCATTATTTTTATAACTAATTTGATCATTTTCAAATAATTTATGGAACTTTAATTGATGTTTTTAGATAGTTTATAATGTCACAATTTCCATTTCTATGTGTTTCATTTATGTATATTATAGGCGAAATTGTTGATAAATATATTTCTATAATTTTTAACGAATATTTAATATTATCTGAATTAATGTGTTTCATCTATCATTTGCCATTACAAAACCAAATTATGTTTTTTTTAATTTATTTTAATATAATTAATTATCAATAATTATTTTATCATATACATCTATGATATTATTCAATATCATTATTAATATAGGTTATTATACTGACAAAAAATGAGTACTCCGAAATTAATTAATTACTATGATTGTGAAAGTGGACTATTTTAACATAATTTCATTATTAAAAATGTATAATTATATAATTTAGATAAAATTTATTAGTTGTGTTATATTTTAATAATGTTGAAATATAATTTATTAATATTGGTGTAAAATAAGATGTGTTACTTTGTAGATGTTGGAATATTCACATGAATGAATCAGGTTTTCATTTCTCTTAATAGAATAGGTTGAAATTAATTCATAGTTATTTCCATAGAATAACAAATTTTGATAATAAAATAATAGTAATTTCATTATATAGGATAAATTAAATTATATTTTGGAATTTATGAATTTCTTGGAAGGCTCCATGAAATTGGAGGTCTTACAGTAATGTTTTGTAAAATTAGTCAAAATAAAAGGAAATAAGATTATAGTGGAAGGATATATGGAAATATTCTTCGAGGAAAGCGCGTTTTTAGGGAGTACATTAAGTGTTAGTAAGGGGCCCTTATATATATGGTTAGATTGAAATTTGTGTAAATATTTCAAAATAATATAAATAGTGAAGTAGTTTCATATATCAAAAAGAAAAAAAATATAATAAATAATTATGGAATTATATATATTTAAATAAAAAATAAAAAACTAAATTTTTATAATGGTTAAAAAAAATTATTTCCATTCCTTTTTAAAATTTCACTATAAACTTTTATGATTTCACTATGATACGTAATTTCTACCGAATTAAATATATATAAATTAAAATGAATAAAATGAAGATATAAAAAGAAATATAACATCTTATTCAAACTAATAAATTCATTTTGTTAATTAAAATTTCCATTTGTTTGAAAAATTAATTATAAAAATTTCATAAGTAACACATTAAACCCCATTATTAGAAAAAATATTATTTTAATCATAAATAATATGTGTTCTCTAGAAAATTAATTTTATTTAATAAAAATAAATTAAATTAATATATTATTTAAATGATAAATTTTTTACTGAATTCTGTGAAAAAAAACCTAATTTTACAAAAATAATGATAAACTAATAAAAACACTAAAAACAGGTTTTACATTCGAATAAACTATTTCCAAAATTCAATATTCAATCATTGCTTTTCTATGTTTATAATAATATATATAATAGTACCTATAAAATTTATATTTTAACAATTAATTTTTTTATTAGAAAATGATCATTTAAAAAAATTAAATGTATTGTTTGGATAAAAAATAATTATTTAGTAATTACGAAAATATAATTTATTTTTAAAAATCACAAAAAAATATATATAATGATTTTTTTAACTTAATAAATTTAGAAATGACATTTTTATTTTAAAAATAAATTTCATAAATTCATAATTTTATGTTGTAATTGAAAATAATTAATCCAAAGAAAAATACCTTTCCTGAATATTATGTTGTTTAATCATTAATTGTATTTAATATTAATTTTGATAAATTTAAAATTTAGTACAATATTTTTATTTTCAATATCATTTTATTTAGTTATAATTTATTTTCTAAACACCGAAAATAATTTTCGTTTGGTTTCTCATTTGAATAAATATTCTAAAAACTATATTTATTTAAAAGATAATTAATTTGTAAAAGTAAAAAAATTTACTAACACATTTCCATATCATTTTAGGAGTGATTTAAAAAATTTCACATAATGATCTTTATTGATTAATATTCAATTGTATTGAACCATAGTACTTATAGGATGATGATAAAATAATCAATTTATGGACTACCATACATGAAATTAATCATTTATAGTGATCAGATTAAACATCCACATTCCTCAACTAGGGAGACAGATCAATATAAGAGTTCTTTATGTTGTGTAGTCCTCTAACAAAGATCCATTATATGATTCCACATTATTTATGTTACAACCTAATGTTTATATCGTTACATATAATATCAATAACTATTTTTTGAATTATTCTTACTCCTGTTAAATATGTAGTGATTCCTAGATCAATTATCCTTATAACATCTATCATTTCTATCAAAAATGAATTTTAATTTAAAACATATTGTTCGAGAACGGAATTCACATAGATATTTCTAAATGACCTTCTTTCAAGATGTAACATGATTTGACATCAATAAATGTTAGTTTTATCATTGTATCTATTTCATAAAAACATTTTTATGATTTATTTCTACCCATATATAAATCTTAGTGGTATAATATCCATTATCGTAAGAATGAAAGTGACATCCAATAAAACCTCAATGAGTCCTATTATTATTTATAGATTTTTTATTCATAATTTATTTTTTGGGGAAGGTTTTTGTGATTTTTATGATTTCCATACTTAAAATCCACCCAGTATATGTTATTTCACTAGATACTTATAATGTAGTAAAATTATCATATCTTTAGATATTTCATCTAACTGAAAATCCAGTGTGGACATAACACTAGGATGAGGTTGTTTTCTCTAACACGTGAGTGTTATATGAGTGGAGTACTTAAAATTTATTTCCATTATAAATGTTGGTAAATCATATGGACTGATTCCTTTTCTAATAATTTTATATAATATTTCATATGAGGTTGCATCTCAATATTTTAAAATGGAACATTATATTTGATAGATTACAAGGTATACGAGATCACTCTTAAACAAACAACTAACTATCACTGTATAAATTTGAATCATGTAACAAAGCTTCTAAATCATAATTATTGAATAGTATTAATAGAATCATCAAATATTTTATATTCTTACACATTAATAAGGTATTAAATATTTTTTTAAAATAAGAACAATATGTTATGAAAAGTCATTTTATTCATTAACAAAAAATTATTCTTTATAAATAATTTTATTTCATTTTATGTACAAATACTATATATATATTATTGATATAATATAAAATTTACCTAATAAAATGATCCCCATCTTTTAAATCACCATATCAAAATTTTCCTATGGTGAAATTTTGAAAATTTACTAAAAAAATTGATTTTTCAAGGGATCATGTAAAATAACAAATTTTATTAAAATTATAACCTCCCAAGTATTTAAAAGGTAATAATATGTTTATTTATTTATAAATATTAATTATTACATTATGATCTAATTTAATCCAACTATGAGGTTTTAAATTGATTTTATACATGAATTTAATATAAAAACATTTTATTTTTTAAATTATAATTTTTATAAAAAATTATTTTTAATTTCATTTTAACTATTTTATTTTAATATAAATTTTTCCAATTTTTTGTTATGAATATTTAACATTCTGTTATATGTTTTGAATCAGGATTTACATATTATGAAAATATATTTTTTACTTTTTTGCAATATGAATGGAAACATTAGTAAATTTCCTTACAATAGTAAAGGATTAATTTGGTAATTACGGATAAAAATAAAATTTTAAGGGCTAGAAAATGACTCTAAACTCTCAAAAAATTTATTGGATGAAATTATTCTTACCCTCAACAACAAATAAAAATAAATTTTGTTGTTTAATGGAACATTATTATTGATAATGACTTATATATTATTTATGACAAAGACAGTAACAAAATATCCCTTTATTTCTTTTAATTATCTATTATGTGTAGAAATTGGGAAATTGTAGAATATGAAAGAATATATAATTACCATATTATTTTACTAATAGGATTTTTCTTATATAAATTTTTTTATCACTTTTGGGACAAATTTCATGAGATTATGATATTTATGATATTTTATTTAATGAAAATTCAACAATGTCACATTCGTGTTATTAATAATAGTATCATATTTTGTAAAATATTATCATGAATATAATATACACTATAATTATTGATTTGAAATATAAAATATTTATCTTCATTATTGTAATTAATTTATAATTTTTAATAAAAAATAATTTCCTAAAATTCCTACAGATATCGAGTTCAGTAATTAGATTATCACTGAAAATATCCACTAAATATTATTAAAAATATAAAAATAAATGTAATTTGATATAATTTATATAATAAAAACATTTTAAATAAAACAATAAATTTTTATAATGTTATAAAAATATATTTTATAATTATAATATTTTCTTGATATTTTTACAAGTCAATGTAATTAGGTGTGTGAATGTGATGCTAATGATATTTTAAAATAAATAATATTTAATTAAATGATATAAAATTTCTAAAATACTTAAATATTGCCAAAATATTTTCATCATGATTAATATGTATCCCATGATCTATTTAGGGTATTTTTTCATTTAATAGTAAATATTTTAACCTTAACTGAGTAAAAAGACAGGTATACATGATAAGCGTTAAAGTGGTTAAGTAACGATTAAAATCAAAAGGTATGGATATTAATTAGGTAAATACTTATATATTTTTTATGAGGCTATTTTGACATAGAATCATCGTACATTCAAAAAATTGTTGATCCACATGGAATATAAAAGTAATTTATATTAATTTCATATTTTGAGAAATATCAAGTTTGTACATCCCCGCTCTTATAAAATGGCACATATTATTACAAGGACATAAAACATAAAAACATAGTTTTCCACATATTTTATTATAATAAACTTAATATAATCACTCATGACAATCAAGAGGACGTATTATTAGAATAATACCATCCTTAGTGGTATTAAGGAGTTTTAGAAAGATGATTTTCTAGAGAAGAGGTATCCTATTTATTCAAGAATTTCATTTTTTCATAATTATTCCATATTCATAAAAACATCTTCCAACAATATATAATAATACCTACAGTATGAAACATATACTGATATACTATTATGGTAGTTCCATGAAAATTAACCATCACCAAAACCGTAATATGGTATAATAATTAATCATTTTTGGGTATGGTGGACTACCGCCTGAAAAACCAATGTAATTAATATTCCATCACAGTCTATAATGATTGGTTATAATTATTTAATTAAACTTATTATTTTATATTCATTAAATATTAATCATTATTAAAATATAATATATCATTTATGTTGCTACATTTCCATGTAAATAAAATAATTATGTCGTTCATCATTACGTTTGAATTAGCACCTCTACAAAGCGATATGATTAATTTACCTACAATACAATTATTAAATGCTATATATAAATATTAATAGATGATTAATATCATATTTATGATTTTATAATCAATATTTTAATAGAAAATTACATTTACCATCATTTCATAATGATTTTTGGAAAAAAGAATTGTTACCTATGTATAAGAATGACCCATCGTCTCCTTGAATGTATCACAATTCATTTTCATAAACCTATTTATTGAATGGGTTTAAAAGTATAATTTTGGGATAAAAATGATAATTATTCCCTTAATATTATTCTATAGATGATGGAACAATTATCACTTTTACTAGAGACATCATACCAAATTCATTTTGGACTAAAGAATCGAATATTGTCCAAACAACCTATGTAAACATAAATAATTATGTAAATTTTATTACACTATAATAATTTAAATAAATGTAGTAATAAAAATTTCAATGGTTATTAGTAATATAAAATTTTAGTATATTTATAATTAAATAATATATAAATTTTATGTGATGGTTTTGTCTCATCTTTAGCGGCTTTTAAACAAAAAAAAATTAAATATTTTAAAGATTCATTTAAAAAAAATCTTGTTCATGAACATGTTTACAAAAAATAATTTTATAATGTAATTTAAATGGAAATTAATTTTTTAAAATTTACAATTATAAATTTTTTAAAATTATTTTTGAAAAGAAATACTTTCATGGTTTTATGTAATGGTTATTTTTTTAAATTAATTTGTAAAATTTCCTCTTTTAACTATTTTTATATTGGTCAAAATAAATGTTTCATTAAATATATATAATGAATATAATTTATTAATTTAATCTCACAATAATATATTTTTTTATTACCTTAAACGTTTATATAGTTACAATCATAGAAAATGGTTTGAATGGTAGGTGCTTAGTTTTTCAAAGTGAATTATTTAAAAATATAATGTTTATATTCTTCAAAATATTGTTTTATAAAGGAAGTTTTAATGGTTTATGATTATGTTATTGTTTCAAATAATGTTTTATTTTTATTATGTGATAAAATTACTATTTTTTTAAGTGAGAAACCAATGACGGGTGGCCCCATGATAAAGCCTAGATGAGTGGTTACGTTATAACCCCCAATGCATCAGGTGCTCTGAAGTTGGATTTTAACCATATTAGATACCCTATTTTATGATTAATATAAAATATTATTACTCCATTTACCTAATTATATTTAATATTATTTCATATGTGGTTTTTTGTAAATCACATGATTTTAAAAAGGAATGATAATGATATTTTTGAAAAGACGTTTTTTTTAAAGTTAAAAATGTATGTCTACAAAACATGTGTTGTGTGTTTTCAATGGAATAATTATTTTTATTATTTTATGTACCCTACCAATCATTTTATAACTTAAAATTTATTCGAAAAATATCACATGATTTAATGTTTAACAGAGTAAATGATGAGATCCATGGAAAATGATGATGATTTTTAAGAAAGAAAGAACATTTAATATTCTAAAGAATATTATTTTCATAAAAATTGACACTCTTAAGAGTTCGCAGTTATAATTTTTTTGTATTAAATTTAATATTATGTATAATATATCTAAAACACTAAACCTAACTTATTTTTTGGAATATATATTTATTTCTAGTTTTAAAATAATAAAAGTATGAGATGTTTAATTTGAAGTCCTTACTATTGGGATCAGAGTAGTTCTAGATTACATTAGATATTATGATGATTTCTCAAGAGTTATTGATATTATAATGGGTTTAAAAATATATTTTTGATTATAAATTATATGTATTAGAAACATTTTTTTCATTATTTATGTAATGAAATTTTATGGTTATTATCATTATTTTTGCAGACCATCATTTTTTAGTTAATTATCTATTATTAAATTGTGCGATACAAAAACGAGGGGTATGAGAATCAATTAAGGTTAAAAAATATTATTTATATTTTCATTATGTTTTTAATAATACATTTTCTGAAATAGAAAAACTTTTAGAATGTTTTAAAATATAACACATTCATCCAGGATGTGAGAATTGAACACACAACTACATCGAGTTAATGGTGGATATCATACCACTTTCCTATGTGAATTCACATTTATTAAGAGGTTTTATTTTTAGATAAATTCTTATTTTTATGAATATTATATTCCATTTTGGAACATAATTTTTATCATATAAATAACTATGGTATTAGAAAATGATTTTGTAATATATTGATTATTGTTATTTCAAAGATGTTCACAATTTTGGTTACCCTATAAGATGAAGAGAAACCAAAATACTAAGGGATTCTTTCCAGGAATAAAGGATGAATTATATATTATATAAATCAATTATTTTCTTGTGTATTTACAAGGATTAATTTTATTAATTGATGTGGTTATCATTTTAGGATGATTATAATTGTATTTAATTTTTTTCATGCATCTTCAAGAGAAATTTTAATTATTTAGGGAAAAATTTTCAAATATATCTTGTAAGACTATGTGATAATATAATTATTTTTATTGGGATTAAATATTATAATAAACTATTTTCTATGAATTTTATAGATATATTTTATGATGTTTGGGTATCATAGTTCAATTATGGGGATTAATTATTTTTATGGAATTATTTTATATCTTTCCAACAATTTTGGTTCTTTTGCACGTCCAATTTACAATTTAATATATTGTAATCATTTTGGGTATTGGTTTCCATATATGTTGATTATAATTCTTCATGTATGAAAATTCCACTTAAATGAACATTGTTTGGAGAAAAAGATCATATTTTAGAAAACGTTCATTAATAAATGAAACTATAAATTTTATGTAAATATAATGAATTATATTCTTAGTACATGTAGTAAAATAATTCCTCCACTATAGAAACATATTATTAAAATAAAAAATTTAAATGAAAAATTTTATTTGATTACTTTTCTTGTAAGGAAATCAATGTTCTTTTATCTGATAACAGATTAATTGTTTTTTATAGAGAAATCTATAATGAGAATTTTCTCTAACACACTCTATCAGAACATGAATGTTATCATTTCCCATAATATGAATTCTTTTATACATGTAGTTCTAGTATCTGTTATCACAATGGACCATATTACTTACCTTTCCCCCTTTAGAAATATATTTTTTATTTTCCCATGTTCTCATGAAGGATATCATTAATGGTATTTTGAAATATAAAACTCTAGTTACCATGTACAAGTTCTAAATTCAGAGTACTGATAATTCATGTGGAGTGGCGATAATGTGACATCCTGATATTTTAAAAGGAAACACATTGATTAACAGCTTAAAATATATGATACATCAAGCTTAAACCAACAACTAAATATCACTATATGAATCTGAAATTTATAACCTAACAATTTATTTATTAGGAATTTATCATATTACTGGAATAATTAAATATTTAATAATAAAACTCATCTCTTATTTATTAATGTTTGGTTTTTAATGAGGTACATGATTTTAAGAGAACCCATTTTATTCTTCAAAAAATACATTTTCTTCAATAATTATTCTTATTTATTTTTATGTAGAGATAATATATGTAATATTCAATTCGTTTATAAAAATCATTTTTTTAATTTAATTTTCATTTATTGGATCATCATATAAAAATTTCACTATGGTGAGGTTTTGATAATTTTTGGAATATTTTTATTTTTTTTCAATAGTGAAATATAACAATTATTCTTCAAAATTATTTTATTTAGTGTATATAAATTGTGAAATTTTGTTTGGTATTATTTTTAAATTTTCATTAGTTCTATTTTATATAAAAAATTTAATTATGGTTTTCTAATTAGATTTTATACCTCAAATTAGTATATAAAATTATATGTTTAAAAAATATTTTTTCCAATACATTTTTTTCACTTTTCCAAATTAATTTAAAATTAAATAATAAAAATTCTCTATTTTAAAGCAATCAATATTGATTCCATATTTTAAATAATGTGGTAAAAAATTAGAAAATATGTTCCTTTTATTTTTTTTTTCTATTATGTATGTTATGTTTATTAATTATTGTTCCCATGCTAAAAGGATATTTTTTTATTTAGGTTCAAAATATAATGATATGGACTATAAAATGACGCTGAAACATGTAAAAAAATTTCGTTTAATTTATTAGGATTCTAAACACTAGAGAATATAAATTTAGTTTTAAATATACTTTTTTCCGTGATAATTACTTTTATAAAATTTTAATCAAGGAAATTCACAAAATGTCACTTTCATTGTATTAAATATCTTATATGTGTCCACAAGGGACAATAGGTTGGCTATGATCTCATGTAAGTGTCCACTATAAAATAAAAAAACCTATTTTTATGATATAAGTTTTTTCCTTTTAGGCCATTCAAATGAGATTATGATGTTAATAAAAGTTTATTTAATTAAAAGATGACGATGTCACATTCATGATATAAATAACTATATAATTTATTTTATAGGGTTATATCGATGGTAATTATTACCAAAAATATTCATTTTAAATATAAATTATAAATATTTATTGGGTTAAATTATTTATAATTTATAGTATTGTAATTATAACGTTAAATTATTATAGAACATTACTGTAGTAATAATTTTATTAATCGAAATATCAAATAATTTTTATTAAAAATATGAATATATATATATTGATTCAATTAATCTCAAAAATAATAATAAAATTTATCATGACATATAATGGATTTAATATCATTAATTGGTTATATTATACAAGTTATTATTAATTTTTTAAAATGATATTGCAATTAGTACTATAAAAATGTATATGGAATATATTTTAAAATAAATAATATTTTATTAAAAAAATACAAATTTCCAAAAATAAAAAATAAAACAAATATAACGTTATAAGGGTCAAATATTCTCCCAATTTCCATTTTATGGGTCTTTTTTAATTTTATTATGACGATATTTACCTTTTAAAAGATAAAACAAATGTTTTCATGGTAAGCGTTAATGGGGTTAAATAGGGATTAAACCCAAAGGATAACAATATAATATTAGTCAAAACATATATAAATTTTATTGTATGGATCATTTTTTCACATCCTCGTTTTATCTGTTAATTAAATCAGTTTTGATCTACTAAGAATTGATAATTAATTAAAACAAATTTAATATTTGGGGAAATCCCAAGAGTACCCGTTCCATCAATTAAAAAAATTGATCTACTTATTATTTTTTATTCACACATAAAAATAAACTTCTTCGACCATTATCAAGATAAATCTATTACTAGAGTACATCACCACATTCTACTGGACTTTCTATTAGTAGGACAGCACCGTTAGTTGTCTTTAGGTATTAAAAAATGACATTGTTCGAAGAAGATGCATCGTTTTTATCAAGTGTTTATATTTTTATTTTTCTTCCACATCACTAAAACCTTCTTGTATCATTAAAAATTAATAAATACACTATAATAATTATATTAATATATTTTTATTTTAGTTTCTTGAACATTATTCATTTATAATTCCATCAAATGGGAAAGGAATTAATCATCCATGTTCACAGCAGACTACCGTCTCGCGAACCGATGTAATTATTTTTCCATGAAAATCAATAAATAATGGATATAATGATGTAAATAAAAATATATATATGTTTTTAATTAATTTTTTATCATTATTAAAATATAATATATCATTTACATTCTTTCCTTTCCATGCACATAAAAATGATAATGTATTTTGTGCAGACATGTGAATTATATCCTCTAAGAAGCGATATGATTCCATTGTAATCACTAAATAACATGAATGATATAAATAAATATATATATCAATATTATTAATATTATATTTATTATACAATTATAATTATGTAAATTTAAAATTATACTTACATTATTCCAACATGATCGTTGATAAACGTAAACATTACTCATGCGTATATATGTCTTACAATCTCCATGATGACAACATAGTTCATTTATCATAATCCTATTTAATTGATGGATTTAAAAGTAATATTGATTTATAAAATTTATAATTATATCATAAATATTATTCTTGAGATTATAGAATAATAAACACATTGATTGGAGAATTTATACAAAAGTCATTTTGGACTCAAGTACAAAATATTTTAAAAATAAAAAATTTGAACTTTAATAACAAATTAATTTATGTTACATGGTAATAACTGATATAAAATGAATAATAAAAAAATTATATAAATAAATTTTGAATAAATATATATTTATTATTTCATAATAAAATTAATTTATGTGATGATTCTTTACTCATGGTACGAGAAATTTTAAATAAAAACCTTATTTTTTATATTTTATTGATTTATTTTGTTAATCATTCCCATTCATGTACATGTTTTCAAAAACATTTTTTATGAATGTATTTAAATGAAAATTATTTTTTATATTTAATAAAATTTAAATTTCTATCATTTTTTAACAAAATGATATTATTTCATTTTTATGTCAATGGATTTCTTTCAAAAATTATTTATTAATGTTCGTATTAATACAATTTTGAAATGGTCAAAAAATGTTTATATATTTGTATATATATATATAATTAACTAAATATCAATTTTCATCTAACATTAATGTTTAAAATAAAAATTTAGATTTATTTATGGTTATTTTAAATGAAAATGTTTTCTATTGTACAACCATAATTTTTCAAAATGATTGATTTCAAAATAAAATCTTTATTTTCATCGCAGTGTGTTTTATGAGTATTTTTTCATAGTTTATGTTTATTTTAAGTTTATTGGGAAATTATTTTGATGAAAGGTGGTTCCATGATAAAAATGTTATGTGTGGTTACACTATAAACCAATTATAGATGGTTACATGATAAACCAATGATAGATGTTATGTTATAACCTCCATGTTATTGGGTAGTCTTGAGTTGGAGTTTGACCATATTTATTATTCAGTTTGTAAGAGTTATATGTAAAAATAATTTTCATGTTACCTATTAATTATTAATATTATTTTTTATAAGTTATTATAAAAATAACTTGATTTTTAAAATGTAATAGAATTATCTTTTAGAAACCATTATTTACATTTCAATGTAAATATTGTTGGTCAATGAGAAATTATTTTTATGGGTTTGTGATAAAGCTCATATTTTCTTATATTTTATATTATAAATCATTTTATATAATCCCATCATAGTTTTATTATATGGGTAATTGTCACATTTTTAGGTATTAGTGTTATTTAGGGCATAAATGTGAAAAATGACTAATTCTTGATTTGTGACAGATTTTTACGTCATTGGTATTTTGGACATTTCTGGAAAAATATTATTCCAAATTTTTTGATTAATTTTTTTTTTAATATTTCTTTTATTTTCTACACTTTTTTCTTCTGGACGAAGAGATTATTCGGCCATCTAAAGGGTGTAAAAATTCATTGAACAAGTAATTTTTCCGGGCGGACAGCGTGGACTCCACCAAAGTAACAGAACCCAAAAGCGGCCTAAACACATCCAAATGAGGTTTTTATACCTGGTATGGGACGAGTACATTTAGGAACGACCATAAAAGGTATTTGGGGAAGTTTGGAAGTCATTATGTTGGCAATTAAATGACATAATTTTGGAGGAACCATCCTAGAAGTTTCATCTAGAAACTGAAACCGAGAATAAAAAATTCATACCTCCTTCATAAAGATTCCAAATTATCTGAAATTTTAAGAATAGATGGACAAGGTATTTATGAACAACATTTATTGAGGTTCAAATGCGTGAAGAGGTCATTTATGTGGTCTAAAACACGCATTCTTTCCAGGGTCGAATTCTGCCTATAAAAGGGGGCCCTCACCTACATCCCAATGCATCCCATTCTCCATCCATTACTTCAAGGAACCAAGGATGAGATATCCAATGAGGGAGTCCGGCCACAAATCTTCGACATTTCATTTATTTTATTTATTTTTGTTTTAGTTTTCAGTCGTAATTTAGATTTCTAATAAAATTAATGCATTATTTTTGTGTCCACCGATCCACCCTATTTTCTTTTTCATCTTTTCTCCTTCTTTTATTCTTTTATTCTTATAATATTATCAACCATGAACTGTTACCCACAAATATGAGTGTTTAACCCGATACTTTTCCCAGGGGATGTATGTGGAAATTTCATTTATTCTGTGCTTAAATTCCGATTTTTATTAAGTTTGTGATGAGCAAGAGTGATGTGCACGGGTGTGGCGATCATCCACCATGACACTGATCTCAAACATATTTCTATTCTTTTATTAAATATTTTCCCTCCTTTTTACTGGATACAAGGTCTTCATACGATGGAGTTGAGCCATTCAGTGGTTGAAATGGCATATGATGGAGCCAAGTCTTAGAAGATGACACACTCTCGATCGAGGTGTGCCATCTCCTTGATTATAGGAGGAGGTGATGGTAAGATTTCAAAATGCATTCAATATTTCACACCAATAAATAAAATAATAGTAAATCATTATTGAGAACTCATAATTGAATTATCAAACATAATTTAAATACCAACAAGTAGAATGATGAAGCCCACAAAAGAACCCATAAAGGCCAACTTCATTCTCAATTAATTACATTTTGTCCTTGCGTGTTAGTTTTATCTTTTATTCTAATTTAATTTATTTCGATTAATAGATAATATAAAAATATCAAAAAGATATAGTGTTGTTAAATTATATTAAGTAATTAAACGATTGAGAATTCTCCTCAAGAGAACGACCTATGTCAGCCCTTGTGCTACACTTAGTTATAAATATTTTTGAGAGTGCACATGACAACGATACATCAAATTGGCGCTGTTTCCGGGGATCTAATTAGTTGTTTCCATAACTTTTTCTATTTTATAATTTTATATAGTTTCAATTTTTTTAAAAAAATATTTTAAAAAATCATTTTCCATGATGCATTCAAATTCAAATTATTCTGCGTAGAATAATTACTCATAGGTGTAGGATGATGAAACAGACTATACTAAGGATTCCCTCCAACGAAGAGCTGATGCCCTGATAATAATGTTCAATCATGTGGAATGAGGCATAGAAACATAGATATCACAGGAATATTTGATGTCCTTAGTCAATGAACTCCATGTTGACTTAAAAATATACAAGGCCAAGAAGGAAGTGCAACTAGTCTTCCCATATTTCACTGAAAACATCCATGAGGATGAAGCCAAACTTGAGGTGGAGGAGCCTGACTACCTACGTCCATTCATTTATGATAGACTCCAAGAGGAACTTTTAATTGAAGAGGATATTAATTTAGAACCAAATCAGGGAGATGGTACATTCTTGAACTCAGGTTCATTAAATTTTTCTGAAAATAATTTGAGTGTCTCTCCCAAATCTATTGAATTTTCAGATTCATCAAACTCATACTATACCATTGAAGATGATTTGAAAAACAAAGCACATGTTGTGGAACTTTTGGATCTCCATGAAGTCATTATATATATATACTAGGGGAGCCCCATCATGAAGAGATCTGTGTTGCTAAGCCAGAGGAAAACAGACAAGGGGATGAATCCCCCATGAAGCCAGCACCGGAAGACAAGATGGATTCACAAGTATCAACCAATGAGGATGAGGCACCCAACTTCATCCTACCCCCACCATGCATGTTGTACCAAATTGTGAAAGGGGTGGATCTGGTATACTCTTTCTATGGAGTCCTCCTCAACAAGAACAAATAACATCAAGCTGGGAAGAGCCACATGTGCTGGTTCAAATCAAAGAAGCTTAATCCACCAACTGATTATGTATAAAATCTGGTACTACCCTCTAGATGTAGTAAAAGATTTCATGGCCCACTTGGGGGATCATACCATGATTTATCATTACATTCTTTCTAGTAATATAAATTTCAAATTCAGTATTAGGAAATGGTCTAGCATGTGGCCTCCTCCCTCTATTCATTTTGTTCTCATGTGAATTTATCCTTCTGATTAATTGAGTAATATTTCTTTTGTAGGATCATTAAGGCAGAAAGAATCCCCAAGAATTAGAGGAAGAAGAACGAATCATTATTTCAAAAGGGAGTTAACTTTTTACGATTATAATTTAAAATCCTTTAATTTTTTGGTCCAAAACATATTTTTAGCTTTAATGACTATTCCTATCACTTTTCACACATCAATTGATTTTGAAATATTAGAAATGATTTTTGAAATAATGGATTTTAAATTATTGTTGATATGAATTATTTTCTCTTGAAATGGATTTTCAAGCACTTTAATGAGTTTGACTGATTTTTGAAATCCATGCCCATGAAACACTGACTCAAAATATTTTTCCAATCCTATGAGGTATTCTAAACCAATTTTACGTATTCTTCATATTAACCCCACTTTCTTGAGGGTAACATGAATTCTGTGTGAGAACAAATTTTTTTGAATATTCTCTTTCAATGCATTGGATTTCATGGAATGTATTTAAAATGATTGAGGAATATCTTTGACTAGACACATTTTATCTTGAGACACACCTTTACATTTATCCTTTGTAATCCCTTAGATGCCATGAATTTCATTATAGGTTTATGCCACATTACAAGCCAATTTTTCCTTACCTACCCACTCTTTTAGTATTTTTCAAATGGTTATTCATGTTATAGTGTGGTAGAAGGGCCTTTCATGTGCATTCATTGGGATGTGTATCATTTATGGGTGGTGTGAGGTGTGTTTCAATACTTTGGGCAGTGGATAACAAGAGAATTGGGCATGTGTCGTCATTTCATTGTGCTTTATCTATTTCATCAATTTCTCCTTCAAAAAAATGGAGATGTGCTTGAATTCCCCATTGTACAATATTTTATGACTCATGTCCATCTATAAAATAAAGGGCATGGATTTTAATTCGTTAATTGTATTCAATTTTCATCTCATCCTCTAGGAAAAAATAAAATGAAAATAAAGTTGTGCCGTTCTGGAGCATTAAAAAAAGGGAACTTAGATGATAGAATTCATGATAATAACTTTTTGGATCATGTACTATATCATTAAAAGTGGGGTGGTGTTGTGTTTTAAATTTACAAGTGGTATTGAGTGAGGAATTTTCTATGTTTTCACTTTATTTAATCATGCATTGTATTTAAAAGCCCAACCTCTTATTTCTTGCCTAGAACATTTTTAAATCATTTTCCCACCAACCCTATGCCACAGAATCATTTGAACCTTTAATTAAAGTAATAATTATTAAATTTATTTTCATGTTTCACACTTTGGAGAAATGATAAATTTCACGAACCTAGGGTGATACATGCGATTTTCAAGTATTAGTATAACTCTAGATTCAATTTCTCTTGAGTGAAGAGTGACATAAAATTTAATGTGAGGTAGGTTGTGATTGGGCCATGGATTGATTTATGACGTTGATCAAATTGTAATGATTGAAATGAAAATTATAGAGGCTTGTTTTTTCATATAAGATACATAATGGATTTCCATTTTGGATAAAATCATTGATATTTTCTCATTTATGATTGTTCTGTGAATTTGATTTGGATGTAAGATGATTGCCCAGGAGTGTAATTTTTATGTGTGGGGGAGTGATGAAGCTCATATTTTCCTATATTTTATATTATAAATCATTCTTTATAATCCCACCACAGTGTTATTATATGGGTAATTGTCACATTTTTATGTTTTAGTGTTATTTTGAGCCTACATGTGGAAAATGACTAATTTTGGATTTTTGAAAAAATTTTACATAAAGGGTATTTTGGTCATTTCTTGAAACATATTATTCCAAATTTTCTGATTAATTTTTTTAGAATCCTTATTTTATTTCCTATACTTTTTCCTTCTATACTTGGAGATTATTCAGCCATCTAATGGGTCTAAAAATTCATTGAACTTGGACATCTTTCCTAGTTGACAGCGTGGACACCACCAAAGTAACAGAACCCAAACGCAGCCTACACACATCAAAATGAGGTTTTTACACCAGGGAGGGTACATGGACATATATGACCGACCATAAATGATATTTGTGGATGTTTTAACGTCATTATGTGGGCAATTAAACAACATAATTTTGGAGGAACCCTCCTGGAAGCTTCATCTAGAAACAGAAACTGAGAATTTAAAATTCATACCTCATTCATACAGTTTCAAAATTATCTAAAATTTGGAGGAGAGATGGCCAAGATATTTATTAACAACATTAATTAATGGTTGAACCCATGAAGCGGTCATTTATGGGGTCTAAAATGCACAAACTTTTCGGGGTCGAATTCTTCCTATAAAAGAAGGCCATCACCTCCTTCCCAAAGCATCCCATTCTCCATCCATTCCTTCAAGGAACCAAGGAGGAGATCTCCACTAAGGGAGGTCGGCCACCAATCATCCCCATTTCATTTATTTTCTTTATTTTTGTTTTAGTTTTGAGTTGTAATTTAGATTTCTAATAAAATTCATGCATTATTTTTGTGTCCAGTGATTCACCATGTATTCTTCTTCATCTTTTCTCCTTCTTTTCTTATTTTATCCTTCTCAAATTATCCCCCGTAACCTCCTACCCTCAAATATGAGGGGTTATCCCGAGACTTGGCCCGAGGGAGGTATGTGGAAGTTGCATTTATTCTGTGCTTTAATTCTGATTTTTATTAAGTTTGTGATGAGCAACAGTGATGTGCACTGGTGTGGCGATAGTCCACCATGACACCGATCTCAAACTCATTTCTATTCTTTTATTAAATATTTTCCCACCCTTATACTGGATACAAGCTCCTCCTATGATGGATTTTATCCATTAATTGGTTGTAATGGAATACGATGGAGCCATGTCTTGGAAGATGACACACTCTCGATCGAGGTGTTCCATCAACCTTGATTATAGGAGGAGGTGAAATTAAGATTGTAAAATGCATTCATGATTTCACTCCCATAAATAAAAGAATATTAATTCATTATTGAGATCTCATAATTTTTTTATCAAACTCAATTTAAATACCTACACAGAGAATGATGAAACCCACAAACCAACCGATAAGGCCATGTTCCTTCTCAATTAATTTCATTTTGTCCTTGCATGTTAGTTTTATCATTTATTTTAATTTAATTGTTTTCCACTACTAGATAATATAAAAAAACCAAAAATAAATAGTTTAGTTAAATTAGATTATGTAAGTAAACGATTTAAAAATAACCTCAAGAGAATGACCTAGGTGAGCCCTTGTACTACACTTAGTTATAAATATTTTTGAGAGTGCACATGACAACGCTTCATCAGTTTTCAATGGACAAAAGATTGTAATAAATCGATGTCCCTAACTATGATTTTATGAAAATATCACTATTTTGAAATATCATTCAGAGTATTTAAAGATTAATAGAGAAATGATGTGCTCACAAGATTTTTTTTAATATTTATCATAAATAAAAATTTATTTTTTTTAAAATCCTATTGTTAAATGGAAAAAATGGATACCTTTTTGACTGTACACCTATAATTTCTGGGTTTAATATGGAATTGTTTTTTCAAATTCTCTAAAACTCTAAATATAATTGATATTTTTGAAAAATTAGATTTATATTATTACATCATCTAGAATACTGTATGTTTTTGTCAATGTAATTACATTTGATCACTCTTCAAATAAAATTAATCTTCTTGGAATATGGTCAATTATGTATTAAAAATAAACAATTATTAGTGTTTCTGTTACATAAAATAATTTTCACACATTCATATTATATCCATATTGTATATTTTTGGAATTTTTTATTTCTCAAACCCCATAGTGATATTAAAATTTCCCATTATTTTTCAGGCATGATCTATACTACAATGCTATATTTTATCAAATTGAAATCTGCCAAAAATAAGAAATTTCATTTTATTAGACAACTATTTCTCTGAGATAATGTACACATATATCTATTCATGATTTAAAAAATCACAACTCCTTATTCGTTTAGTGTTGTGTTAATTTTTTCTCATATAACACAATTGATAAGTTATATATCATTAAACGCTTATATATTGTTTCACAACTCATTAAATAGAATAATGTGACCCTGTTTTCAAATAAATTTACAATGGAATAAAATTTAACTCATTTTAGGTATCAATTCATTATTTTTGTATAAACTACTATTTTTATGGGAAAAAAATTTATGAACTAAAATTAAATGATGGGTCAATGTTTTATGACATTAAACTATTCACATCATTATTCTAAAACAATAAAACCAAACTAGATGGTGACGGTAGTATACCATATTCAACCTAAAATACCATAATGATAAACATGAAAAAATTATGTATTTACTATAAATTAATACACTACTCAAGATTATGAGAATGTTGAAGCATAAATAAATGTAGTCACATTGTTTTTGGGTCCAACCATATATCCTTGGAAGATTCCATTCAATGATAACTAGGAAAAATTATTGATGAAAATGTTATTATAATGACATATCATATATATTTACCTATATTTAGTGTTCTATACAAGGTGGTGTAATATTCAGGATGGTATAATGCTTATTTAGTATTCTTTCCTTCCATATACTCATTTATTTTATCAGTTTTTAGTCCTCTAAAATCACATGGGAAATCAATACTGGATGTGTTTCAATCCAAATATAAAATCTATTTGATAAAATAAAAAGTCCCCCAATATTTATCCTTATATGTTCCCCCATATTTTTTTAGTTATATGAATCTATATTCTTGGTTGAATATCATGTAATGTCTATATTAACAGTCACATTTATCATGAAACACATCAGTCATATATAGAAATTTTTAATCCCATATATATATATCACATATCCTCATCCATTATTAAAATAAAATAATTTATTATTTACAAAAAAATTAAAACATTCATGTGAAATTATTACACTCAATTTTACTCACTATTGTACCATGGTCATGTGTATATATAAAATATCATTTCCTTGATCAATTAAATTAATCTCTATCATGCGATCTTAAATAACATGTTACATTTGTTAGAGATTTATGAACATAAATTGAATATACAGTATCCTTTGGTATTCTTGGATATTGTTGAACCTACCCCTATATCATGTTTAATATTTCCATTGCAATTTCTTCTTCTCTACTATTTTGGGAGAATATGTACATGAAGAAAATACCATCCTAAATTTTCCAACCACACATTAAAATTTCTTTATTCTTCACTTTATCCATTTAAAATACATAGAATGTACCCACATCCAAAAAAAAAATAATAAAACTATAAAACATACTTAGATAATGAATATCCATCATCATAGACATCATTGGTCTGTTTGAATTTCCTGATCGGGTAAAATGATTGTGAAAATCACATTGACTGGCTTACAACATAAAATTGATAGTAATGGAAAATATGATCTAGATAATCATAATTACCCCATTTATTATTTTTTATACATTAGTAAAACTAGAATTGATTAATTTAAATCTGTACTATCCCACCAGTTTTATAATATAGGCAACCCCCATATATTATGTCAAATAATCCTAACATAAAATACATGTAAGTCTTGTTCCTAGTGGGAAAAAATATAAAATATTTACATATCCATATATAAGATGGAATTGGTCCTTTATTCACCTCAATATTCTCCTAATCATTTTGCTACACAAATTCCACCACATTTTTTGGTCAAATCATTTTGAACTTAAACTATAGAAATATTTGACAACGGTTCATAACATAGAAATACATGTGGGAAGATACATTAAGTTATCATCGATTAAAATATACAAAGGGTGTTCATGGAAAATGTTGAGTCACCCCTAACAGGATAATCACATTATCTAATTTTCGAAAAAATATCATATGAAATTGGAAAAAAAATTATTAGGTTACGTACTCATAATAGATGGCCTAAGAAAATTATGATTTACTACACAATAAATATCCCTTATATGTTGATTAGATAAATATTTGGGTGAAAAAATAAAATATTCATATATATTGATTATTTCATATAACTATAATTATAGTTACATTATTTTTTACTAATACCTTGGTCGATGCTAAACTTATAGAAGTCATTCATTTCACAAAAGTAAAAAAACCCATTTTGAAAATTTTAATCCTCTATAAATTTTTTTTTCTCAAAACATAAATTAATATCATTTATATGGTTTTGCTATCATTATTGTTATGGTGATATCTATCATTCATATATATACCAATGACAATAATACAAAAATTAGGATTATTTCAAACATTGAATGGAGAACTATAGTGGTATGGTGATAGTACTAAAGAAAATATCATTATGTGATCAATACTCAGGATGGCACCGATTCCATCATCAAATGGACTAACTATAGTGTTGTGGTGATAACACATGTTCTTATACACATCCATGATCCATTTCCATAAGGAATTTAATCCAACTTAATTGTCTACGTTCCATATTTGACACTTTTCATTTCATACAAAATTATCATTCATGTTTTTTTGTACAACCTTATTTATATAAATATATTATTATAAAGATAAAATAAATGTATAATAGATATTTATAGATATATACTTACTCAAAAAAATAATTTATTTTAATAAAAAACAACGGATTATATATGTTTTGGTTTCCATCCTTCATATAATTTATTCTATGGAAAAATAAATTTCAGGAATGATTATAGGAATTAATAGACACAATCATTATATTCATCAAGGATGAGGGTTTCGACATCTATATGATGGAGTAATATGTTTTATTTTACAATATCATCCATAATTTTATTATATACTTCCTCAATTATAATTATTTTATCCATGATATACTTCTATGTGATGGAATGATTTTAATTGATGCTATAAAAATCCATGATAATTTTTTAATTTAATTCAAATTCCTTAAGTATTTTATATTTCATTGTCACTTTTTTGATTTATGTATAGAGGATTATAATATTTCATCCACACTATGTTTTTCCATATTTGATGATCATAATTCCATAGATAGTGTCAACATTAGTTCTTGATAATGATATAATAATTGAATAATATTTTTCCCATAATCATGAATCGATGGGTATTCAAACCCATCAGGACTGATAGTTGTGAAAATTTGATGAATGTTGGAAAGAATTATTGAAAATTCTTCTTAGGGATTTTGAGAAATTAACTTCCAGATAATTATCCATATATAATTATGAGTGGTTGGGAAAATATTGATAACTTATTCACAAAACAAAGAGTCACCCTATGATATGAGAATTTAATCAACCAACACAACATATAATGAAAGAAAATACATTAAATTACACGATTTATACAACACTGAGGTAAATGGTTCTTCCATAATCAGCACCTATTATAGAATTGAAATTTTTGTGTTATTGTTTTATTCAATATAGAGTGATATAGGATACATGAATTACCTAATAAATGTTATTAAAAGAATAAAATAATTAACCAAATTTGAATGGTTTCTAACCCAAAAATAACATAATGGTATATTTGAATCATATATCACCATCACTTTACTAGATATGACATTTCGAGTGTCTTGTTATAAAATATCACCCTATAATTAATCCCCCAACCTAATAAGAAATAATTTTATTTTTGGTATTATAATGTTTTTATTTAGTGAAATGAAATAATTTTTAGTTAGAATGAATCATTGAATAAATAAAAATTATAGACTATAATGCCTTTGATAAAGAACACATGAACATTGATTAATTGTGTTCCAAAATATATGGTTAAAAGTATAATCTATATCAGATAATCCACTAACCCTTAAGGCACATGTAAATTTATAGGTTTATTCATATTAAATGGTTTTTATAGATCATTTTCAACCATTGAATGACCCATTACTATATGTGTCATTTATGCATGATCAAAAATTTATGTAATAGGGATCCCATGATATAGATGAACTCATTCAATGTAATTGATAATCCCATAGATATTTTCATCCATTATTAGATATGTAGGAATAGTTTTTATAGATTTTATAATCCTTCTAATTGTATAAAATTAATAATATTATGATTAGTTGAAATATTTTCTCTTTGATTTACATTTAAAATAAACATCCGCATACTATATATGCCCACTTTAAGGATTTTATGTTTAAATATTCCAAATATGTTATGTTTTTTGGATCATATGATATTTTTCAATTGCTAGATAAATTAATGAGTAGGTATTATGATTTTTGACCAAGTCTTAAAAATGAATTATCAATAATCAGATACGCACTCATCCATAGAAAAACATCATGGGACTCTATTTTACTAACCTAGTTTTTCATTCTAATAAACCGTTATTATATTTTAGCATGTAGGAATAACAATATTGGAAATAGTTCCTTGGTATAATTAGAATATATGCCATCCATTTTTCAATATCTCTAAATTGATCCCTCTTACCAAACATTTAAAAAGTGTATAATCCCCAAAATACATAGATGTTCCCCTATCAAATTTCCATATATAAATAGAATATGATAATTCCTATTAGGTATCTTGATAGAGCCATGTGAATAGTTAATGAACAGAACCATAGTTAGTGAAGTAAAATTAAATATCTTGGTTAATTCATATATTATATTACTCTAGTTTGTTTCTTCTAGTTCAGTCTGACTTGTTTAGGGAATTAATACATTAACAACATATGATTTATAGAATACCTTTCCATTGGTAGAATCAATTATAACATAGAATTCAAAAATATGGGAATTCACTTCACGAGAACAATTTTTCTAGATGATATTATTAATTAAAAATAAGAACTTAAGCCTTGTAAGATTACGTTTTCACTTTTAAACACAATAGTTTGTCTCTTTAGTATATAGATATCCCCACCAGCTAAATTTCTACATCATACATGTTTATATGGTCACATCAAAAAATACTAAGGACTAGGGTGTCTCCCTTTTTTGAGAATTTGAATGTCTGTTGAAGGGAAAATATCTATTTTACACACATATTTCATTGGTATATGCTTGAAATGTTTCATGATAATAAATGTAAATTTAGATTTCATGGAAGACTGCATCTCTAAGTTTTTTCCCACTAAATTACTATTCACCATTTTCAAGCAATATTCCATTTTTGGCCTTGTCACTACTTTCTGCCAATCCATTTATGTCCATTATTCTCCTCCTACCTTATAAATTATTAGTGGATGCCCCTTTGGTTATGTAATTATATTATCTTCCTTCTCATGAAGATATGACCATATCATTTTCTATATATAATTGGTTTGAATTTTGATACAAACATTAGTAGAAAAAACAATACGAACAATTGTCTCATACCACATGATCATATTTAAAAAAAATGGATAGAAACTAAGTGATTATTTTCATCTCACATGATACATAAAGGATAAAGTCACTACTTATTCACAAAGTTAGGTCACCAGGAAAATTTTCAAGGAGTTTCACCTTTATAGGTAATATTAAGATCCATTCATTCAAAAATCACTCCATCCAACAAATATCTCCA
The DNA here is from genome assembly GCA_963277665.1 of Viscum album. NCBI lineage: Eukaryota > Viridiplantae > Streptophyta > Magnoliopsida > Santalales > Viscaceae > Viscum > Viscum album. The sequence continues at coordinate 1,414,075,987 of OY728153.1, read as the reverse complement.
GTATTCACTGTCATTATCGGTTTCCATTTAGTTGATTATAAAGTATTTATCATGTGTAGTATATATTGTGAAGTAAATATATACCTAATGTTTTAATGTAGCATTGATATCATTTTAATTCAATAGAGGGGGTCAGAACCCACCCAAATAATAAAGATAATATAGAAATCATGTGTTCTTGATTTATAGGTCGGTGATGATTTGAAATAAACAAGAAGTTCTATTATATAACAAAAATTTATTTCAATATTCCCAAATACTAGGAATGGAGCCAACCTTATATAAATATTTCTTAAAAGTTATCATAAGATTTCCTATATTGGGACAAAATATTAACCCTCCTTCTAATTTCAATATCTACTTATAAAATGATTATACTAATTATAACTGTAGTGTTAAATTACCTCACCAAAATAAGACACTCACATATCGACATTAGATGAAATTTATCTTGGTAGATACATCATTTTGACCAAAGGGAAAACATATCTTCTCTGAGTGGTGTAAATCTCTTTTTCCAGTATTTACCAATATTTCCATTGATGGCCCTACAAATTACATGATAAGTTTTTTATTTTTATGTTTTCCACATACCTTTTTAGTGTACATGATGAAATTTTAGTTCCAAGAATCAAATCGAACAATAATCCTTATGTTTAGATATTTATTAATGTTATACTCTACTACTATGAAAAATTGTTAAAATAATGGTGGATTTATTTCATTATTATACCATACAACGTTATTAGTAATAACCATCAACATATATATCATATAATCAACAATACTCCCATTATTTTCCCATATCATCAGATTATAAAAACTGGTATATTTATCAGCTTGAACATATTGATGTCAGGAATAAAATGTCTAAACAACTTGATAATTATCTAGTGGTTATGATGTATATAAAACAATGAAACCAAAAATACCTCATACAATTTGACAACTCTGATTTAATTGTCCAATTCAAATATTTTCAAAGACACCTGAGGTATTATCCCCAATCATGGATAAATGAACCATCATAGAAAAAAGACCATATATTATCACAACCAATTTTATAATTAAACATCGATCTATTATTAATTGGTTATTATTTATTTGTATCTTCATCAAGTGTATTTATATCCCTTCTAATGATACAGGGTAATAAAATAGAGTATAAACATCGAAGCATTTCGGTTTATAGAATTATTTTATTATTACAAAGAAATTTTCCTAAAGCATGAATTACTGAATGGTGGTCAATCTAATTAAAATATTCATGGATACTAGTGATGAAATTTAAGAATCGTAGAGAAGGAAAATCCCGAAATTGATTATCTTATATAATAGCAGAGCTTCATGAGGGGACCCACCCATAAAATCTGAACTAAAAGTATTCTATATAATAGATATTTGACTACATTAGGGATTAATTTCTCAATTCATTTCACCCCCACACATTGGGTCCTTGAATAACCTATTTGGGAGTCATAATATATAGAAAAAGTGATGACATGAGGGTCAATTTTAAATAATAAATTAAAAATATAGAGGTATCCTTGAGAGAATGACTCAATTGTATAAAAAAATTCCTTCATACGATATATTCGTGTGAACTACATAGTTGACCACTTTGACGATATAGTCAACCATGTATAATATATTGAATTCTATATGCACATTATGAACTCACATAAACTCTGATTTAACTATACACACTATATGATTTTCTTACATGTATGAAGCTGGATACATGTTCGAGTGTACATAGGGAACTCTTTACTAATTTCATAAAAAGAATATTTTTTGGATATTTTATCTATTGTATAGATTCCAATAAATATATCTTGTAAAAAGTAAGAATAATGAGGATCATGTATAATATTTATAGAGGCCCAAAATATTTTAAACATTATGGAATCTAGGTGCACTTTTCAACTTCCATTGAATTGGATACCTAAGACACCAAATTGACTCAATTCCAATTGGGGGTATTTGATGAAGTGCAAAAATTTATTAACATCCTTTATTGAGGGAAAAAAAGAAAATATGACATGGTGTTGATATTTGGAATTCATTTCCCTTAAACATATTAATACTATAATCCACAATAATATTTATAATCCTAAGATAGTGAGACTCTCGCATTGGTCATGTGGGGTTTATATCACACAGTGGAGGTCGAGTGGACAAATTATTTTTAATCTAACCAATTTGACTGATATCACATAATAAGAGTATCCTTTAGGGATTATCCTTATGATCTGACCTCTTGATACTAGAGTGTCTTTTTTGATGTCAATTCCTTCCATATTTACAATGTTAGGGAATCTTTTTGTGAAAATATATTTAGTTACCATATAAGGAGGGCTCCTTATACTCTGGTCATATCCAATCCTCTATATGAACCTCTATAATTATCATCCTATGAATCATTGGGACCACATGGAGTCACTGAATATTATACTAATTTAGTAATTCATCAAGATTGGAACGACAATAAAAATATCAATAATTTCTTAAAAATAGACACAAATATATACACTAGAAGAGGGATAATTTTAAAATTAATATTGAATTCCTTATTATCTAAGAAATTATTCTATTTTACACTCAACTAACCTAAAAGGGTGGTCATCAAATGAATTAACAAAAGAATAAAGTGGAGTACCATATCGGCCAAGCATGTGGGGTGACCTCACTAAGGCTATTCACATGAAGTCTGATGAGGAAACCAATGAAGCTTTTAAAGGGATGCCACCTAATGGAGAGTAATTCAACATCATATAACAAAGCTAACCTCATGGATTCCAATCCCACAGGGTGTTCATGTGATATTAAGTTATGAATCAAACAACTACAAATAATCATTTTGGTATGACAACAAAGAGTTTTGTCCCACTGGAATTTAACATGTGTTAATTTTTAGGAGGCGAAGCCCATGACGAAGCTATATAGACTTTAGATTGTGAAAAAATAATGTGAGAAAATCACAATAGACCCCCTTGAAAACTAGATTCCAAAAAAGGAAACTATTATACCACAAAAGATATAAATTTTAAAAGGGGAATATATTTACTTAGTTTCTTGTGTGGTCAATGATAAATGAAAATAACTATACAGATTCCATCAAACATGGTAAAAACCATTAAAATAATAAAATTATACCCACACCATATCCTATTAGTTTATATGTTCAATGAATTCTCATAATCACGCACCCTCAAATCATGAATAAAGTATATATAATGTTACACATGCTTGTACTACCTGATAAAAAATATTATATTGGAATAATAAATCATAAATTCCATTAATAAATAGTATACCCATTATTATTAAATTACATATACAATTAACATTTTATAAAGGTTAATTCAACATCCTTAGACTAGATCTAATTAGCTTATGTGCTTTGTGGAAACATATGTCCATTCATTGAGTGAGTTGGTGAAACTAGATTAATACCTATATCATCCATTCCAATACCTGAAATAGGACTGTATTGCCTTTATATATCCGCACCTAACAATATGTGGTAATTGGGAGGATAAACCTCTTTCTAGGTATAATCCCTAAACCTCCATACATTCACTTATTTCCTTAATTGCGCTTGGAATCTCTAGGTCACGCACATAAATAGAAAAAATTTAGGTATATTATAAATTCTCTTGAAATATTCTTAATCATGTATCATATATTCTTTCTCACCCTAAGAATTTATCACAAGTGTAACACTGTGATATTTTTTGAAAAAAATTCAATTAAACTCCCTATTTTTTTATATTTCATACGTGCAACACTAGCAATATCATGTGGTATATGTACCACTAATATTCACTTATGTTACTTGGTACAATGAGTTTTTATTGAATTACATGAAACAATAAGCCTTTTTAAAATCCCTCAGGATATTCCACACCAAGATTCAATGAACAATGAAATAATATTATTATATCCATGATTTTTAGTTAAGTGATATAAATAGTTTTAAATAACATATAATGTATATATATATCTTACAAAGTAGTTTGATTAAAATATTTTTTAAAAAACAATAAATTTTATGTAATTTATTTATATAACTAAAAATATCATTTTAATTAAAAATAACTATTATTCATCTTTATTGAAAAATATTATAATTAATTTAAAAATATTTTAGAAATTAGTTTATAAAAATGACCAAAATTTTCTAAAAATCCATATCAAATTTTTGTCATGGTAAAATGTTGTGATTTTAAGAAAATTTTGATTTTTAATGAATAGTAAAAATACAGATTTTTGTAAAACAATAATCTATTTTCAATGAATTAAGTTAATTAAAGTCCCCATTATAATATATAGTAATATATATATTATTTAATAATATTTAAACCCCTTAATTACTTTTCAATCAAATTTTTATTGGAGTATAGGATACATGTTTTTTGGTTTTAGAATGATATTTTTTTTGAAATATGTATTAATGTGAATAATGTTTATCGTTTTAAATAAACTAACATAATATCTAAATGATATTGACTTTAATTAAATGAATATGTTATATATATGTAATTTTAAATTTACTTATATATTACTAATATTATTATATGTATAGTTAATTTTAAATCTGTATGTGCTAGAAAACATTTCACATCTCAAAAACCCTATTTTTCATAACGTATGTATGGTTTGTTTTGATTTTAGTTTTTTAAAATTTTATAAAATTTATTTTTAAATAATAATTTCATCATTTTATTAAGGTTAAATTTTAATATATTTTCTAAAATATAAATTTTTTTATGAATGGAAAAAATGGACTTTTAATTACCAACTACCTTTTGAGTAATTAATTTATAAAGATAAAATATATTATTAACTATAAAAAACTAAAATTATTTAAATTATTAATCAAATAATAACATTTAGGTAATTATAATTAATTTTATATTGAATATCTATACATAAACGTTGTAAACTTTTGAAAATTTTCTCTTCAGAACCCACTTTATCATCGTGTCTGTGGGATTAATTTTAAATTTAAATATTCCACTTCAATTAATAGAATTTCAAAATTTGAATCCAAATTTATAATAATACTAATTTATATTATGTTATAAATATTTTTTAATTTTTTTAAATTAATTGTAAATATTTTATCTGATATATATCATGGTTAAGGTAAAAAAGTGTTTATATGTGGTTAAACTAAAATAGATAAGCATTAAGAATAACCCAAAACATATAAAAAAAAATAGTGGTTGGCCATGGGTAGATCATATCACTTACTAATTCAATAATAATCTCTTATTCAATCCTTCTATCATGAGAAAAATGTTAATGGAATTATTTTTTTCAATAAATTTAAGTGTTCGATTTATAACCCTTATAAAAGGCCACCAATTATTATCTTTAATTTACATCATAAAACCCATGTTTTTTAACCAATACAATCCCATAAAACATTTCATATTTCCTCCCTTGATCCTTTATTGATTATTTGGGAAAAAATCTAATGTATCATTTTTTTGAAATCCTAAGAAGGATAGTCGATGAAGAGGTAATGTTCATCATGGATCTTTTTTCTATTTGTTCTCCACCTCCATCAATTCTTAAGATATCATACTGAAATAATTACGACGGTATAATCTCTAAACGGGTATTTTGTTTTGTTATTTTCATTACCTATAACCATATCCACATCCATCAAATTTGATATGGAATCATAGTGTTTCTTTGTATGGTGGAAAACCACCACACAATCATATGTCAGTCGTTATTTTATTACCACCTCTTACGGCTGTATATAATAATGGATAAAAATTGCAGATGTGATATTTTTATCATAATTACACTAATTTTGACATTATATAATATATACCATTTCACATATCATTCCATAGGTGATATTATAACACCAGTCATTTGTACTGTGGACTAAGTATTCATGAAATGAGGTGACTCATTTTTTACTAAAACAATAAATAAAATATACTAAGGATAAATATATGTGATATAAATATAATAATTATGATAATAAAAAAATATTTATCATTATTTAAAGGTAATATATAATTTCCTTTCATAACTTTTTACACATTGAATAATGATAATGTTATATGTGTATTTGTTAACTACAACATTCCCACAAATTGATCTAACTCTCTTTTCTGCACCACCCATCATGGATGATATACATAAAAATATTTAAAGAAATAATACTTTATTTATTTATCAAGACCATATTTCTTGACTATTATTAAAATTATAATTGATGTAAAAATGTCATAATTATTTAATCATCCTTATTCTAGTGATTGAGTATCCAATATCATATTGAGAGGAACGAAAATAATGAAACAAAACATATATTAAAGATAAATCATTTATTACATGTATTAGGATATTAACATTATTGTTAATAAAATTGAAATATAGGGTCATAAGTAAATAATATAAACCAATATAAACATATATATGGTTCTTTAATAGATCTCTAATAAAAATTTAACGAACCAGTCTGGGTCCTGTGGTAACCAAAAAATCGAGCCATTCTGAACATTACTTGAAGGGATTTATCAATCCTCATTGGTCAATGACTAGATCATTCAATCATACTACATTCATGTGGTATTGAATTTTCAACAAATCATAGAGGATAAAATACAAGAAAGTCATTATGAATACAAAAGAAACACCCCGGGGTGTAAAGTTCTATATGTAAACAAGGAATTAAATATCAAAGTAATAAAACCAAAGTAATAAAATAGGTAAGAATAGACCACGTCCCTAATGAAAAAACACATCAAGTACATAGTTTAATTGTTTGATCCATCTCAAAGAGAACCTTTCTCATTTCTCAAAAATCGATAGAGATAATCTAGAAACTCCCAAAGAAATAAGTATAGTGTGATATCATATTCCTATTAGGGTCTCACCACATATTCCATTACATATGATTTTAATATATTATATAAAGAAATGCATTAAATTTTAAAATAAACAAGTTTATAATATTAAATCATATGTAAAAAATAAAGCGATGTAGTTCAAATGTAGAAAAATAGTATTATTAAAGGCTTCTAATGTGATGTAATATTTCTAAAATAGTGTATGAAATAAAATATATATATAAAAAGTATATATATATATATATATATTTATACCCCATGTAATGATGATTAACAACATTGTCAAACATTTATATCTCAAATATCATACAAGCGAGCAACATTGTCATTTGCAAAATTGGTACGAAAGTTCCAGTCTATTAGACTACACACTCTCTAAGTTATCATAAAAATATGTATATACACACATCCCTCTGACACTGTACAAATGAAATTGTGATACATAATAAGCATATATAAATATTAAATCATTTCAGATGATTATTAATTATATTAAAAAAAAATCCGGATGGCTGTAATAGTTTTGTGTCTTTGGAAACATGGAAACAAAATTCTTTATCCTGATAATGATAACCAATAATTCCAATAATGACATACAACTTTATTACTTATACCTAAATCCTTTCCTCATAACCTAGCGAATGTAAACATAAGAAAAGGGTTATCTCAAATGCATAATTGGGGTAAATATGCAAAATACATAAGCATAACATGAAAAAATGTGTTTGGAACATGAGAAAAATATATTATTATCTTACTATACATATTATAGATCAAAATAAAGATTAGAAGTTCACTAGTCATCTAATATAATATAATTAAGATCATAAGTCAAGAAATTATAAAATAAGAACATTATATAGAATTTCTGGAATGGGCAATTTTTTATAAAGTTGTGTACAAATATAAGTAGAAATAATTTCACTTGGTAATTTAATGTCATGAAATTAGGCCCCGGCAACATCTTATTAACTTGAATCCAAGTTCTTTCATAATATTCTGAACATGTAATCATGTTCTTCTGTAACCATATGGACATGAAACCACATCCATGCATAACATTGTGAGTGCGTAATATGGTTCATGCAAAAACTTATGTACATGAAACCATGTCCATGAATAATATTTTAAAAATGTAATAACATTCATGAATAACATTGTAAACATTTAATCATGTTCATTCATAAAATTTTGGAAACACAACTGGGTCCATTCCTAACAATGTGGACATTTAATAAGGTTGACTACTAACATTTTGACCATGTAATTAGGTTCCCATATATTCTTATGGATGTGAAACCATGTCCATGAATAATAATTTGAATGTTTTATCAGGTTCACGAAAAACATTTATCCTCATTAGTAATCCATTGTTACCCAATTCATTGAAGAGAGATATGTGTCCCGCCAATCTAATTATAAAATCAAATATACGTATTCCAGAAGATAAAAAATCATTCATCATATAATGACCCATAAAAAGACATCGGTTTAAAAAAAATTAATAATAATACATGGAATGAAATGGATATAATTAAAATTCATCACATCATACCATAAGTAGAAGATATAGGTTTCAAAACCATTTTATCGAATCATACCCTTTTAAAATAAATGAGATTCAAAATCATATAACCCTTGGATGAAATATTGTTTTCATAAGAATTATTACTTCGAATCATAAAATAGTCAATAAGGAATATGAATGAAAACTTTGGTTAATTTCATATAAGATATTGATTAACATCAACAGATGACATCATATATAGATAATTAATTTGATAGATATTTTGGACACATTCCTTGTCGAAAATTTCCATTCATCATTGAAGAAATAGTTTTAATGAATAAAATATTTTTGAAATCCATTTTGTTTTAAAATAAATTTAAAACATATAAATAAAGCTGGAAATAATTTTGAAAACATTTTCCCCTGAAAATATTGTAAAATTATCTTCAAAAAATTTTAAAACACCTTTTACCTTAAAAACACATTTAAAACCTATATAAAAATCCTGAAAATATTTTGAAATCCTTTTAACAGGAAAATATGTAAATTAAAAAAGAAAATGTTTTGGAAACCTTTTATTTGAAAATGTTTTTTTAAAAAATATTTTCAGAAATATTATCCATTTGGAAATGCAAGAATGAATCAATGAAATGATGCTTGGTAAATTTTTATGTACTGTATGATGTAATGGAACATTCTTTTTTATAATTAAGGTGTTTAGAAAAACTTCTTGTTTGGAAGGAGAAACTAAAATTACTTTGAGGATATTGGTAAAATATAAAATGTGTAAAAATATTTTTAATATTATAGGATAATGGTACTATATTCTTGGAACCCTTTTTTCCAAACATTGATTTATGAGTAAATGGAGGGTAAATTCGGGATTTCTTAGTAATAAATTTTTGAATATGTTATGCACAAAATAGTAGAAATATGATACATATAGATGAATATAGAAAAAATAAATGTATTTTAAAAATATTAATTAATTTATTAATAGTTGTGTTGAACAATTTCATCGAAGGAAGCATAAACATAAACAATCTTGAAAAGCGATGAGATTGTTTAAATAAACTATTGTCACTTGGTAACTCGGGATCATTCTCACTATGTATGAAATAAAAATTACATTAAAATAATTATATCATCAAAATATGGTGATTCCGAACTTTTCAGGTAATGTTGAGGTATACACACCTCAAAACCAATTTAGGTGCACTACAAAACATGAGTCTGAAGGAAAGAAAAAATGTGATAGAACCATTTTATAGATTTGGAATCTTTTGAAATATAAACCCCCTGAAATAAAGGTCATAGAATAGATATTTAAATAATTATAAATTTGACTATAATAATCATTACATATATCCATGGAAAGTATACACACCGCATAAAATGAATGGGTGGAGAATAAAGAAAATATCTTACAAAAATATAAAAGTGAGATTATATCCCCTTACCTTGTCTATTGACACTCATCGTACTCATTAAAACCACTAGTATAATTAATATAAATTTACTATTAATTTTTAATAGAACCATATTATTACTTCTAATACTATATATGGGTTTTTATGTATTTATACTACACACTTGTTAACAATTATATGTTATGGTTTCACTTTACATAGTATCTGTTATGTTTTTCAGATGTGTCTTAATTTGTATTATATTTGGTCCTTATATTTATACCATCATCTCATTAATTTAAAACATGATAATAAATAATTACTATTCACTATATATGTATTATAATAATCCATTGGATATATATGTATGAAATACAATACAAAGTTAATGGAGATGATAAGTCTTACGTATACCGGAATGTTATTTCAGTTTAATTGTCGACTTAAAAGAAAAAAATAAAAATACATATATAAATATATATATATGTGTGTGTGTGTGTATAATTTAAAATTATTATTTATTATATCACATATATATATATAGATATAATATACTCACAAAATCCATTCTTAATAGATTACATGTAGTGTATGAATGAATCACATGGCTTTGATGGGGCGGTGGACTACACTTTTTCAAACAAAATAATCATATTAACTCAAAATAAAAAGAACTGTGATATTTTTTGTTCAATAATTATAGAATACTCACAAAATAATAAATATTATTTATATAATACATAAATATAGTGCCCTCAGGAGAGGTAGAAATGGAAAATTGAATAATCCTTATTTAGTGATGTAATAGTTCTCCGTACACGTAAAAAGTATTCTCGTTGACCCTTAAATGGAGGATTGTGTATGTGTTAATAAAACCCTCATCATAAAAACATACTAGTATAATTATCATAATTTTTTTTATAAAATCAGTTAATAATGATATTTTAGCTGTTGGGTAAGGAAAATAACATAAAGGAGCTTGAGAGAATAATTTACCTCTTAATCATGTAACTCTTTTTTGTTTGTACCAAAAGGATTCCTTGGATTGGATTGTGACCAAAGATATGGTTCTACGAGTAAGGTAAATATTTTATTATTTATAGTGTGTATTTTTTGGCCTAAAATAATAGTTTTTATTAGTGTGAATAAGATGGATAGGTTTTGGTCTATTATAGGGAAGGAAAATGACTCACTTGGAATTTTTGAAAACAAGTTATGTGTAAACATGGTCTTAGATAAAAAATAAAAAGAAACAATAATAAATAATTAAATCTTTACGCCTGAAATATGGCCAAATAATGGTAATTTGACTAGTTTATAGTTCATTTTGGTCTCTAATATTATGGTTTACTCCCAAATTTATATTAATTTGTCCATTATCTATATGATTAATTTTAATCTATATAAATAAAATTTGTAAAAATTTAACATTATATAATATGAATATAATTATTGTACATATTAAAATGGTGTATGTCCATTTTTATAAAATCAATTCACATAAGAGGAAAAATTAGGATTAATGTTATTCATGCAAACTACCCAAAATAATAGGTTTTTAGTAGAAATTTGTTTAGAAATTTTTTCACTATTTAGATTCAATATAATGTGAAATTGGTTATAATTTTATATTTTGTATTAAAATATTCTTAATTTATATAATATGAAAATTTAATAATAGATATTATAATTTAACATTAATAATTATTTTAACTAAAATGTATTTATTAATAAAAATGTTGTATTTTTCACTATTCATTATAAATTTAAGTTACTAAAAATATCCCAAATATACAACCAAAATGAAATTTGGAAAAATAAAATCAAAAAATGATTTTTTTAAATTAATTATCTATGCGATAAAAATTAAATTTTTTGTTATTCATAGGAATTAAACACAGTTCACTCAAAAAAATATTTTTAATCATATATAGACTTAGCACAATATTATATTTTTTTCCTTCCATTAAGTTTTAATTATATATATCCAATTGAAAATATTTAATTGTTTATTAAAATACATATTATTATATTTTAACAACTACACTATAACTAACCCATTTAAATAATAGTAGCAACAAAATTATGTTTCATTGAAACTCAGTATTGTGTGTAACATATGATAAGTCAATGTTGTGTGTAGAACATGTTATGTTTGTGTCAAATGAATAACATGCCATGTTTGAGTAATGTGTAGTGAACTCCAATTCATTTCTATTAGAATGGAATATTTGACTTACTGTTTTAATATATATATATATATCTGTGTGTGTGTGTGTCTGTGTCTGTATATCTCAAGTGTCATGTGAAATTTTGAATGTCAAAAAGACAAATTAATTTGATTTTTCTCAAAGAATATCAATGTGTTACATTCAAAAAGTAATAAAATAAATTCCACCTAAAAAATATTTAGGTTTTGAATGGTTTCGTACATGAATTTTAAGTTCATATAAATGCACATCGTCAAAATAAATACTAAAATATCCTTTCAAAAATGAATGTTGGAAACATAAAGGTTAACAAATATAATATAAAACTATGTATCACATATGAGAACATAAGTGGGATGTTAAAAATTGGACATGTAAGAAAAAACTTACATTCGGGTTCAGATGGAGATTGACTGAGCACATTGATCATTAGAAGTGGGTGATCACAAAACCATAAATCTTCAATGATCGAGGAGACTATCTAATTTGTCATAAATGATGGTGATGGGATGAATAATTTTCAACACCCTTTTCTGATATTCACGGAATTATTTTACTCTCTATGAACCAGATACACATGCTTTTTTTATCCATTTCATATATACAATCTCACCATCAATTTGCATTGATGAATTATTACTTCATCTCTCATTCTAGATAATGATGGTGAATTATTCATTTGGAAAAAACTAATATATATTGGGATTTCTATATAGAATGATAATTCATTCCATATTCCATAACATAACATCTCATCATAATGGTTATAGTAAGTTATAAAACATGCATAAATACTCAAATGGTATGAAAATACATTATTATAACAAACATCATCAAAATTCTAACTTAATCTTTCTATATTTTGTAAACCTCATAACCATTCCAAATGATTAAAATTCAATGTATTGTAAATAATGTCATGAAAACAGAATAACATTGATCCCCTATATATATCACAAAGTACCACTTGGTTTTCACATTCCAAACATGTCAATAACGTCATCGTATATTCCATTAAAACATGGTAATAAACATAATTACCATTAAACCCTTTCGAAATCAAGAATGATTCCTTATTCCAATGATTTCAAAATATATTCCAAAAATAAAAGATGCCAAAAACTTCATCCTTGATTAAATTGACCATTTTTTCTAAAAATTAGTTCTATGGTAATCTGTACTATCCAATTTACATATTCATACCCATAATATCATTATCCAAATATCATTATCAAAATTTCAGTTATTAATTTAGAATTAACTTCCCATAATAAAGTTATCTCATTTCCATGAAATTAATTTAATATTTATTCATCACCATTCAAAATTTCCTTTTTAATACCTAATAGAAAAATATACATAAAATATATATACATTTCGTGATTCATATAACATAATCATTGAATTCCCAAATGTAATTAATTCATTAATTAAAATATATTCATAAACCATTACATTGGATTCATAAACATGTTACTTAATACCTATATCCTAGATTATTATATATGAATTGTATCTTAAGGTACCTCAACCACAATCTAATCATTCTTCTTATGATCAATGTAAAAAAATACTTGAAAAACATCGCATACCTTTCACATGTCTATTTGTAGTCTTTTTATCATTATATGTATAACCAATAGTAATACGAAAATTTTGATTCCATTTATTAAATATATTATTGGGAAAATAATTTTTATAATGTTGATATATTCCACATCTAAAACATACAGTGTCAATCGTGTTCCTTTATGTTCTCTCCTTTGACTATACCCAGAATTCCCGGAGTGAGAGACACATATCAGATTTGAAATTCACATAATCATTAAAATTACTTATAATATGTCAAAATCTTTGATCATACTACTTAAATATATGATGCCTTATTTATCATAGGTTATTCATAGTCATATTAAATTCAAATCCTTCATAATGGTTTATAAACTATTTTTGAATCCCGAAAGCATATCCCCTAGGAGTATCAGACCAGGTGTGTTGTAAGCCTATTGTAATGTACCAGATTACCCCATTACAAAAGTGGAACGTCATATCAATGTTTCTATTCATAGGTACACCTATTATAAATAAACATCCCCTTGTAGTATCTAAATATATATTTATTTCTAGGAAACCACTCACTATTTAATTTACCAAAATTACAGTATATTTTCCAAAACATTAACACATCCATATGTATATATATAATTAGAGACATCCCTAGACATATCCTTAAAAATATAACAAGGGATATCACTAATTTTTTATCATCCTAGTTTCCAATGTTGGATTAAAACATTCTTATCATACCAATTACAGAGAATCAGGATTAACATACACCTATATTACATCATTTTTATTACTATTCATTAGATTATAAAAATACATTCCAAGGGACTATAATAGTATTGTGTATTTGGAAATATGGGAAAAATAATCAATCCTATTGAATCATAATCAATAATTCCTATAGATATTCCTCCATTTTTACTTCTACGTAAATCCTATATTCATAACATCTGAAAAGTAGACATGAGGAAGGGTTGAGATCAGATGTTCTGTAATTATGATGAAAAGAAATTAATGAGAATAACTAAAAAATATTATGGAAATTTGGAATGACATATGATGATCATACCCATTATATGACAGAACATAATAATGATTGGTTGTTTATATGACGTATATCATATGATAATTAATATCATAATCTATAAAAGCATAACATCATAACATGACATGGAATTTGTTGCATGAAATTTTTATTATAACATTGTAAACATGTATAAGTAGAAATAGGTTCAATAATTAATATAAATAAATTATATCAGACCCCAATATAAACTTATAGATATGTAACTAGGTCCATTAATAACATTTTGAATGTGTAATCAGGTTCATTCATAACCTTGTAGACATTAATCTATGTCCATACGTATCATTGTGAACATGTAATCTGGTTCTGGAATAATCAAATGGACATGAAACCATTTCCATTCATAACATTGTGAATATTCAAACAGGTTAACACATAACATTTTTAATATGTAATCAGGTTCATGCATAAACATTTTCACATGATCCCAAGTCTACGCATAACATTCCAAACATGTAATAAGGTTCACTCAATACATTGTGAACATGTAATTTAGTACATGAATAAACTTATCGGAGTGGAACTAGTTTTATGCATAACATTTTGAACATGTATTTAGGTGTATACATAACATTTATACTCAATATTCATCTATTATTACCCATTTTATTTTAAGGAGATTCATCTTCCACCCATCAATTTTTTAATTCATTCTTATATGTTCCAGAAGACAATAAAACATTCATCATATCCTAACCTATAAAAATAAATAGGTTTTATAAAAATACAATCATAACACATGAAATGAAATGGGTATCATTAACATTTCATCATATTGTAACATAGGGAAAAGAGATATCTTTCATATCCATTTCAAGGAAACATACCCCCTAAAAATAAACAGGTTTCAAAATCATATAACATGTAGAATAGAAACATATGTCGTATGAATTATTCCATAAAAACATAAAATATTAATGAATGAATATGAATAGAACCACTGGTTCATTTCACATAAGTGCATTTGTAACATCAATAGATGACATATTAGATGGAAAATAACTTGGAATCATATTTTGAAATTTTTTTTGAGGAATATATACATTCATCGTTGAAGAAGCATTTTAATAGTATAAAAACTTTTTGAAATACATTTCATTGAAAATAATTTTCAAACATATAAATAATGATTATGTTTGTTTTTAAAGTATTTTCCTTTAAAACATAAAAAATATGCTTCAAAACATTTTAAAAACCATTGAAATTTGAAAAAACTTTGACAAAATATAATGAACGTTTGAAAATATTTTGAAAACCCTTTTTAATTGAAAATTTATGAATGATGCTTTAAATTATTTTCAAATCCATTTCATTGAGAATATTTTTTTAAAAACATTTTCTTACGAAATTTCCATTTAAAAATTAAAATTATGTATCAATTAAATGATGGTTGATAAATCCGTAAAAACTATATGAGGTAAAATAATATTCCTTTTTCACCGAAAAGGTTATAAAATTTTTTTTTTTGGAAAGAGGAAAGAATATTTTATTAAAGATATGGTTAAATGAAAAAGGGGTTAAATTTTATTCTAAATATCATAGGGTAATGGAAGAATATTCTTAAAATAATTTTTGAAAACATTGATTTTTGGATGAAGAGATGGTAATGTTGGGCTTTCGTAAAAACACATTCTTAACAGTCTTATGTACCAATGAGTATAAATTTGGTAACAATATATAAATATAGATTTAATAACCATAACAAGATAAAATTCCAAAATATATTAATATATGGGTAGTAATTTTCATCAAAGGTAACCTAAACATAAAAATTCATGAAAAGTGATGAGATTGTTTCAATAGACTGCCATCACATGGAAACTTGAGATCATGCACTACATATATGAAAGGAATATTAAATGAAAATTTATATCTAATTAAAAAATGTAAATTCCAGATATATATTATAAAATGTTTTTATACACATTTAAAAACGAATTTATGCACATAATAAAACCTTAGTATCAAAGAATGAAATTTGAGACCAAACTATTTTACAAAATTGATAAAATTTGAAAATAAAAGCCCATAAAATAAATTTCATAGAATGGATATGTAAATAAACATAAATATTACTATATTAATCATTTATTACATACATTGGAAATATTAACAACACATAAACGGAATTGGTGGTGAATAAAGTTTGTTCCCATAGAAATAAAAAGTGATATGAAATCATCTTACCTTGTGTTCTGACATCATACACATTAAATACTCATATATAATAAATATAAATTTATTATTAATATATAATAAAAAATTGGACTTCTAATACCATATATTATTTTAATATATATTTATATTACAATCTTGTTAAAAATTCGTTGTTAAGGATTCACTTCGAGTAATGTCCCCATTGTTTTTCGCATGTGTCCTAATTTTTAATATATTTGATCCCTATATTTATAAAATGATTCTAATAATATAAAACTGAATTTAAATAAAATTTATATTCCTTAAAGTTTTATTATAATAATCCATATGATATAGAAGTTTGAAACATAATACTTCGTTTCTGATGATGTTTTGTTGTACGTACACATGAACGCTTGTTCGGTTTAACAAAATTCTTGAAAACATAATGTATAATAATTAAAGTATCTTCATTATATCATATATATAATATATAATCACTAAATACTTCTTTTAGACATTCCATTTAGTGTATGAATGAATTACATCACTTTCAGTTGTGGTAGTCCACACATCCTCAAATGAAATTATCATATTAACAAAAAATGAAAAGTATTAAGATATGTTTTTTAAACTAATTAAATGATCTTAAAGACATAATAAATATAACATATAAATTATATGATAATATTTTCCATAATAATTTACACCATGATAGGTTGTAATTGAAAAATGAACAATATTCATTTAGTGAGACGACAGTACACCGTACACGTAAACAATATGTTTTTTACCCATTAGATGGGTGTGTTTATAAGTTTATTTTAATCCATTATATTAAAAAAATTAAACTATATTTAAGATACTGGTGTTGTTATAAAATCATAGAATAATGATATTTGAAGGGATGAAAATTAAAATAAAACAAAGGAGCTTGAGAGAAGAGGATACCTCTTAATAAGGTAACCCCCTTTGATTTCTACCAAAATGATTCAATGGATTGATTTCCCAAACAGGATAATATTATAGGAGTAATGGATGGATTTTCATAATTTTATTGGGATTATATTGGTCAAACCAAGAAGGTTTTAGAGTTTTTCATAATAGGGAGACCTGGTGGCCATTAATATTGAAGGAAAAGAACTCACTTGGAACATTTGAAAACAAGTTATGTGTACCCATATTATTAAATAAAAAGGATTAGAAAAAACAATAAATAATTAATAGTTTATGAAATAAATTTTGTTATAAAAAGGGTGTTGCAAATTTTTATACTTCATTTGGGCCCTTATGAATATGGTTTAGTCCCTAATTTAGATTGATTTTAACATAATCACTGTAAATAATTTTATTGATTTTATAAATATTTTTGTAAAAAATAGTCATTATCTAATTATAATGTAAATACTTTATTAATGAAAATGGTTTATGAATAATTTTATAATTTCAATGGTCATTTGTAGAAAATTTAAAAATAATGCTAAACCTATAGACATGATGAAATAACGGGTTTCAATGTACTAAAAATGTTCAAACGATTGTTATTCTTTTCTATTCAATTTCAATGTATAATTTATTATAATGATGTAAATATTATTAATATTTATATAATTGATGTAATGTGACCGTAAAAAATATTAAGTATAATTTAACAATAATAATTATTTAAATGAAAAGGATGTTTTTAACTAAAATGCATTATTTTTCATTATTTATTAGAAAATGATGATTCTTGGAAAAATCACAATTATTGAACATAATATAATTTTGAAATTCTAAATTAAAAAATTATTTTATTTTATCATATTAAATTTATAGTTCTATCAGAAATTATCTTTTTTGTTTATCACAGCATGACACGAAATGAAGTTCTTTCAGAAAAGTATTATTTTTAAACATATAAAGACTTTATAAAACATTATATTTTTCATTATTAGAATGATTTATTCATATAATAGTATTAAAAATATTTAAAACTTGTTATTAATATTAATATTAATATTACTATGTTTTAATGAATTGTTTTTTACAATCCCATTTAAATAATTATAAAAATAAAATGATGTTTCGTAGAAACCTAGTATTATATATCACATACTTGATGTTAGTATTGTGTGTAGAACATACCAATTCTATTTTGTGTGTAGTGTATGCCAATTCAGTGTTACTTGTAGCTCAATCCATGTTGGTGTTTTGTGAATGGAATTATTTACATATTGTTTTAATATATATATATATATATATATATATATATATATATATATATATTAGTTTCTAGTGTCATGTGAAATGTAGTATATCGAAAAGAAAAATTAATTCAGAAAAAACATATTTCACAAAATAATAGGGTGTTACAAAAGAGAATAATCACCATCCCATTAGGGATATGACAAAAATAATCTATGTTTTAGATCGTTGTATAATCATTGGGTGTGTTGAAATAAATTACAAATTACATTAGTCTTTCATATTATCTTACACAATCAATTATCTACAATTTGTTTTTAGAATTCAAAAAATAAAATTATATCAGCTTCCCCATGTAAAATTATAATTTTAAATTAAAAAAACATGTTTTAATAAAAAAACATGCATTTCTAATGAACATAAAACCATTTGGTTTCAATCTAAACATTCTAATCTATTTAAAGAAGTTTAAAATCAATTCAAATCCAATTCCATTAATTTCTGAAGTCATTCCCACAATTAAATCCAAAAATATAATCAGAATAGTTTCCATTAAATAAAAAATTCAAATTAAATAATTTAAATTCATAAATTCCCACAAACACACACTAATTTAATGGAATTAGGGGTTTTCCAAATATTAATTTCAAAACCATTATAAATATCCCAATTCACTAGATTTGATTTTTATTAAATAAATTATATGAACTTTTATGTAATTGATTTCAAATAGGCACTTTAAATAAACCATGTAATGCAATGTTAAATTAGTTTGGCGAAATGGGATAGAAAAAATCAAATTTTTTCTTAAACACACACTCAGAATGAGACACCCCTATGAGAATGAGGGTGAAGAAGTCCTCAAAAATTAACCTAGAAATTAGATACAAAATCATTGATCATTAATCCAACCATTTCACAATGATCTACTGAAATCCAAAAGGAGGATAAATATATAATGTGGAAGAATGAGGGAGAATTCATTCCCTTTAATCACACATCCTATGGAATGTTGACCTAACACTAAACAAAGGGACTCATAAGGGTTAGTAGTATCAAATATCTCTTAGGGATGTCATTAGGTAAATAGAAACTAAATTGGAGAGGAGATAAAAATATGATCTCATCAGCGCTTCCTGTTTAAGAACCACATTCGATGTATTACATGATGGGTAATCCAATTACATGTCCTGAAATAGTTATGTTTCATAACTTCTAGAAAACATTCTGCGTTTAATGAAAATATATTCATTAAATAAATGATGATGTGTAATATTTCATGGTGTGAATATTTTCATGGAATGAACCTTCTCACAATACGTCCCCCATAAACATTTTCATGGCGTGTTACCTAGTTACATAGTGTGTAACCCTTATACATCCTATAGAAAAACCTGATTTGAGATGAGAGTCAAAAAAATCATTGACTTCACCATTATAGGTATCCTCCGAATTCATTCTCAACCCCACCCAGTCAATATAATGAAAAAACCACAAGAAGTTTAATGTAGTACCGATCAAATTTGTAATGGGATTTTACAACCACCCCACCATAAAAAAATATATCCACAGAATGTGTATTATGATTCTTCCATCCTAGAGAGATGAGGCCACTAATATCACATCAGGGCAGTGCACCCCCACATATCATGATTATCATAACCATGTTTCCAAATAACTTGAACTAATGGTATCATCTACTGATGAAGTACCATGGTCTCATAATCAACTATCCTAACTTGACACGCAGTAAAATATAATTTAGGATCAATATCATGATCACTCCATCTCAAAACATGAGATTACTTAGAGGGATACATTCTCAGTTGTGATTCATGGAAGGTATTATGTATCCTTGTCATCCTGAGTTGTTGTTCTAAATGGTATGAAACATTCCCCACCTTCTCAAAAAACATAAATGGTCCCAAAATATTATAGGAAACCATGGATTTCATCTCAATCTATATATAATCTAATTAGGGTTAAATTTTCATGAACTCGTGTTCTCTAATTGAAAAGTATAATGTTCTACAGAGATGATCAAAATAAGATTTATATTGGATATCGAAAGATAAAACTCTCTAATGAATCAATTGAATCTTTATTATTGTCTCTTTTACAAAACATGGTCCACCCAAGGAACCTTCACTAATATCTGACCAACATAATAGATATTTACAAGGCCAACCATATAAGAACTCAAAAGGATCCATTCTAATCAAAAACTGGTAACTATTGTTATAATAAATCCCAATAGCCACAAATGACCATACCAAGACACAATGAAGTCTAGAACACATGCTAATTTCATATACTCTAGATTTTATATAGATTATTTTTTTGGAAATTTTACTATGGATGATACGTCATGCTCAAACATACCTCAGTTCCCAATGAATCCTCAAGGCCTCTCTAAAAGCGATATTCCATTCGAGGATAAATGTCAGAAACATTAACAAATGTAACTTCTTGAAGATGGATAATCACTTTCATATGTATATTTCACAAATATTTAACATTGGTTGTATCACAAATGGGTATGAAGTGATCATATTGGTTCAGCCTATCGAACACAAGAAAAATCAAATATTCTTTTTATGTACATGAGGTAACCCAACATCAATGTACATATATATTTCATACCACATCCTAATAGGAAATAAGTAGATGAAGTATCCCTAAATGTTTTTTATGCTTGACCATAACATGTAGGAATTTATAATAATGTAAAAAAGTATTATAAATGCACCATCTCATACATAGACACCAGAACAATCACATTATTTCAGTGAAGATGTTTGTGGTTCTTATGTGAAAAATCCATTAAGAATTCTTATAGTCCCCCATAATGGTATTCAATCTCGATAACGACACAAAAAATTAACTTCAATAATATAGAACATCTTTTCTGGATAAAGGCCACTAGGATCTATCTACCCACTATAGAGAGATTATATAATTATACCAAATGCAACATTAGGATGTTGATCCTAATTAATAATCTTGAGAAGAGTGGTTTCAACTATATGTTGGCTAATGAATCCTTATCCCATGATTTCTGGACAACAATAAGTAACTGCGCAATGAGATCCATAAAATTACTGTATTTATAAGATTATTTCACATTATGGGTTGGATATTTCTTCTTCAAATTATCTAAAATGACATTCCCTTTCCCAGAAATGCTATTTTCGTTAACTCTTATGTGTGAGAATTTTAATTTCATGTTCTAGGTCATGGGTATGAAAATTCTTCTCATGAGCCCTAAGATGGAAATATTCATTGGGAAATACATGATTCCCTCACATTAGATCATAGCCCATGCCTAAACCCAATGCATCACCTAAATCCACAAAGTCCTTCCTAGCCTTTAGAAGTGTTAACACTGACATGGTAGTAAAAAGGCATTTCAACTCAATAAAAAAATTATGACATCTATCATCCTAAGAAAACTGCAATCCATTCTTAGTTAGAAAATCCTCAAAGAAACCTACATCAAGAATTCGTTCACAAACTGAAGATATTATCCTATTAAGCCAATGAATATCAAAATATCTATTAATGTACATGGTTTATACGATGTCATGATAGACTTAAACTTCTCAGGATCAAATGATTTTTTTGGTTCTTTTACAATATAGCCCAAGAATTTCACACCCCGAATAATGAAATCCCATTTCAAAATCATATCATAAATTAGTGATTTCTCCACATACACAAAACAATAATTAGATGACACGTATGATCCTCCTTGTGGATATAGTAAATGGGGATTTCTTCCACATATAATACCACATTAGTTTCTATATACACATTGAAAACCAAATTCATTAGATAAATGAGGACTATAGAGAATTTGATATTCTAAAAGGAATAACAAGCTAATCATAATGGTTGTTCATGCTCTGAAAAAAATAATATCGAAATGTTATGTTCTTAAATACAGAACTAATGGTATCCTGATTTATGGTTAATCTTTGAGAACTCATTCTCCCCATTAAACTAATCAAAAAGATCATCAATTCGTGGAAACATATATTTTTTCATTGCAATAACTCAATGACGATTTCAGTAAAAAAAATATGTAATCCATTAAAACCATCATATATCCTAAAAAATAGAACTACTTCCACCCAAGGTTACATAGTCTGGTGTATAAAGGCTCTCTCAATAAGATCCTCCAACTGGGACTTCAGCTCTCGCATTTTTTCTAGATGCATTTGGTAATAGGTAATAGAAATTTGTTGAGTACCAGGAATTAAATCAATGGAATACTCGACCAACCTAACTGGTAGGAACCTTGTGATATCATAAGAAAAAAAACTGGTAAATTATAAATAAATAGTAGGTAAATCTTCTCATAATTATTACTAGTATAGAAACAATAATACACTGATATTACATTCCCCTACTCTGGATAAGAAGGCGAGGGCATGTTCAACATTGGGTCACATTCTCCATGGAAGAAAAGAGACACACCACAAGTTGAATTAAGGTAGGCCAATCAAAAATAATACCAAATCTATGACTTATTGGAAATGATCCAATCCATTTAGAAATTAATATTAAGCGGTTTCATTTCGATTACTATAATGTTCCAAGTCAGCTTGATATCTGATAGAGAGAAGACACAAGTAAAACTATGAAGGACATTCTATATCATTGTTATAAGGGGTGTAATAAAATTAATTACACAATATTAAATCTCTATAAGATTACTTAATAAATTATAAATAAAGGTTGACAAAAAATAATTAGATTCACCAATGTCAAATATATTAGTCACTAATGATGAAGCTATAGTAAGAGAACATCTTATAGTCACTGGGCCCATATATGATTCCTATTAAGACTCTTCCTCTAAGTTAAGTATATTAATTATAGATACCTATATCTAGAACCCTTTTATATATTAATCATATGATTACGCTATAGTTTAGGTAGGGATGATTATCATGTTTCACTAGGTATACTAAAATATATATGGTTGTATCTATGTATGTACTAAGAATATCAACATGATATATAGTTCATTGGTGCCTCATTCCAAACACTCTTAAAATATCATGGATTTCCACACTGATATAAAATCAAAGGAGTTCCTCATGGTTTTGTAGGATGTATAGAATGGCCTTGCAATCGATAACATCAAAGAGAATCATCACACTTCTGATTTCCCCTAAATGAACTCATGCTACAACGTTGAGAAAAATGAACTCTCATAAACCCTGACATTTCATCCAAGTCTATCAAAACCATTATAACCCTATAAAACACATCATTATAATTTGGACGCTAAAAAATAATACATTGGAAATAATATCTGATAATAGTCTAAACTATAATCTTTAATCCTTTACCATCTCATTAGATACAATATCAGGTTCACCGAACAATAGTTCAACAATGCAATTTTAATTCCAATCTGTGGCTCTGTCGGATGCTCTTTCTTGAAATAATCTATATCCAAATCCAACACCATTAACACTATATTGAAATAGTTATTGAAAATATAGATGATGTCATTACATTCTAATCCCTCATGTTTCTTCACCATCACCAACTTTCCCAAACATACTCTCCTTATTCCTTTTGGAATGAAGTTGGAACACTTCTTATTGATCTCGTCCCCAATATACAAGAACTCTAACATTAATTCTATACTTCCTAACCATTCCTCTAAATGTTTAGGATCAATGAAGCCTATGAATTCTCATATCTTATGGAGAAGGAAATCTTGGGAATGATTATGAAGTTCATCCCCCTAATGTTCCCCAACTAGAGCCTAAATGGGAACTAGAGGTAGTTCCTTTCCCAGAACAAGGAAAGTGCACATGATCTCCTCAATATGATTTTGGTCAATTAGAGGATCCACTAACTATAGTTCATCAGGACCCTCTTCCTGGAACTGATTAACACATCTTCTCATAGGTATGATGAAACACAACCATAAAAGACTATAAGGGAGACATCAAATGATTATCAAACATATAAACAAGGGAAAACATATCACAAATGATAGAACAAATAGGATTTGGATTTCAATATATCCAAATCGTAAGAGGGTAAATACTAGAAATAACACACAAGGAATATTCCTCTAACCACCCCTGGAGAAATAATGATTATTATAGTAATTGATAGAACTAAAATCAAGCATAGCTACCTCGTATTTCCTGACAGGATTTCATAATTCATAATGACATCAAGATAAGAAGCTCAATAATAAACTACTGCTAATATAACTTTTTCCTGAACATGCCCATGTAACCTGGTTACTGGATTACTAAGAAAGTCCTAAAATATCCTGAAGAGCATTACCAATCCCCAATGGCCGATCACTAGCACCTCCAATCAAACAACATATATATGGGAAATAATTTTCCACAAAACATATGTGAAGCAACAGAAGAACATAAATATGAATAAAAATGATACTCCACTTGGTGTAATGTACCAAAAGTAAACCAGGAATTAAATCCCAATGTACTACAACCCATGTTACGAAACAGGTAATAACAGAACAAGCCTAAATAGAAACAACTAACCCAGTCAGAGGTTCAATAGAAAGATTGACCTCTATATGATCTTTTCCCCCTGCTCGAACATAGAATGAGATAATCAACAAACACCTGAATGCACAAGTAGCGTGTGAGATCAAAATAAAAATAGTTCCTCGTCATAGATTCCATAAAAAATATAATAATAGATTAACAAAATGAATTTCTTCTTTTTATAAATAATATAATCAAAATTATAAAAAATATCTAATCAAAAAATGATATAGTTTTCAAATAATTTAATATACTTTAAAAAAAAATTTACATGTGATCAAATATTTAAAAAACAATGGATTAAATAACAAAAGTTATTCTGAATAGTATATATAAATTAAGTTTTCATGTAAATATGTATAAAAAAATTGTAATATAATTATAGCTGAAAAATAAATCATGATAGAAACATGTTAATCTTTTATATTGGTATGGATGTTCCATGATATATTAAAAAAAATTTCTAAGTGATAAAGGAAATATGCATATACACATGTCTCTATGACACTGGTCAAAGGAAACTCATCTATTTCACATAGGTGATGTGACCTACTACATTTAGGATTTATTTTGTTCTATAATCATATAGTGTGTCTAAATAACTCACAAACTACCAAAGGATTTCATATGATTTTACAGATACAATGATGTGAAATTTTTTTAAGACTACTTAAAATAAAATTAAATCAAATTCCCCCATATCAAAATATAATTTTACAATATAAAAAATAAAAAATATAACTAAAAACATTCAATTTTTATCAAGAAAAATCAACTAAGTTTTTATCACAAAAATTAATCCATTTACAAAATTTTGAAATAAATTAAATATTAATTTCATCATCTTCACAACTGATTTCCACAATAAAATAAAAAAATTTAATCAAAATAGTTTCCATCGTATCTATAAATAAAATTAAAAAATTTAAATTTAAAAAAATTATATAAACATCCCAAATAAATGGAATTTTTAGTTTTCTCAATTCTCATGTCAAAACCATTCCAAATATCCAAATTCATTATAACTATGCTTTATTAAATCAACTGAAATAAATTTTGATGCATTAAATTTAAATAAAAAATTGAATTAATTCAAGAAATTAAATGTTATTTAAAATTTTCCAAATGATATATAACCACCTTTCTTTTTCCCAAAACTATTACTTATAATTAAACACGCCAACAAGAACAATGTTATACAGGACCTCATAACGCAACCTAGAAATGATATCCAACATCATTAATCATAGATTCATAAATCTTAGTATAATATATTGAAGTTATAATGGATTAGAATGATAGAAAGTTAAATAACAATCGTAAATTCTTACATATGATTCACACCATGAAAACAACGGTGATCAAACTTAGAACAAAGTGTTCCTAAGGGGGTGGCGGGCACCCTGATTTCTTGGCCAAGGCTTTATATTGAAATAAAAAACTAGAGTGGAGGAGAAAAAGGGGATCTTAGATATAATAACTAGTTTAAAACCATATTAATTATATTATATGATGTGTAATCCTATTACACATGGTGAAATAGTTATGTTTCATAACCACCAAAAAACACATAGCTTTTAATGAAAACATGTTCATTAAATAACTCATTATGTGTAAAGCATTGAAACAACATGTATCCATTCATGTAGTGAATATTATCATGGTATAAAACTTCTCATGGTATGATTTCATCTTCCTTTAAATGGTGTGTAACCGTGTTACATATAACATAACCATTATGTAAACTACAAAAACTCCCAGTAAAATATGAGATTCTAACAAATCAATGACTTCACAATTATAGGTGTCCTCGCAAATAAATTCTCAAACATACCCAAACAAAGAAAAAAAATCCATGAAAATGTTAAATAAGTACATGAAATATTGGTAAATGGATGTTATAAAACATATATTTAATATACTAGATGTTTTAATATATAACAAAGTGTAGAAAAAATGTAACATATTTATATTATCTCTTTTATTTCTAGGAGACATAAAAATTCACAACCTCTTACTTTATGGGGTGTGTATAATAAAATATTTTTATCTTATTATGAATACAATTATATTCACTGTTTGACCCACCGGGTTTGACACCATGTTCGAGGGGTGAATCAGGGTACGACATATTAAAATAACTTCCCCTATTGATCTTATTTCACTCTTATGAAAATCTCTATTCTCTCTCATTATTGTATCAAAGTATGAACATAAATTAAATCATTTCCATGACACAAATTTTTTTACTTCGTTCACACTCACTGGGTTACTTCCAAGGATCATACACTAGAAATTTTCTGATTTACCGAATCCACTAAAAGCACAATATAGTTTACAATGATCAGATTTGACTCATTATCCCTCCTGGTTTACAACCAATCACAATATTAAAGCTCACTGGTATCTCAATTGATGTGTACTCAATTATTTTTCATAATATCCATTCAAAGTTTATAGACATGTATGTCTCTTCATTATCACTAATTAATGCATCCTCAACTGTATGTATATGATCTATTAATGTTTCACTGTCATACACTGATGAATACAACTTTACCATGGTATTACTGGGTATCCTAAATTAATTCGTTCAACCCTTACCACATCTTTCATGAAACATTAATTCCATTCCCACAATATTCCATATTTTTCATGATACACCCCTTACAGGAAACTTCAATCTAATGTGAAACTCTCTTAGCTTGCACAAAACTAAAAATATTTGACACCACATCCTTTTCATAAAATTCCTATGTGATCCGGAGCTTGGATTCTCGGTATATTTTGATCTACTTCTAATGAAGGAGTTCACCACTATTTTATAGGCATCGCTGAACCTATGAAAAAATAGTTTACTTCTATCGTGCAAGTTCCTCTTCGAGCGTGAAAACCACAATTTGATTCCCCATTTGGCATGCCTATTTCTTTCACGCAACATCATCTTTAATGAACATTTTCCAATATTTCACACACTTCATGACTTCTCCATTTTCAAATTTTTACTCTAGAAACATGACGTGCATGAATGTTTCTAAACAAACCATATTTTCTTAATTACATAAACACCACAAAAATGATTCAGTGTTACCTTGATAGATTTTTACCCAAAATTCATGATATTTAATCTTTTATTTGATTTTATTTTAAATTTTGGATTATGATTCAAATGATAGCATAATCATTAAGTAATTTCTCTAAATTAGATTTTTTGAGTTGTACATAATGTTAAGAACCTATACTCTTTCACATGGTGTATGGACTTCACATTTAATATTTAATATGATGAATTTATTTATTACTATTATATTTTCTATTATTCCTTCATTGGGATTATTATTGAAATTTACCAATGTGGTAATGATTTAATGTTACAATATCATCATTTATTAGGATTATTAAATAATATTTTTATCATTATAAAATATATTGATCCATATCTAATAAAAAACATTAATTTTAATATACATTGTTTATTAATGAAATTATAATTTGATAGTTCGGTTTCTATAGTAAATGGTACATAAAATTAAAAGATATTTTTTTATGAAAATTGACATTAATTTCACACTTATATTAGAAATAAATTTTATTCAAAAGTAATGTCTTCTCAATATGTTCTCCAAAATGTTTTATTATTATCTTATAATAATTAAAAGAAATTTTAACAATGTTTGTTTTTATCAATTTTTTTAAAGGAATCTTCATGTTTTTTTCAAATAATTCACATGTGTATTTATATAAAATATAAAAATGAAATCATTATTATATAATGTACATCATGAATAAAACTACCCATATGTTGGACAATTATTTTCATTTAATCATCCATTATTATTTTTCTGTATTATTTTCAATGAAAATAACTCTCAAATGTTTAAAAGATTTGAAAATATTTTTTTAATGTAGAGATGAAACATTCATCAATAAGTGTTTTAAATTATTGATCCAAATAATTATCATTCTCAGATGACATCTGTTTATGTTACATATTCAATAATATGGATATGATACAAGGATACCATTCTATTAATTTATTCAAATTGATAATATTGACTATATAATGATGTATATAAACCCAATTTTATAATCCATGAGTTATAACATGATAAAAGTATATTTAATTCCTCGTCTTTATTCATAGGATGTGCTACGAAGAAATAATGAAATGATTCTGAATCTCATTCCTTTTTTATAGGCTATCTTTTGCTGAAATGGTTAAGAAGCCCATTTTATTTCTTGGTTTATGGTATGATTATTATTTTATTATCTTTTGGAACATGAAAGTATGGTTTTCATTATGATATGTGAGAATCCAATACCTCTCTATAATGTATTGGGTAAGGATCTATATCTTAGGAGACTGATTACATTGGAATGGTCAGGGAACCAGATTTTGTAATGCTGTTTTCCACTCTGATGGTCTTTGTAGTGAACCATCATTACTATGATGGTTTAGTGAATCAACATATTACACTATGAGATCCTTGGAAATAAGCATCGATTAATATGAAATTTATATACCATAATTATATTAATGAAACTAGTCCATAACTTATTATAATGTTACACTATCATGGTTTATGTTCTTTTATTACTCTATAATGAAAGTCTAATGAACAACCAATATTTATTCCATAAAAAATATTATGATATATGATAAGAATGGTATGGTTTCATAATTTTTTTCTTAGGTTCTCAAACTCGTATGCTTAGTGATATTATTATGTATCTCCAGTGTTTACACATACTTAGCATATAAGGTCACCATTTTTTATGATTTATGTCCATAGGTTATGTAGAATTTATTAATAATGGTATATTCATGATGACTAATAATAAAGTAGTTCCTTATGGGTGAGATTTAATTTTATTCAAAAAACTTAAAATATTTTCTTCCTTAATTCCAATGTCACTAAACTATTTTAGTCTTCAGGAATGTGTTTCTAAAAATTATAGAATATTAATATAAAAAATCTAATATTCATTTGTGAAAAGAAAGGGCCCCATTTTTTGGTGTTATAGAACAGTTTTATTCAACCATTGGAAGCATGGATGAGAAAAGATTTATTATATCCATATGAAAATGTCTAGGGATAAGTATACGGGAGATTTATTGTATAAGAAAATGTCGTCAAATTTTGGTAATGGGTAAATCGGTTATTTTTGCAGATATTTTACCCATGTCTGCATACTACAAGTTTATTTGGATAAGTTAATGAATTACATAGTGTAAATAAATATAAAAATGAAGAATTAATTTAGACACAATCATAACCTAGTTCATGACAATATTCCTTTCAATGTAACTAGTTTGGAACTCTATAGGATATAGTTTCAAAATTCACAAACTCTTAACAAATCATTATAAATTATTTAAATAGATGATGAATTTGAATATACTTAGATTAAACTAAGTTTTCACTGATTAAAAATGATGTGTAATGATTTATTCTTTCTATAAGTGTTTTTAATGATTATATTTTTTTTTGCAATATGATTATTGTTGCACGCTATATGTTTTTTGGTTTTATTAAATTTTAAAATCAAAAGGAATCATGTTCATATTTTATCTGCTAAAAAATTTGGAGACTATGATAAGCCAAATGTGATTATTATTAGAAATAAAAATATTTTTATCATTTATAAATAACTATCATGATACATTATTAAAAATGTGAGAGTATGTCAGATTTATAACACATCAAAAAAGAAGAATAAGAAATTTTATTAATGTTCATATGGTAATCGATATAGAGTAACAGAGATTCAAATTCTTATATTTCAATAAAATGGTAAAAAGAACCTATATGAATATCTCTAATTATTGGTAAAATGTGATATATTTTTAAGATAATTTTATAGAGTGAAAATATTTCGATGAATACAATGACTTCTGTAAGGAAAACAAGGTAATTACATAACACATTAATTATCTTCTAGTCCAATGAACAACATATTTCATGATAATAATTGATGATAATGGATTGATGTATTTATTTATTTCAATTCAAGAATAATTTTATATTAATTTTT